>CM050167.1:389385629-389930629 GCA_027410445.1 Discoglossus pictus | reverse complement strand
CTCTCCTTCATAGGTCAGATAGAGAGCAATTACAAATAAAAGATAATAAGACCACCAAGACAATTTTGGTAGATCATAAAAAGTCCTTGTCGTCCATAAGAGTAGGCAAAAGAGGCAGACTTACAGTCAAATGTAATGAAGCAAATTTCTGCCAGGTTCGGTGTCTCTCTATTCCTTGCCGTTCTGCTGAGCCAATCTATTTAGTGGGGACCCCAACGTTGTGTGATTGGACAGCCAAAGGTAAGTGTAATAAACATTGCTATATGATTATTATTACACTTGTGTTGTTTGATTTGTCAGAGTTGGATACATACACTGTCATGACTAATTTTGGGACCCCCCTGCACCTCACAAGTAACCTTGTTATCTAGGACTCATCTGATTGCTAACATCGAGGCTATCAAAATGGACATTCAATATTATGTTAAAAGCAACTAATGTGAATATCTTGTTGCCCTCCACCCCCCAGATTTCCAGGTGGGGGAAGCCAAGTTAATTTGGGCACATGCTTTATCTCTGAGGTGAGATCTTTTTTGTGTTGGTTAAATATCTATGTAAGAATAATAAAGTGGTCAGTCTGCCTCTGAACTAATCTGATTTCTCTGCGTCTCCATCAATGATGTTCTGATCTGAATTGCTGGGTGCTGAAATTAATATAAAATCACAACCTGCCTATTGCTCCTATAAGCTACTATAGGACAATTAAGGGTGTACTGAGCCCCTCATCTCTGGGTCGTGACATACACCACAACTTTTAGAGATGTCAAACCTTAGTACATGTTCTTCGTAGGGTAACATAGGGATGGAGAGGTTGTAAAAAATGTTGGTCATCCGGAAGCATGATTGTATTAAGTAGCTCGGGCAAGGCTTGGATATTCCACTCCATATAGGTTACATGTACAGGAAAATGGAACCTGTGTTTAGGTTGCTTGGAAATGATTCTACTTTTTAACAAAGGAAACTGAGGTGAAGGAAAGCTGAAAAAAAGTCAATGTGGAAAAGGTAGAATAAGAGTTGTTTCATGTGTATTCTTTGGCAAATTGCATGTATTTCTAAAACAAATAAATAACAGTGAAAAAATTAAAACAACAAACATCAAAATACAAGCCAAAGCCTGGGAAAATAGTTTAAAATAGAATCCATTCCAATGCAGTTTTGACCTGAGGTGCATTTTCCGTGCAAGCATTTACGCCCATGATGGTGCCCATTTCCCCATAGATTAAAGTCTGCCATCTCAGGATGGGCATATAAATAGTGTAGAAAATGTTGTGAATATATTTCACCCATATTCTTTCAAGGTTTTTTTCTGAATTGGATCACCCAACTTGTCTAGGTCAAATAGGAATGAAGAATGCTGGAAGTTGCCTCTGTAGGTAGTATCTTTTGAAAGCTTTGGATATGCATAGTGTTGGACATGGCTTCTACTTGTGGATATTATTTATTTAGTGATCATTTAAAGGGACTCTTTATGCATTTTTTGTTTCATAAAATGTTTTAATTAAGTGTCTTAATTAATTTTACTTTCACAAATGTAATTGACATTGCAGCAATACAACATATAGACTGGGACAAAGAACTTACAGGGAAGAATACTGAAAATAAATGGACAACATTCAAATCCTTACTAAATAAACATACTCATCAGCATGTACCATGTGGAAATAAAATAAATAGGAGTAAATCACATCCCATGTGGCTTAACAATGACTTAAAGATCATGATGAGGAAAAAGAAATATGCATTTAAATTATACAAGAAGGAGGGAACAGAGGCATCTTTATGTGACTATAAGGAAATCAACAAGGCTTGCAAAAGGGCTATTAGACTGGCTAAAATAGAAAATGAGAAGTCAGTTGCAATGGAAAGTAAGACTAACCCTAAAATATTTTATAAATATATTAATGGGAAGAAGGCCAGGAAGGAATCGATAGGACCATTACAATGTGACACAGGCCATCTGATAATTAGTGACCAGGAAAAGGCAGATGAGCTAAATAGGTTCTTTTCGTCGGTTTACACAATGGAGGTACCAGTGGTTGGGACACTGCAACATAATGGGGCTACACTACCTTCACTAAATAATTGGTTAACGCAGGAAGAAATACAAAAGAGGTTGGAGAAAATAAATGTTAATAAAGCCCCAGGTCCTGATGGAATACATCCAAGGGTACTGAGGGAGCTGGGTTCTGTAATAGCCAAACCATTATATCTAATCTTTAAAGACTCGCTCACTACAGGGTCTCTACCAGATGACTGGAGAAAAGCAGAGGTGATACCTATATTTAAGAAGGGATCTAGAGCAAATCCGGGGAATTATAGACCAGTGAGCCTCACTTCTGTAGTTGGGAAGCTTTTAGAAGGGTTAATAAGGGACAGAATACAAGAATATGTCTATTTGAACAGGATCATAGGTAGCAGTCAACATGGATTTATGAAGGAAAGGTCGTGTCAGACCAATCTAATTAGTTTTTATGAGGAGGTTAGTAGGAACTTGGATCAGGGCAACTCAGTGGATGTAGTCTTTTTAGATTTTTCAAAGGCATTTGATACAGTGCCACATGGAAGACTAGTGAGCAAACTAAGGGATACAGGAATTGCAGTAAATATCTGCTCATGGATCGAGAGCTGGCTAAAAGACAGGAAGCAAAGGGTTGTTGTAAATGGAACATACTCCGATTGGTCTAATGTGATAAGTGGGGTTCCTCAGGGCTCAGTATTGGGTCCTCTCCTTTTTAACATATTTATTAATGACATTGAAGTAGGACTTGAATGTAGTGTCTCCATTTTTGCTGATGACACTAAGTTGTGCAAGGTAATAAAATCAGATAATGATGTACTTTCCCTACAAAAGGATTTGCATAAATTAGAGAAATGGGCGGCTAAATGGCAGATGACATTTAATACAAATAAATGTAAGGTTATGCATTTGGGAAGGAACAATAGCCAAGCAATCTATAATCTTAATGGAGCAAATCTAGGGGTATCAGATATTGAAAGGGATTTGGGAGTACTAGTGGACAACCACCTAGGTAACAGTGCTCAAAGCCAAGCCGCGGCTGCAAAGGCAAATAAAATATTAGCATGTATTAGGAAGGGTATAGAAGCCAGGGAAGAAGATATAATTCTGCCACTATACAAATCTCTAGTACGCCCTCATTTGGAATATGGAGTACAATTTTGGGCACCACCTCACAAAAAAGACATTTTAGAGCTGGAAAAAGTACAGAGAAGGGCTACAAAACTAATAAGGGGAATGGAGGGGCTAAGTTATGAAGAAAGACTAACCAAACTAAACTTATTTTCGCTAGAAAAAAGGCGTCTAAGAGGGGATATGATTACGTTATTTAAATACATCCAGGGTCAATATAAGGCTTTGTCAAGTGAGCTTTTTGTAGCAAGAGATGTTCAACTGACAAGAGGACATCCGTTGAGGTTAGAGGAAAAAAGATTTCACCTTAAACAAAGAAAAGGGTTCTTCACAGTTAGGGTGGTTAAACTGTGGAATTCTCTACCAAAGGAGGTGGTGACAGCGAATTCGATAGACAACTTCAAAAAGGGGTTAGATATATTTCTGAATAAAGAGGGCATTCAAGGCTATCCTAGATAACTAGCAAGGAATATTGATCCAGGGAGAAATTTGATCGCCAGTTTCTGGGGTCAGGAAGGAATTTTGCTTTTTTTTCCCCTTATGAGACAATTGGCAAAGTTTCAATGGGGTTTTTTTTTATGTTTGCCTTCCTCTGGATCAATTAACAATAATTAACAATTAACAATAATAATAAATAGTCCAAATTAAAAAGATCAATAGAGATCTAAAAAGGTTGAACTTGATGGACTAACTCTTTATTCATTCTCCAATACTATACTATTAATAATTATTTAATCAATAATTTAATTAATAACTAATCCGCATATTGCAGATCAGAGGAGATCTTAACAGGTTGAACTTGATGGACTGAAAGTCTTTTTTCAACCTTAATTACTATGTAACTATGTAACTATGTAACTATATAACATTAATACTTTACTTACTTCTGATAAGGCACAGAGTAACAGATTCTCAACTTATGAAACTGACCCTTTCTTCCTGTTCTCCCTCAATGCAGGCTGCCATCTTGCACAGCTGTGAACAAAAGCCACACCCATAAGAGTAAGGATGCTGTGCAGCAGTATGAGACATTGGTTTTGTGAAGCCCCTCCCCTGTGGGTGTGGCTTTTTTGAATAAGTGAAAAATTAAGTTATGTAATTAAAGCATGTATACTTTTTTTTAAAAAATGTGCTAAAGAGTCCCTTTAAGGAAACTAATAACAATATGTGATAAATAGCAAAACCATTTTTTACATTGTATACAGTGGTCCTTTAATGATTTTATTGCTACTGTTTAGTATCAGCAATTTACTATGTTAGATTAATAGTCTGTAGTCATGGGGTGCAGTGCTTTGTAATTTTTTCTTGTTTGTTTTTAATTTTCTGGGCTCCCCAAACCAGCCACAGCCCCTCCTGGGCCCGTCTAGTCCACCTTGGCTGAACACCCCACCTGGCCGGAAATTGGTCTGTTTAAAAAACATAATTTCAACCGAAGCTCCAAGAGGTGGCAGTGCCGAGCAGTTCAGTATGCTGGGGATGTGTATCAGTGAAGAGGTGAAAGAGCAAGGGCTGGATGACAGCAAAGTACAGGGAGAATGGATTATGTGAAGGGGGAGCAAAGCAGATAGGTATGTGTGCTATGGGAGGTGAATGCTGAGAGGGTTAGGTGCTGAGAGGAGATGGCTGTGTATCTATGTACGGATGGATGCTACTAGGGGTGGGTGCTGCATGGGGTGGATGTTATGAGGAACTTGGTGCTATGTGAAGATGACTTGCTGCTACGTGAAGATAGTATATATATATATATATATATATATATATATATATATATATAGTATGTGTATATAACTAGGGAGTTCACCTCTCATCTCATCCTATATTTTCCTGACACACTTGGCTCTTCCTGCTCTTGTGCAATGATCTAATGATAACTAACAAAAGAAAAGAGACTTCAGCCCAGAAGCCGCCCGTCTCTGGGAGCTGGTAAACATGCGCTCTCTATGAGTTGTCTGATTGATTGTGTAAAGGAAAGTTCTCAGGGTAATGTGCAGGGACCTGCCCAGGGATGGGGTGGGGTCCAGACCACAGGTAATTCACTGTATAATGGAGCGATGCAGAAAATCAAAGGAAAAATCAACAAAGAACACCTAGCAGTTATTAACCCTTCGGCTGCAATAAAATGCTCTGAAACGTAAACATCACTATGAATAGACCTTTATACATGAACCACAAGCTGTATTTTCAGCGTTATTGTACTCATACTTTTATAGTGTTATTGGGTTATGTAAATATCAGAATATAATGTAGCAAAAATTCTATTACTAATGATTCTTTTGTTTTTTTGTTTAAGGATTGTACTGCAATGAAAAAGAAAAATCAGGGCATAATTAGGCAGTGAGAAAGCATAAAAATATTTTTCATTAGAAAAAAACAATTTGTAATGCCTCTATTGGTCCCATGGAGGCATCCATGGTACTTTGACCATGAACATTTATTTAATAGGGATAGTTTAGCTCTATGTGTCCCACTTGTTGTCTTTTCAGTGTTGTATCAAAATAAGGGAAAAAATTACATTTTCTCTAAAATGTTTAACGTCTACAGTATACATGTTGTTATAATGGACTAAATCACTTTTTATTATAATGGACTAAATCAAATAAATAAATAAACGCAACCATTACATTTTGAGAGTTGTATATGCAATTATTCTGTGCTGCAAGCTGTTGTTTTATTTTCTTCCCTGCTGCCAGTTACTTTCTCAAGATGTATTATAAGATGTAATATATTTTTTTACCACACTTGCTTTTTAAATACCCAGAATCTTGTAGCTGCTTCAGCTGAAAAGTGCTTCGTGTCTGTGCTTTCAATATGATTATTAGAAGTCTCGTATTTAGCATGTAGTACAATGAAGAAACAAAACAAGACAATACTATCCATGGTACAGAATAATTACATATAATAGCAATTAATGACAAGCTGTATTTATGTTTTTACAGAGATTTACACCGGTCACGTCTACAAAACATATGTTGTTTACCGAATTGTATTAAACTAAAACATTCTCATCTTTATTGACATATAAGAACATTGTGTGGGAATCAACACTAGGTGTCACCAGTGAGTCAGTTTGCAAGATGGCGGCAAGCAGGGGTTGACCTGATATTCTAAATTCCATTTATTAATGTCAAGTTAAAAAAAAATAAAAGTATACTACGGTGTCATTAGGATGTAGGCCAAGAAATATATTCCTATTTTAAGCAAGTGGGAAAATATAAGTTGCATAACCCAACTGGATGGCCCTGTTTTCTCACGGCTTACTTTATCGTTATACAATGACCTTCACTGTATCTTCTCTATATTACTGCCAAGAATTGTGTCAACCTTAAGAGAAACGTATTATATGACTAAGTAGTTAATTAATAAGAGTAGGAGTTTGTAATAAGTAGTTTGGTTCAGATTTGCTAATTATATTACGTAACATTCATACTTACATAATACGTATACTGTTCATTTTTTCTGGCACAAATGAAACCATATGGTCTTCGAGTGGAATAATTCAAAATTATGGAGGCATGTGGATAAAAAAGCAAAATTTTTGAGGTCTAAGTAACAGAATGTGGTAGTTTTGGACAAATATGATACCTGTCAAAAACTATAAATATTAAAAAGTAGTAAAAATACAAGCCATCTTACTTACTTATTAGTGCCCAATAAATTCTACACTTCCCATCGGGGAATCTATTATGGATTGGTGTCATTTTTTTTTGGGCACTGTACATTGACATGAAAGGATTAGAGGCAACTTGAAGGAGAGTGAAATTATAGAAGATCAGCAGGGAGTAGCTATAGGATTTCTCTCTACAGGAAAGTTGACCGCCATGCTAAGAAGTGGTAGAGTCTTATAGGGTCCCGCGGAGATGGACATTGCTCTGGAGGCTCACAAAGACACATCTGGATACAGTTACATTCTTTATATATTAGTTACATGGAATAAACATGGTGGAAGGTGTGAGGCTCGTTGTACATTGATCGATACCTTATGTTGTTGGGATCCTTGATAGATGTTGCTGTCAACACATGAAATGGAGACACTGGAGAATTTTGTGCATGTTTTTCATTCTATTAGAGCCGTAAAAAAAAACCTTTTTTTATTTTATGAATAAGTTATCAAAGCAGAAAATGCAGAGATCGTTGTACAACTGCCTCACTCGCACTTCGATAAACTCTATGGAAAATGTCTAATAATAGAGATAAAAATACTAAACAAGGGAGTTATTAGGTAGAGGAACCTATAGACTGAGCCACTATCTTAATTAGAAAACACTAAGTCTAAGCTCTGTATAACGGCAGAGCTGTTGGTCAGGAGGGCAGCTATGTTCATATTTGTATGTGGCGCCCTCCCCCTACACCTTACCACAACCTAGTAAAGTGAGACTGTAAAGTACTTTTTAATTCAAGTCGTAGTTTTTAAGTTTATAACAAATTATGTATTGTGTTTTTCCTTATTTATGAATGTAATAGTTTTATTAATGTATCTGTAAAACTTCACAATATGCTTAACAGGTGGATAGTTATAAATATGTAACGGATGAGGGAATAATCATCTATGGAGAGTTTCTGTATCAAGTTTGTATATATTATTATTATTTACTATTATTTTATTATTATTAATAATAATAATAATAATAATAATAATAATAATAATAGTAGTAATAATGAGAAGAATTTGTGGTAGTAATTTTGGTAGCTGAAGTATTCTATTTCTATAATTTAACTGATCTGAGATTCTATATCAAGTCTGCATATATTATTATTATTATATTATTATTATTATTATTATTGGTATTAATAATAACAATAAAGAGAATTAGTAGTAGTAATTTTGGTAGCTGAAGTATTCTATTTCTATATTTTAACTGATCTGAGATTCTATATCATGTCTGCATATATTATTTTTATTATTATTATTTTATTCTTTTTTATTAATATTATTATTAATAATAGAATAAGTAGTAGTAGTAGTTTTGGTAGCAGAAGTATTCTATTTCTGTTTTTTTTTTACTTATGTAATGTTTAGTTTTTTTATTTAATGGTTATTTTATGTAATGTTTATTTACCAAATAGAGTTTGCAAGTGAGAGATTCTACCTTTGTTGCAAAGCTGCGCTTACACATTTTTAAAAAGATACATTTAATACTTTAGCAGATCTCATTTTTCATGCAAAAAAAATTGGGTGGAATGTTTAAATTCTTCTCTTTAAAATGTAAAATAGAAAAATATGTGCGTTCAGTGTCTGTTTAATGGCGCCCGTAGGTAGATATTGGAGACACCAGTCCTGAAAAACAAAACTCTTTACATAACTAAGTAAAAGTAATTATCAGTTGTACTGCAGGCAACCTGATGAAACTAGTTAGAGACCAAACCAGACAGATTGGGTGTCTGCCGTATCATTCCTTATAGGTTATGAACACAGCGTAAATATTAATTAATATATTTATTCCACATCAGAGTTACATAAGAAGACACTTGAAGGCAATTTACAAATGTTGTGAAATCCTTGGAAATGGAGCGAGCTGTCTACATACCGGTAGCTGGTTCTAACAGGCTGGTTTAATAGGAACGAACCAAGTTACATAAAAAAGGAGAAATTAAAGCCAACCACTTTATAATTGCCTGCTCATATCAATGTGAAAAATGGTAGACATTTTTGTTTATGACAAAAGAAATATTGGGGTTGATAATTATTGTTTTCTTGGAAATGGTACATAACATTATGTTGTACAGTTCTAGAGCTATGAAAAGTGGTGGATTTACCAACAGGTAGATGTCTGGGGGGTTCTCTTAAAGGGGCACATTCCTTTTAATGCCAGAGTTGTGTGATTAAAAGGTTGTATGAGAAGGTTGTGGCAAAGAGTCATGGTGGCTAAAGAATCAGAGTCTAGGGACACCTAATATATAAATCTGACCTTGACTATCTGCGTAAAACTAGAAAAATAATATGTACCATAATCATAATCAATCAAGACTACATAAAATGACGTCAAACTGGTCACTGGAAGGTTTGATCATGAGGCTAAAGCACAAACATTTTGTCCATATCATGAGAAGACAGGATTCACTAGAGAAGACTCTGGTGCTGGGAAATATTGGGGTGCACAAAGAAGGAGACAGAAGAGGCGGAGATGGAAAGATGAGATAATTGAAGCAATGAACTTCAGAGAGGCAGTGCGTGACAGATGTGTCTGGCATGTTACTGTTCATAAGGTCATGGAGAGTCGGACATGACTGAACAACTCAACAACAACATTAGAAATAGCTGTTATGCCAATATAGAGCTACCCAGTCACTGCCTGAGGCTCAGCTAAGAAACATCAAAGGGTAGCTATACTTTAAGATCTATTTGCTAATCAACCTCATTATACCTTGAGGTCTGTGCTTATTAATTTGTCTCAATGTTGGATGGCTTTAGAATGAAAAAAAAAATGCAACAAGACAACTCCTGAGTACTGGCAATCATGAGATAACAGACGATGGTTGATGGGTGGATCAGAAATACTCTTTTACTGTAAGAAAATCCAATATTGTTTTATTACATTCTGTTACGAACTGTACTTTTCTCTGAATGATGTTCCCCATAATAATTTTATGGAAAAATGTCAATCATTGCATTTGTCCACCCTTATGTTCTCAGGAAACCCATATAAGAGGGACCAATTGTGTCTGGAGGCTGTGATAATGGCTTTACCATTGGTTACTTGGCCTGGACACAGATTTACCATCTCTGTCCTTTTTGATATGACCATCTGTGATTGCCCTGAATTTGCCGGGACTTATCTACTGGTGAGCCAAACTAACTGTAGATGAATTAGTGACAAGAAATTGTTTGGGTCTATGAGAAATGAAGCTCGTGTATACCTGTAGACTTCAAGGCACCAGCTCCACAAAGGGGAGCTTTTGTAGGAGCTGGGGGATGGACATATGTAGAGGGTATGGGAGTGTTTCACCACTTTTTTGAGTGTGTAAAAATAATAGAGATCTCTGTAGAAGACATGTCTGTCCTTAAACTCTACAGTAAATATCATTTGCCAAATGGTATATGTCCGCTATCAAGGACAGTATTCTCCTGGGACCTGAAGGGACGGATTCTGCCGACAGGCTCCAGCCAAATGGTGTAAGGAAAAATTCTAAGGTAATTAGAAATACAAGTACAGTACAATGCAAAAAAAAAAAAAAAGGTCATTACCAGAGCAAAGAGGGCATTTGGGGGAATATTTTGATATAAGGGGGTGCAATGTTATTGAGGGACTTATTTTAGGATTTTTAACTTTTGCAGGAAGCCAGTGGAGTGATACACGGAGAGGTGCTCCAGACACTGAGTGATGAGTATGGTAGATTAGTCTAGCGGAGGGGTCATTATGGACTGGAGATAGACATATGATGTGGAGGCCAGTAAGGAACTCACAGCAACTCACAGAGAAATGGCCGAGAAGAAGTGGGTAGTGTGAGAACTGGGGAAGGAACTGGGGTTATACAGTAAAATCTGCAGTGAGAAGAAAGTAATACCCCAAACCCCCACCTTGCTTGTTCTCATGCCTAGGGGCATGACTGCTGTCACTATATGAGAGTGCTGCAGGGGAGGCAGTGTCTGACGGAGTAGGACAAGTTTCTGTAATAGCCAACAGATTAAGGGAATTAAAAATATGTAGGTAATTGAGTAAAGTGAGTTTATTACAAATGGCATGTGCATTCCAGGGAGAAGGTTAAAGTAGGTGATGGATATACGATTATAGGTGTTTTGAGTGTTTGCTGCCCTGTGGGCTATGGATGGCTGACAGCAGGTGGAGATGACTGAGGGGCCTGGGTTAGGGAGATGTCTCCTGCAGCCTGCAGAAGAATGAGTGAGTGTGAGAGGAGATGGAAGTGGGACTTGGAATAGGTTTTCTGCATTTATCCTTTAGAAGAGGGAGGTGAAAGTGATTGGAGAAAGGATAGGAGCTTGTGGGAGCCAAGAAGGGGAGTCTGAGTAGATTAGAGTCTGACTAGCAAAGCCTCAACTCTTTTACAAGGACTCCACTCTCTTTCATGTGTTTTGACATATTCCATTAAAAAATATAGTTTCAGGTTATACCGTACATACCTCTAAAGGCCATTTTTGGTTTCTAATTATGTTGTTCCCTGATTCAAATACCTCATCTATCCTTCTCCTCCTCTGCCATCCACTACTCCTTGTGCCTTCAATCTTTGCCAACATCAGAGTCTTCTCTAGGGAATCCAGCCTTCTCATGATATGGGCAAATATTTGAGCTTTAGCCTCATGATCAAACCTTCCAGTGACCAGTTTGTCTTAATTTCCTGTAGTATTGATTGATTGGATCTTCTTGAAGCCCAAGGGACTTTCAAGCGAGCGTGGCCTTTTTTATGTCCAAGCTCTCTCATCCTTGGAGGATTTATTTATTATCCTTTCTACAAAACATAGTACAGCAATGCTCCGTTTCGCGCCCCACATGTGTTCCTGCATGCAGGAGCGCTGTACAAAACAGCAACAAACAGAGCATACCTGTATACTTAGGCCCTCATTCAATTGCGATTTGGCCAATTGAATAGTGCTCTAAATAAGCACATAACATATTTTTTTTAAAGAAGTTTTTAGTTAGTGAAAACCTTGCTTTTGGATAGATGCTTACTAACTAAAAACATCTTTCAAAAATATATGCTATGTGCTTATTTAGAGCCTTATTCAATTGGCCAAATCGCAATTGAATGAGGGCCTTAGTGTCTAGTATGAGTACTCTCTCCAGTCTCCCATGTAAACCTAACACTGATTAACTCTTTCTATGGTTACACATGTGTGTCTGGCACTGTACCCCAATCGAATGCTATGTTCTGAAGGCACATACTACTTAATGGATCCCATTTTAAGTTGGCTAGAGACAAAGGGTGGTACATTTGAGCCTCATTTGCATATCACTACCCAGAATCCACTACTACAGCTTGCTTAGGACTTGTACTCAGAACAACATTTCCTTTTATTCTTTATACACAGTGGATGATGTTTCAATTACTATTGTACCCACCATAACATACCTGGTAATTGGTTTAAAGGGACTTGTAAATAATTTTTTTCTTTGTCTCATCGGAAAGAGGGTATTTGATAAAGTCTCAAGTGAAGGTATCAGAGATCAAAAAACGTATTCAGATCAGTGGCGACTGTTGACTTTCCAACTTGGTGGGGTGGAAAACAGAGACCAGGTCCCTTCCCTTACATTGACTCCGCCCAACAGTATAAACCCCTCCCCTTCACAACATGTTACCACAACATGTATAGATCCTGCCTAGTGATACAGTCTCCACTCACAAAAGTGATCCCATAGATAAAGAAAGGGATAGAGATAGAGAGGGGGGTAGTGAGAGAGTTAAAAAGAGGGATAGAGAGAGAGAGAGAGATAAAGAGGGATAGTGACAGAGAGGGATAGAAAGAGAGAGAGAGAGATAAAGAGGGATAGTGACAGAGAGGGCTAGAGAGGGAGAGGAAGGGATAGAAAGTTAGAGAGATAGATTCTATGCCTCTCCTTCTACCTCCCTCAATACCTCCCACCATCTCCATTCCGCTCTATCTATCACTCTGAGCCTAGGTCAGGTGACTGAGCCAATAATGATACACGCAGATACTATGATAGCAGAAAATATACTGAGAGAGTAAAACTGCATAAATAAATCATTTGTTAAATGAGCAAATTACAACACTTGGGAGGAACATCTTGTACCTACAGAAGGACACCCCAAGTTGGTTCTGCATGACTCAGTACTGTTTTGTTTCTCCCTCCATTTTAAACATTATTATCTTTAAAAAAATAATAGCGAGGCGAGCAGTTGAGGCATTAAAACTCGCAGCACTTAGGCGATGAACGCCAAAGGCGCTCATTGCTCGCGAGCCTCGAGAAGCGAGCAGTGGAGGCATTGAAACACGCGGGACTTAGGCAGAAAGGAGTGCTGAAGGCGCTCCTGCGAGCATCGCAAAGCGAGGCGAGCCCTTGAAGCATTATAAAATACGGGACTTCTCCTCCAAGCACTTAGGAAACGCGGGATCGCCTTAGGCTGCAAGCAGTTGACGAACGCAGGACTTAGAAAAAAAAAGATACGAGACACGGTGGGAAAAACAAGGTCGGAAAAATACGAAGTTAACAGACAATCCGCACAAATAAAAAAACATGAAAAAAAAATACATCACACGCAGCACGAGGGGACAGCCAGGATGTCTGGGAGTGAGGTTGCACGCAATATTCAAGTCGAATTTGCAGCATTTCAGCACTCGAAAAACGGCTAAGCGAGAAAAAAATTGGCGCCCGGAAAAAATGAAAACGATGCTACACGACCCTGATCCGCGCAAAACCCTGACATGGAAGCGTACGACTTTTACCCATAAACGTACGAGGTACAAAATTTACTATTAAAAGCCGAGTAACACATAGACAAATGACCATTTTACAACACTAACTTGCAACTAATAACATTCCGTATCTACAATGGAGCTTTACACAACTAAACCAATGGTTTGCCCTCGCGCACGCACAGTTGGGACATTGACGACACTTACACCTCAGGGCAGCAACAGTCCAACTGTACATTGTATGCTGCAGGAAAATAAAAAGAGATTGTTAGCTCTTCAGGCTATTGATTGCTGGATATATTCATTACAAATAGGTAAAGTATATTCATTTATTAAGTAACTAATTAATTAATTATTATTTAATAAAAGATACATATATATATATGTCTTTGTGATGAGCGCCAAAGGTGTTCACAGGAACAAAAGTACACACAGTTACTAGTGTATATATATATATATATATATATATATATATATGCACACACAGTATGTCACAAAAGTGAGTACACCCCTCACATTTTTGTAAATATGATATTACAATGTAAAGTAGTAAGTATAAAGCCTGTATAACATTGTAGCTCCCCAGTGGCGACAGCACTAATGCAGATCCAGACCATGACACTCCCACCACCAAAAGTATACATCTATACTTAGCACAAAAACACTGATATGAGATGAAACCCTCAGTTTGAACGTAAACAGCCATGCAGAGAGAGTGGAGGCAGCATCTGACATCATCAGGTAAATGCATTCAGGGGAAATCAACACAACATATTATAGAAAACATATATACTGTACAGATATAGACATATGTGTATATATGTTTGGTCTGGGCCTGCATGAGTGCTGCCGGCACTGGGGAGCTACACATTACAACGATGGAGGGCCCTGTCTTTGAGCTCAGAATCCTATGACCATAGAGCTTTCCCCCAAAAAACTCTCAGACTTACAATCTAAAGGCACATATATACACACACACATATATATATTTATATATATATTTATATATATATATATATATATATACACACATATACATACATATACAGACACATATTATTAAATATATATAGTATAGTATAAATACATATGGACATAGAGAGAGAGACTAAGACACAAGACCCCTTCTGGATCGCTACCTTGTCATGGTGATGGGGCTTGTTACCTCAATGAAGCTGTGAGCTATATCATGAAGGGTCACCCAAGATGGGCAGGTCATTTTAGAGAGGCCAGACAAGATGTAGTCCACTGGAGTAGGAACTGACAACCCACTCCAGTATATTTGCCATGAAAACCATATGGATAAGCACAACCAGGAACACAGACAGATGTACCTGGTGTGTTGCATCCAGGTGGTCCCTGAGAGTCAGACACGACTGAAGGACACAACAACAACAAGACACAGAGAGGGATATGGACTCACCTGAGCTCTGCAGCTGCTTCTGTCTGGTATAGGGTGGTGACAGACAGGGCACAAGCTTGGAGTGTGGAGCAGGGTAGTCAGAAACAATAAGACCATCAGAGTATTGAGAAAATTGAAGCTCTACATGAAGCTACCCTGATCTGTATTACTAGGCAAGTCACCAGCATGTGATAAGTTAGTGTGTTTAACTGCAGCACAGTGGGTTTTGACAGCAGCAGCTATTACAAAAATGGAATATTGAACATGATAAAACATTTATTATTATATAAATTATACAATTAAGTAAGTGATGGGGGGATTAAGTCAGTGCATTAATTTTGGGAGGAGGTTGCCCATTCTCCCCTATGATCAGCCACCCATGATTAAGATTTTAACTACTTTAGGGGGCTTGCCCTCAGCCATCCAATTAAATCTGCAGACTAAAGTATGATCTCTGTATTCCCTGTTAGTTTGAAAAGGGTTTAAACTGTTTTTGTAATACTTAAAACATGTTTTTTTGAATGCATAAAAAAAGAATTGTGTTCCATGTGCCTTTAGTTTTAGACACTAATTATTTTTGGACCTTCCCAGTAAGGTGATACCGTGTAAATAAGATATCATTCTGAATCACTCAATGGGGACAGTTTATCAAAGCAAAGAACATTTTATTTTTACTTCATGTACCAAGCTGTTTGTGCCGGCCATAAATCTCAGTGTTTGCGGCTTTTCGCCAGAGAAATGTACAACACGTAGCAGGAACATTGTTAAACAGTATTAAAAGTTGAAAAATGATGTAGTGACACAGAACTTGATACAATCCATATAAAGTGCGCTTATTATATAAGATATTCATTACTTTCTACTGGCACCAGCAAAATGTCAAGAATATCACCGCCATGTTACAATGATGAAATGCTGTTTTACATGGCGCAGCAAGGTTTAAAGGCACACTGTCACCTATTCAAAAGATTAGCCTAAATTTATGAGAATTGTGTTTGTTATTAATTTTAATATACATGTAAAGCACAATCTATTTGTAGAAATCTTGTCAAATCTGTAAATCACCCAAAAAAATGTGATAAAATATTTTTATTCCACAAATATATTTATTGAAAAAATAAATATTTGTATTAAATGAAGAAATAATCCACACAATAAAACAGTTATGTAATGTAGTATATATTTTGGAATAGTATATAATTTTATTTAGCAGGATTTTTTTTTTGGATTTCACTAGAAATATAAGGTATCATGGAATATTGTGTAGGCCACTTACTACATGATATAAATCGAGTTGCATTCATAACATGCAATAAAATAACAGAGATTAACGTTAGATTACATATATCTGGAACCACATCTTGGTGAATCAATCACCAAGTAGGATATAGACTCAAGATTGAGGTCTATTGTCATACATAGTAATATGTTTATTAGCTAGAGCGCCCATAAATCCATGACCATGGATTTGGGTCAAGTGATTTAAACAGTTTAGAAGGTCAAGAGTTTTAGATAGACTTAAGTTAGAAGGGTAACACTATTTCAGGGTCTATAACAAAGCAAGCCAGTATATTATTTTTTTCTCGTACACAGTCCCGGTGTTGATGGAGCAACAGTTTAGCCAATGCCACATCTAGTTTCACTTAATGTGTCTTCTTGGTTCTTGCTTACAAGGGGTTGTTTCGTGAGACCTCTGTTGTGACAGGGGGCAATAACTGAAGTCTGCAGATCCAATAAGTTGAGCAATTCCTAGTCAAAGGGGTTCTGTAACCAGCCGCATTTGGCTGGCTGATGGAGACAGGTAGATTAATGCCAGAAGGTTAATAGTTCGTTATAAACTCGTCATGTGGCTAATGGGCCTGCCATCGTGGGTTGAATATATTGCAGATTATTCTGCAAAAGCCAGGTTATCTCTTTGAAATGATCATTGAATAGATCAATTTGTTTTCTAACCAGGGCTTGTGTTGAATTCTAGCTGACGACATGGGTAATCATGTATATAGCCCACTCAATGATCAGTATCTAAGGTAAAGAGGCCTATACAGACTGTGCAAAGTTATGGTATCAAGGTAAGATCTGGTTCCTGTCTGGGTTCCTTTAGTTTGGCTAGGGTTTAAAGAATCACCCAATACTTCATAGAAGGTCTCTCCTCTTCAGCCATATAGATCTGGAGTTCACCCAGAATAAATATAAACTGTAATGTGTTTTAATATGAAAAATAGTGTTATTGCAGTGCATTGGCAGTTACAGTCACCCGTTTTCTTGCTACTCACATTTCTACACACTCTTTTCTCCACATGGAAGGCTCTGTAGAACATCAATTATCCCATTTGGATAAATCATTCCAAAGTGCTTATACTTCACCCTTCTGATGAGAGATAGCTCAGATTGCTGACTCATACTGTTGTCTATCCTAAGGGCTCACCCAACCAATTTCTATTGATTAGACGAATTAAGCATCTCTCTATCTATGTATCTATCTATCTATCTATCTAGCCATGCACCCATCTATCTACCCATCTATCCATCCACCCATCTATCTATGTACCCATCTATCTATCTATCTATCTATCTATCTATCTATCTATCTATCTAGCATCACTGTATAATTTAAAACATATTGTGAGGACCTACATATAAAGATACTGAAGAAATAAATGGTCACTAAAATCTATGTTAAAAAAATACAATTATAAATGATATTATTGTTAATCGCTGGTCACACTTAATATATGACTTCCTACCAATTGGAATTCTGTCTAAATTTCTTTTCTATTGCATCATCTCAGTGTGGGGTGGGCTGGGCTGTCAGATATTATTCATTAAAATAGTAACACAGATCAGGTGAGGGGTCACCAGACTGTACTTGAAAAGCTCTTCAAGTATTGAATTTAAATAGCCCTTATGTGTGTTCCAACAATATAATGCACACCAGGCTGGATGGCTGTGTGGTCTACTGGATTATTACAAACTCCTGTTATCACATCCTCTCTATAGTGTAGATTAGCTCACTTAGCACAGAATGTCTTTATTTAGTTTTTTCCACAGACTAAGTATATCATTTTGACAATTCTTTTATGTATTGAAGAAAAAAAGAGCCGGATCCTGCACTACTCAATGAAAGGCTTAACTAGGGGTTAGTATTCAGAAAAATAAACTAAACTAAAGTAATTTATCACAAGATTAGTTTACACGCTTTATTTTTCTCTCATAATTCTTTTGTTGTTGCAAAGATCCTTTGGGAGGATTAACATAATGTCTAAAAGTTGATGAATGAAGAAAAAAATAAATGAAGACATTTTTATATCCTGTTAAAGTATTTGGCAGATCGACGCAAACCAAAGCCAAAAATTGGTTGAAATAATCTCTAGCGTTAAAACAATCTAATATATACATTTGCTAGCTTTGTTCCCAAGAAGCATATGAAGTTTCTGCATGGAGGGTCGATAAAGGATTTTTTTTTAACTTAATAAATTCCTTTTGAACGCAGTTAAATTATACAAACATATACATTTTAAATTGATTTTGTGTAATTATGCCCTATGGTTAAAATTGATTGTGAAGAATCTTTTGCCAGTCTTCCAAGAACCTATTTCATAAAAAAGACAAGAAGTACTTTTACATTCATACTCTTTATTAACACCGCCATGTTTCTTTGATGATATAGCTTTTCCCACCCCACCTCAATGAACTTTATTCCCATAACAGAAGGATCATTGGCTAAATAGATGGGCTGCCAAGGCAACTACTATTGGCAGTCCCAATAGATAAAGCTGAGCTTTACACTACATTGTTACATTTATGCCAACCCAAATCCTGCTATCCATCCCCAAAGATGGAGAGATGGGGAGATGGAGACCATATGCCAGTATGACATTTAGGTTAGCCCAAGTAGTCTTTTCTCTTGATCACCTAGCTACTAGGTTTCCCAGGGAAGGTGATCACTAGTTACCAAAACTGATGATCCATGTCAGGCCAGCTTAGAGTTAACCAAACGCGAGTATGGAGAGAGAACAAGTCTTGGCGGGAGAACAAGTATACACCGTCCACCACTTCACCTTCCAGGCACATAGACATGTTGCTGCCACTCTCAAGATAAAACCCATTAGTAACATAGAGCCCAATTCAATTGAGCAATCGTAAGTTACTTGAGCCCGTAAGTGAGGCCGTAAGTTAATTTGCTATTCAATTGGCGTCTTTTTGCGGGCTTGAAAACTTTGTGGTGGTTAAACTGGAACTTACAGTCTGCCGATGCCTTTGATCTTTCTCGTCCGCATGAGTTCCGATTGCTAAAATTGCAAAATCGCGGTTCAATTGCTACAATTCCGCAAGCCCACAAATGGTTTCACACACGTAAAAATGGCAAATGAAGGAGAAAATCCTAAGAGTCCTAGAGAGGACCCGCAAGGCACTCAGCACTGTAAATGCAAATAAAAAAAAATCAATACTGCACTGTAAATAACGGGGAAAGAGATGAAAGACATTAGAATTAACTGCACAACAGTCTTAAGCGCGTAAAATGTCAATAAAAAAGGATCGTTTTTTATGTGTCATCTCAAGGTTATATTCATCTCCGGAATCAATGAGTTAATACATATCAGGCCACCCACATGGACTAGAACAGTATTGGCATTCATTTTTATTATTTTGTATTTTGAGGGTTTGTGAGTCCCATCGCATATCAGACCTCTGAACCTAATTGATTGACATGTAACCTCCATGTTTTACTACCGTAATGATGGCGGTCTCATTTTCTATTGGCTGTTTCAAAATAGGTGGCTACGGCCTTGCTTAACTGAGCATGCTCCCGTCCTGAACTGCTACGCATCAGTGCATGGTTTACGGCTTCGGTGTTCGGCCCATAACTTGCGGGCTTGTTCAATTGAATAGCACCGGAATCGGAGACTAACAGGAGCCTGCAGCACGCCCTGTATCCCGCGAGATGCAGGCTTGCAATTGAATCAGGCTCCTAATATTTATTGGACAATTACAGTCAAGCATGGCTTAATCACAATGGTCTATTCTGATTGGTTAAAGTAAATAAATAATACTGCTCAACTGCTCATTGGCTCACAGGAGCAATACTCAAGATTATTCAAATGCTTGAATTGTTTTTTTTTTCATCATTAAAAAAAAACTGAGTGGTACCTAATGAAATAAGTTCAAGTGATAGAAAAAAAATGCTTTCACTACATCTTTAACAATTTGTCTTTAGCGCCATGAAATAAAAATATCTTGACTCCTTCTTGCACCACCTGATGCACATCGGTGACATTAAAACCACATAAATTCAGATGTTATCATTAAATAAGAGCAACTTTTCCATTTGTTCAATACCTGCTTTAAATCATTTTGACACGAGACCTTAATATAGCAAAGCATAACATGGAATAAAAGCACGCCATGCGCAGTAATACATATAAATAATAAATTCTAAAGACAACAGGAATGTCACCTTTTATGCTTTTTCCGGGATAGGTAAAATTATCCTATATTACTACACTAATAAATTAAATCAAATTCTTTCCTTAAATACAATTCCTTCCTTTTGTTTCCTGAGGGTATGCAATATATTTCTTTTACATTATTATACACATAGATTTTGTTGGACACGGAGGAATGTGTACAATGTTGTACTATGAGACCTTTCTTCCTATAGCTTATAGTTAACTGCTTTGTATTTATAAACCTGGGTTTCCATCTGGGAAAATTAGTAGTGTATGCAAACATTTTTTGCATGAAAAATTCCCAAATAAACATTTAATCACTTATATTGATGTCAGCAAAATCCCTTATGATTTCTGACAGTAGCAAATAAGGGTTAGCACCATCCAAACCCAGGCTAAACTAGCATCAAATTTAAAATTAAAATTAAATTTGGCCAATCAGGTTAACTGATACATTTGATTTAAACTCTGAGTTCCTGTTTGTGCTGCAAAGCAGCCCGGGATATGTAGTGTACCACTGATATGTGCTATGTACTGCTGCTGACAGAGACATTAAGCTGCAAGGAGATTGGCTGAGCATGCAAAAGCAGGTAAATAGTGTGTTAATATAATGCTTATTGGGTGGGGATTAGGGGCTTTTATAGACCCCCCCACCCCCACCCCCCCCCCCCCCCAGGAGGTGACAACATAGTCATTAGAATGATTTTTAGTTATTAATAAAAATAATTTTGAGATGTGCTGCGTACACATACGTTGCTTTTTGCCTAAGGGTTGCAGTAATGTATTAATCCAGCTCACTTACATATGCATTTAAACTTCTCTGCTTATGCACAATTGAAATGTATTATTATTATCCTTTATTTGTAAAATCCATTATTAATTTAAATATATCCATAAAAGTATAAAAATTATATAAATAATCACTGCATCTAATCATATTAAAATGGCTGACCACCTGAACATTTCTATGTAAGTGCTGTAGTGCAGAGGCAATTGCAGGCACTATGCTGGTGCAAATATCTAATTCGAACTTCACTTCCTCATGCATGCATGTAAATATCACTGTGCCAGTAACAAAGATGGCTGACTAGCTGCACATTGCATGCAAGTAACAACCACTTTGCCAGTAACAAAGATGGGTGCCCTTTCCACACTATCACAGTCTGCCTGCTTCATAGAGAGAAGTGACTAAGCTTGTGAGACTGCAGTATTTCAGGGTTACGTTGTATTTGTATTAAAATATATATATTCAAAATATGAGCAACATTAGTAAAACAGGAAATTTGTTTCATTATCAATTTTCCTTCTTATAGTGTGATCATTTGTTAAAGAACCACTGTACTTTACATATAAATACTTAAAAATAAAACTCTCTTTGTGTATAGAAAGTTTTCATCTTGTCTGACTTGAGTACTTTATGGCTGCCTGAAGTCTGAGGGCATGGAGTTATGTACTGAACATTGAAGGGGAGGAGGGAAGAGAGAGAGTTAAAGGAGTTGTTAAATATATGGGTCTTACTGAATCTGACACCCACCTTCTTCCCCTGCACATGCTCAGAAGCAGGCAGCTTGCAGCAATAATTGCAAACCATGCTCCTCCAGAAATGTAAATGCCCCTCTCACACATTTAACCTTCACCAATGTATCATGGATGCCTCCGGGGACCAGCAGAGTCATCACATTTATATTTCTCTGCATAATTATGCTCTAATCACACAGTAATAACTGTATTCTTAATCGTACCTGTTAATCATAATTTTTAATTACTAGAAGATTATTAATAACATTTTTCCTTCTTAAAGAGCATAGCAATTCTATATATTGCACTGGCTTTTTCTGTCTATGGTTAAGCATTCCTGGGATATTAAGGATTGCTTGCTTGATTCCTTTATGTTATCGTGCGGCTCTGTGAGATAATTAATGCCTTATTGTACTTGATATATGAGGGGTTTAACATGAGGCAATTATTTATGTGGTTGCAAAAATAGTGTCCCACTAATTAGTATATCAAAGAAGATAATTAATATTTAGGAGCTGCTTACGGTATAATTTACTGTGTAGAAAAACAGCTACTATAATGTAAAGATAGTTTTTCATGCTCTTTAAGGATAAATAAAACACTCTTTTGTTTGTGCAAATAATCTGACGAAGCTCATGAACCGTGTTGATGCCCATTGTCCAGTTGTTTGGAATGACTGTCTGATATCATTATTATATTATAGGTAGGCTTTTGTGTGTTTATTTCACTGTTGGAGCATGTGCTCTCTAGTATGTTTTATTTGTTGATTTAGGATGCTGTAACTTAAAAATGTTAAAAAAAACAACTAAAAGGCAGCTTTATGGGCTCCACCTTTATTTAGATAAGTGACATTTTGTTATATCTAAAGAACAGGATATTAATGACGGTTGGCTAGTTATAGCTGCATGCCATTTCTGAGGGTGTGCTGTGTACATTGTGCAAAAGCGTCACATGACCTTGGCTGCACTCTCCTCTAGTGCAAATATATATATATATTTTAAAATCAAATAGTTTCTGTATGGGTCTGCCCTCTGCAGCTCACAAAGTCACAGAATCTGCTGAACGTGCCGTGTTGTGCATCATGCTAACCAATCAGTGACCATCTCTCAGCAACATGCTGCTGAAATGTGGTCCCTTATAGGCTAGGACACTACACTGCACATCCAGCCCTACAGAGTCTGCGTCTGCATATGCTGCAGTGGGCAGACCCCTGCAGGGACTATATGTATGATTTTAGGCAGTAAATATAGAACTTCTAAGCACTTCTTTAAAAAATAAAATACATAAATGTAAATAGATACCCAGGGATATTATATACCTAGTAACATCCAGGGACCTGCCATATCCCTTTAAATGAAAAGTAATGCAGAAAATGCATGAAAACGTGATGTGATATTCATAATTTATTTAGATGGGGTAAAAGGCATGTTGGGTTTTCGGGTGGTCCAGTGGTTAGGATTCTGTGCTTTCAACGATGTGACCTACGATTCCAGTCAGGGAACCAAGAGATCACCGTGAAGCTAAGCAGGGTTGGGCCTGGTCAGTACTTGGATGGGAGACCAGCTAGGAATACCAAGAGCTGTATACTATGGCCGACTAGAAAAGGAACTGGTGACCCATTTCAGTATCTCTGCCATGAATACCATGTGAATGAGGTCACAGTGAGTCGGACACAACTGAACAATATAAACACAAAGGGCATGTCAGCAATCTGTGTAAAGTTTAAAGCAACATGCCAGGAAAACCAAGTGCAAGAACCACAATTAATGGTAATATCTACATTTCAATCCCACACACACAACAAAACGTGCAGGATAGTGTTTGCTCCTTAATTTAAGTAAAATAAAGTTTAAATATTCACTAATATAAATATTCAGAGAAATGCTTTTACCTTTATTCACTTGCTGATTTCTATTTTGAGAGAATCCACAATTCCATTTTTAATCCTGTTTTGTATTATAATAGAAATTGCACTGTGAATAGCTAATAATCCAAAAAATAAGCCGTTAGTGAAATCGTATTATGAATCGCCATGTTAATTAACAATTAGTCTTCATTGTGTACCAAGCCTGCATAATTGCAATATGTCTAGTAGCAACTCTGTTGCTAAAAGTCTTTTTTCAACCTCAATTACGGTGTAACTATGAGTTAATTCATTATAATAAAACATACTTTTAGTGAAGGTCGCCTGAGCCGTGATTTATCGCAAGCCTTTTCTTAATTTAGAAAGTAAAAATAGTAACTTCTCACCCTTTAGTACATTTGGCCCTAAATCTGCTCGTTCGGGTAACTCGATCTGCAAGAAAACAGGATGAACAAGGTGCTTTATACATAGTTTCCAAGTAACAAAAACATACAATAAAACAATGGGCTATTTGTTCATTTAAAAAATGCCTTCACTGCGCCAGTAGATTTACAGGTGACCAGCGCAGTGTTGACGTGAACTTGATGACTTCTCATACTCTGCGGCTGCCAAGAGATCCGGTAACGACTTCTCAGGTTGTGTCATCAGTCACCGCGCGGTTACACATACGGAGAGCCAGGTGAAAGCAAGTAAAGGGGTATTTATAATCTAATGGCTTGAAAAATGACACTTAAAAATAGGCATTACATTTTTTTGTATGTAAAATAAAATAACACAACCTTTAATTTATTTCCGTTTATATTCCATTTTGCTTTTGTGGAATCTATCATTTTAGAGTAAGAGTCTGGATAACGGAAATGTGGCGTGGCAGTGCTTTCTATTGGAAAGCTCATTAGTTCACAATGTCACAAACTCCTGAAGAAGTAGCAGACAGGATCAGGCCAGAAAAGAAAACCCAGTTGTAAGTAATATTAATGTATAACAGTTTCAATGAGATAAATATATACAGAACAGAAATATGCAGACTTTAATGCATATGTCTTAGTGCAGTCACCCACACTATGGATGGGCAGATGTCTGCATTCAAGACAATGGACCCAGTGCCTCACATGGCTAATTAGTAATTAATGGTAATTATCTCTTATTACTTAGAGAAAGCTATGTAGAAGAAACCTATAGATGAATACCACAACCCAGCAGAGAGGAGCTTTGCTATTCTCGACACTCAATGCTGATACATGGCCCCTGACAGCTGCCTATTCTGCTTAATAGGAAATCTGGGCCTGCTATTTCATATAGAGCGTTCACTCATTCAGTAATTTCCTCAATTCAAAATTCAAGAAATTATAGGACTTCTCTCATAATAAATAAATATATAATGAAATAATTTATAAGAATTTATACTTGCTTTATAGTTATCATTAATAGTATCATAAATTTTGGTTGAAGACGAATAATATTTTTTTCTGTGTTTGATTATTTGAATATTTGATTAGTTATATTTGCATGTAATCAAACTACTTATTCATAGGTATGTCCTGACACATTGATCTGACCACCATGCAATAAATATATATTTTTAGGATACTGAGGGAATCTATATCTATAAAAATCAATTGATTATAATGGGACTTAATTATAAAAATCTGCAACGTTCAATTGAATCCAAAAATCAGTAGTATCCTGCAAAGAATGTAATATTTGAGCTTTGTATAAAAATACCATTGTGACATTTTATGTACATATATGTGTTTGTTGTTTTAGACAAAATTAATGTATTAATTACTGTAATCAATTATTAGTAAAACACCATAAATAAAGCATATACATTTCTATAGATAATCATCAGTTTAATTCATATTGTAATGGCTGACCCTGGGATCCTATGTAAGTGCGGCAGTACTTGCAGGCACTATACTGGTGTAACTGTCTAATTGAAGCTTGACTTCATCACGTATGCATGTAACAATCACTGTGCCAATAATAGACATGGCTGCTACATCTACACTGCACTGGCATTCCATTAGCCCTAATGAATGCACTGATAGCTGTATACGCCAAATCCCCATGGTTCAAATACAAACTTCCATGTATTCAAAGACTCCTCCCATGTCAAGAATTAGATCACACAGACCAGTCTTGTGTTGATGACATCACAACTTGAATCTGGCTGCTACGTTGACCTCTACGTGTTTCATCTCTGTAAGAGGGTTTATCCTAATAGAGAAATAACTAATCACAGCCATGTTCAGTACTAATATAACCTTTACTTTAGTCAAAAATATGTATAAACATAAATTCAGAAAAGAAAAAAATATATATTTAAAATAGAAATACAAGAAACATCTATTAAATAGGAAATATGTTTAATTATCACTTTTTCTGTAATATTTTCAAAAAAACATGTGCTGGAAGTAAACAAGTTAGTTAGGTAAATGTGCATAATAATTATCAACGGACTGATATTCAGAGATTTAACCTCACAACGTGCGCAGCGTGGCGCTATCCAGACTTGCAAAGTGATAGAAGACATAACATGTCAGTTAAATAAACTGTTCAGCCTAGGAACGTGTCTAAAGATCTGGTACATGGTGGTAAAATCGTTTATGTGCTTCTCTGGATGGAGAGGAATGATGAACTTTATACAAGATGCGACCGGTACAGAGTATAAAAAGATACAAACAAATCACTTCAGCCATTGTGTACCATCCCTAAAAAAGGAGAGACCCATCCCAGAGCCCTGGAAAGAAAACAGTATGTGCCAGCGCCTCGTAACAAGAGGATCTCATAGCTAAGTAGTGAGGACGGGACAGTGTCTGCAGCCAGATGCTTATGTCATGAGGACTTACAGCCATAAGTGGAAGCACATACAGGGGTTGGTTACCACATCTTTTAGGAATAGACTAACGTTTACACAAAACAATGTACTATTATATGCAGTATATATATATATATATATATATATATATATATGAATCTCAAACCTTGTGTATAGACTCACATGCGACCCGTCAGTACATTACTTAAGATGCCTGCATTGTGTCCCTTCTTATTACTGATAATCTCTGCCCTGTGTTACAATGTTCTTGCTAAACCTTAATCAGTGTTGCTTCTGACTTGATAAAGAGAGGAGCAACTCTTGAACGTTTGTCAGTCAAACTAAAATGTTTGTCCAATAAAAAGGGTATCACTATATACTGTACGCTCACGTCTACCTCACTCCAATTGGTTGAGGAAATAAGCAGACACCTGTTTGGACATGCTGACTTGCTGGTGCCCTTGCCCCTGGAGGTAGCCCTGCTCAGCTCCTATACTTGGAAATCCTACCAATCCGTGACCTGTGAGCCCTTCGCTGATTGGTTCATAGCGGACTGGAGCAACCAGTCCTGTTAGCATTGTCCCTGATTGACTGGCCAAGGGGGGAATTTTCAAAACAAAGTTATGTTTGACTATGTAAATGTGTGAAAACTGTATAAAAATAGAGCCAAAGAAATAAACATTATGTTCTTTCTGAGATACATAATTTTGTGTTTCATTTAGAGGAAAGACTTTTATTATTTCATTTACCCGAAATTTTGCAACTTGTGCTGAGAGAAGGGATTTAGAAGAACTGTATAGATCTGCGGGTAGGACGGAGTATCTCTGACCCCTTTCAAGCACACAGAAGTGCAGATATAGTAAATAAATAGTACATCTGTGTTCATATTTGAATGTCTAAAGCAAGTTAAAAAACTTGCTTCCAGCTCAGAATTCCAAGAAAAACAGTTATTACACTGCATTCTGGGAAGCTGAGCTGGGACAAGCAAATGTGCCCACAAATGCCTCGCTCTTCAATCCATAGCCATTTTCAAACATGGCTTCCTTTAAGCTTACGCCTTCTGTATTACACAGCTTTAATGCAAACCCAAGGCTGGATTTTACACAAGCTGAGTATCCAATCCATGTACAGCTGTTTCACGCTTACTGGCTATCATCAGCATGGAGCGGGATCTCAGCTTGTGTTGTGGACCTTATGAGTAGGTACAGTGCCTTGCAAAAGTATTGACCCCCCTTGACTTTTTACCTACTTTGTTACATTACAGCCTTAGACTCAATGTTTTGTTAATCTGAATTTTATGTGATGGATCAGAACACAAAAGTCTAAATTAGTGAAGTGAAATGAGAAAAATATATACATAAAACTATTTTTTAGAAATAGAAAACAGAAAATTGGCATGTGCGTATGTATTCACCCCCTTTGTTATGAAGCCCATAAAAAGCTCTGGTGCAACCGATTACCTTCAAAAGTCACATAATTAGTAAAATGATGTCCACATGTGTGCAATCTAAGTGTCACATGATCTGTCATTACATATACACACCTATTTTGAAAGGCCCCAGAGGTTGCAACACCTAACCAAGAGGCACCACTAACCAAACACTGCCATGAAGACCAAGGAACTCTCCAAACAAGTAAGAGACAATGTTGTTGAGAAGTGCAAGTCGGGGTTAGGTTATAAAAAAATATCCAAATCTTTGATGATCCCCAGGAGCACCATCAAATCTATCATAACCAAATGGAAATAACATGGCACAACAGCAAACCTGCCAAAAGATGGCCACCCACCAAAACTCACGGACCGGGCAAGGAGGTAATTAATCAGAGAGGCAGCACAGAGACCTAAAGTAAGACCTAAGGTCTGTACATAGGACGACAATAAGCCGTACGCTCCATAGAGTTGGGCTTTATGGCAGAGTGGCCAGAAAAAAGCCATTACTTTCAGCAAAAAACAATATGGCAAGTCTTGAGTTTGCGAAAAGGCATGTGGGAGACTCCCAAAATGTATGTAGGAAGGTGCTCTGGTCTGATGAGACTAAAATTGAACTTTTTGTCTGTCAAAGAAAACGCTATGTCTGGCGCAAACTCAACACATCACCCAAAGAACACCATCCCCACAGTGAAACTTGGTGGTGGCAGCATCATGCTGTGGAGATGTTTTTCAGCAGCCGGGACTGGAAAACTGATCAGAGTTGAGGGAAAGATGGATGGTGCTAAATACAGGGATATTCGTGAGCAAAACCTGTACCACTCTGTGTGTGATTTGAGGCTAGGACGGAGGTTCACCTTCCAGCAGGACAAATACTTTTGTAAGGCACTGTAATTCACCACTACAAAGATTTATAATATGGTGGGCAACAGAGTGATAGAAGCCCTCCACCGTACAGTAGTACAGTAAATAGATAGTACATCTGTGTTCACATTTGAATGTCTAAAGAAAGTTAAAAAAACTGCTTCCAGCTCAAAATTCAGGGAAAAACATGCAAACGTGCCCACAAATGCATACACAAACATGTATAAAATGTATCTGTCTGTTTCTCTATGTATGAATAAATAAATAGTACACAATTGTGTTTACATTTGGACATCTAAAATAAGTTTCCTGCTCACAATTCCGCTAAATAGTTATTGCGCTGCACTCTGGGAAACTGGACAGAGACATGCAAATGATAGATTCCCTCGAGGTCAACCTCACATGGGTGGGCAATTGCCATTTGTCTGATTATTTTAGATGAATTGTTAGTATAATCTATCAATAAATGGAGCTATGGCCTTATCTTCCACAGAATGTTGTCATGGTCGTTATTGTGTCTGTGGTGATTGTTTAATGGGAATCCTTAAATCAATGGTAAAATAGTTTTTGCCTTGTACTCAACCCCTGTAAGTGCTACAGAATATGGGCCCTACTCTATTGCCCAAATCGTAAATGTATTCAAGAGTAGAGTTCCCCGCCTGCAATCACTACAGGCCAGCCAAAGAAGCAAAACCGGATTTAAATTAGAACTCCATTTTAGCACAGCTCAAATATTACGAGAGATAACAAATTAAAGTTACACAAAATCGATATACTATTAAACCCGGAGCTCAAGATCGCAAATAAAGTCTAACCCGCAACTGAAAAAAGTATCAAGTTTCTGTCATATTATGAGTACTAAAAAGGACTCGCAAGGAATTTTTCAAACACTTATTATAGCTGTAACAGCAATTAAATACACAATGCTGTACTAAAAACATTGGAAGGCATGGAAATAAATTATAATTAATTGCACAACAGTCTCAAACCCACAAATATGCAATTAAAAAGATTATTTGTAACTGTTATTTCTGAGTAACATTGGACCCGGGACTCATACACATCACAAAAACCCACATGGACTGATGATCTAATGCATTTTATAGAGTTCTAGATTGTGAGGCCGATCTGCAAATATTACTTATTGGTACTAATTAATTTGTAGCCCCCGATTGCAGATTACGTGTAATTTCCAGGTTTTACTGAAATCATAATGACGTCTCATTTCGAGGCTTTAATATTGTCAGATCATATGATCACACTCCCTGAAATCAGACATGTTTAGGCTTAAGGAGCCAAATTGCAAGCTGGAGTCAACAGAATACATCTAAACATCTAGAGAAAAAAACACCTGCAGCAAAAATCATGGATTAGAGGCATTTGCGAACAGCTAAAAAAATAAGGCCCACTGTTGGAACGTTATCAAGACAGAATAATAATAAGAAAACACTGCTAGGGTCAAGGTGGATGGGTGGATGGATAGATAGATAGATAGATAGACAATATTTTAAAATATATTACACTGAAATGTGCAAGATGGTTTTGGAATATATATAAAAAATAATAATACAGCCTCTAATTTATTTATTTTTTTGCATATACTCTATTGTGGAATCTGCCATTTTGGATTCAGTGGATAAATATCCTGAGGTGGGAGGAGACTCTAAATACACAGGAAGTTTGTATTTGCACAGTTTATGTTAGTTAAAATTGTCAGTGCTTTCATCAGCACTAAACGTAAGCTCAATAATTTACACACCCACCTGAGAAAATACCAGGCAGCTGTTTAAAAAAAAAACTAAATGAAAACCTGGCGCAAAGAATAATTGCATTTAAAAGTTGCAAAATAAAAAGATTGTGTTTAGCCTTTTGCTTTGTAATAATATTTCACCCCCAATTAGACCATAAGCCCCTTTTCCTCAATTCAAAATAAAATAAAGAAATATATAATTATATACTTTTTACTTATTTATATTTGCTTTATATTTAATGTTTATATCATTAACTTTGGTTGAAGCTGAATAATATTTATTTTTTTCTGTGTTGGAATAATATTTGATTCATTATGTCTTGGCATGTCATTTTATTTTTTTAGTTTTAGTCAATATTTTTATGGTTTTGAAAAGATTATACAGAAAAAAAAAAATCACCACAAAAGTCCTAGATATATCCTGACACAATGATCCGACCACCATGCAACAAATTTATATTTTTAAATTTTCTTATATTGCTGACTGTTCATATATTTATGTCATTTTCACCAATTTTTTCGGATAAAACTGTGGCTGTTTTCTTTGGCTACTTCCAGTTTGTAACCTCCAGACGTGTTAATACGTCTCCCAGCTGCACAGTGGATTTATTAGATGCCCAGGAATATAAGGGAAGTAACATTATGTTTATACTGGCAGCTGAATCCCTTCTAACAAAGCTTTATTACCTGCTACGCGGTTGCATTTTGACATCATACGTTGTCACGCTCGCAGACGCCGATATTATGACCTAATTAACACATATTGTTCCTTTGTAAAGTGTTTGCACACACTAAGAGCACTGTGACATTTTGGCGCACACATTACAAATAAAAATAAACATATAGCTCCTAGAAAAAATATATAAAAAAAACATTAAGTGCCAAAAAAAAAATTAAAAAATTCTGGAATATATTCACGATATTTAGCAGTTTCCCTACTACAAATAAATAAAAAAAATTGACAATGTAGAAATGCCACTACACATTTAAATACATGTTTATAGAGTAGATTCAAGATTACACTGACTTCTTTGGACAATAAAGTTGGCCATAAAGCAAATACTCTTTTTTTGTAAAACTCATTTTCACTTTTTTGTATAATTGTTTTATAACTGTATTTATTAAAAGTTAAGTTTTATAAATTGAGTTCGTTTTCTGACCAACTTTATTGTCCACAAAAATCAGTGCAGAAAACTAAAAATTGAATAAATTTCCTTCCTGTTTAATTAATGATTCTTATATTTCCATTTTAAGTCTATATGTTTTCCTTCTGAATGTATGTTAACAAGAATAAAATCTGAATCCCGAACGCCTCAGTCTTTCATTATTAGTTATTTCTCTCTAGGAAATGTGGTTGTGGTGAAAATATCTCTTTCTGGCAGTGTTTGTAGCCTGCGTGTGGGGGCCATATTTATTTCTGGTAGAGTTTGTAATAAGGATGCGATAGCCATATTTATTTCATGCAGTGTTCGAAGCCTGGATATGGTAGCCATATCTGTTTCTCTCAGTGTTTGCAAACTGGCATGGTGACCATCTATATCTCTGGCAGTGTTTAAAGCATGGTTTACGGTGGTTATATTTGTTTCTGGCAGTGTTTATAACCTGGTGTGGTGGCTATATATATTTATGACATAGTTTGCAGCATGGACATGGCAGCCATATTTGTTTCACGCAGTGTTTGTAACCTGGTGTGGTGGCTATATATATATATTTTTGGCAGTGTTTGTAGCATGGTTACGGAGGCCATATTCGTTTCTGGCACTATTTGAAGCATGGTTACAGTGGCCATATTTTTTCCTGCCTGTGGTGGCTATATATATTTATGGCAGTGTTTGCAGCATTTATATGGTAGCCATATTTGTTTCACACAATATTTGTAGCCTGTATATGGTAGCCATATTTGTTTCTGGCAGTGTTTGCAGCATGATTTACGGAGGCCATATTTCTTTCTGGCAGTGCTTACAGCATGGATATGGTAGCCATATTTGTTTCTGGCAGTGTAACCTGGTTGTGATGGCCATATTGATTTCTGGCAGTGTTTGCAGCATGGATGTTTTGCATGTATATTTGTTACAAGAATAGTGATTATTAAATGTTTGATAAGGCCATGCTTGAACTACTGTACTTTTCTGTGTATAAGACGGCCCCATGTATAAGATGACCCCTTTGTTTTTTTTGCCCCCCCAAAAAAAAGTATTTAATCAAGTCAGATGAGAGAGAGAAAGTGCCACCGGGTACATACCTGTACCAAACCTGGGCTGTGCACCCTCACACCATGCAGCTCTCCCGGTTCCCACTTCTCCTCTCCCCGGGGCTGCTGCAGCTGTGTCCTGCCCCCTTGTCACTGCTCTCCTCTTCCTGCCTTCCCCTCCTCCTTTTCCCCCTCATCCTCATCCTCCTTAACCCCTTATCCTCCTCCTTCCCCCCCTTATCATTCTTTTCCTTCCCCCATAACCTCATCCCCCCCCCAACACCTATCCCCCTCTCTCCTTACTTGTTATTATGCTCCGATAAGCTCCGATAAGCTCCTGCGGATGATGCTGACCCCCGCAGCACATCTTCAGGTTATGAACATACCGGCATATGTGAAGGACGGGACGACCCCCTTACTTTAAAGGTCACAATTTTGGTAAAAAAATGTCTTATACACGGAAAAATATGGTAGATATTTGAACAAGCATAGTGCCTGCATTTGCCTCTGCACTACAGCACTTACACTGGAATGTGCAACTGGAGTCCAGGATCAGCCATTTTAGTAGGACACAATAAAGTGATTATTTAAAGAAATGTATATACCTTTTATGGTGCCCATATTTTTATATACATATTTAAATGAATATTAAGTGTTAAAAGCTTATAAAAACAGATGAAAGGCCTATAAACATTCTATACATAGTGCTATGTCTAACATAATATATATGTGTAATAATGTTAAAAGATATAGGAAACAAATGGAAGCAATTGTATGCAAGGACATAGAAAGAATTTGGTTTAATTTATTATTAGGGAAATAACTGATAATTTTACTTCTGGAAAAAGCATAAAAGTGACGTTCCACCATTCTTTAGAATTTAGCATTTGTTTATATTATTTCATGTAAAGTACTTTTATTGTGTTGTGTCGCATTAAGGTCACATGACAAGAGGATTTTAAGCTGGTAAAGTACATATGGAAAAAGTTGTTCATAAGCGACCATAACTTCTGTGTTTTATTTTTTAATGAACACATTTTTTAATTACCAACGTGCATCAGGTGGAGCGTCAGGGAACGCCATCGAGTGAGCAGCAAAGAACGCGCAGCCGGAGTCCAACTTGATAAGTCATTTATTTAAAGCCATTTATATTCTTGCTATTATTTTGAGGACATATTTACTTAATTACGAGGTTTTAAAATCGGCGCAGCTTTTGTTTTTTTAGTGAGAGAGATGTCCTGTCCAGGCTCACTGGCCAATGTCCAGATCGATGCTGTGTGAATGTGAGTGACCAGAAGGCAGTTAGATAAGGACTCTGCATAATGTTATTTGTGTTGGAATGACGAAGGTACGCAATGCATTATGGGACCGTGCAGTGCTTTATTTGGCAGTGTCAGATGTTTGATAATATCTGTGTCCTAGCATTACCTCTCACAACTACATATCAGTATATTACTATACAAACACATATATATATATATATATATATATATATATATATATATAAATAATGAGTATTGCAGTATATTGTGATACTTTTGTATTATTAACCTTTATTTATAGCGCGCCAACATATTCCGTAGCACTATACAGGGTTAAGTACAAGTCAAGAACAACATCAAACAGTGCAAAGGATGGAGGGCCCTGTTATTGAGCTTTCAATCAGACATACACGGTGCTTTCCGTACACCAATCGAGATTGAAAACTCACAAACTTACATTCTAAAGTGTATTGGACAAACACTGTATTTATATTGACGAGCTTTCGAGAGGTTTGGACTCTCTTTATGAAGTCTGAAGCGATACTGCGCTGTCGCGACGCACTGCGCATTGCTAAATATAGTTTCCGTAGTGCGCAGGCGCTGGCCAGCGTTACATACTACAGAAACTAGATTAGTGATTGGCATACCAATGACTCCATAACATTTCTGCACATGCATGAACCAACTACAACATAAGCAGCTGAATAAGTCAGCACTTAAGTAGTTTATATTAATATTACAAACATGGAACCTTCCATAGCCCGGCCCTCACTGATGGGTCCCGCAGCGCTGTCATCGGGTGTGTTTGGTAAATATTGAACTTTATCAGATAATATGAGCGCTACACATCGAAGGAAATATTCATCATGCGCTGGGAAGTGGAAAGTTGTTTTATGTGCTTGGTCTGGCAGCAATTAAGAAATAACTTTCTTCCGGGCAGGAGCAATTTAGCTTTAATAAATCTGGGTAAGGTTTGTCCCTGGGGGGTGAGGGGTTGTTAGATCTCCAGAGGTTACACCCAAACAATCAACTGATTGTAATGCGCTACTATAATGTCCCCAATGTGGACGGGCGTGAGTCAGATCCTGCGCTCAGTCAATGAATGGGTGTCACTGTATTGTACATATTGGGTCTACCTGACCCTGTAATAGCCAACACTTCCTCAATGGGTTAATGATTTAACCCTTTCACTAGCAAAGCATTTGTGGCCCTTCTGCCAGTGAAAAAAGATTAAAGGATCTGTCCTAACAATGGCAGAGCTACTGCTGGTGCAGCAGGTGCAAAGCACCAGGGCCCACGCCAGCCTCTGTTTCCTGGAGTAAAGCAGGTCTCTTAATTTATCAGGTTAATTATTTTTATAGGCAGGTGGTCTGATAACTCTAGTTGTGATTTGACCACCTACATTTATTTTTGTCCTCTTTATTGACCCCTATTTATTTTGCACCAGGCCCTCTGTTCACTAGCTCTGTCACTGCATCCTATATATCAAAACATACTATTTTGAAGAACTACACTACACCACGCAACTTGTTTTAAAGATAAAACAGCCTATAATCTATTCATTTTTTAATTAAAATTGGCAGTGCTTTAAAATAAGACTCATGTAAGGACACACCCACCTGAGAAAACAACTGAAAGAATAATCTCAGAAAATGCAACGCCACAGTTGTTGTTTAGTCATTTAGTCATGTCCGACTCTCCGTGACCTGATGGATTGCAGCAAGCCAGGCACACCAGTAAGTCACTGCCCCTCTGAGCTCCCTACAATAAAGAATAATTGCATTTAAAAATAAAATATGTAAAGATTGTATTTCATTATTTTGCTTTACAAATATAGTTTGCCAATTACGAAGTATAATTAATCCTGCTAATCAATTAATTAAATTATTTATAATAAAATGACCACAGTGATCCATTAACACAACTGCTGTATAAATGTAAGTAATGTCAGTTGCTATATAATTGCTTAGTGTGCTCTATACAAGACAGTGTTTGGGATATCTTCAGTGACTGCGGGGGGGGGGCTGGACTTGGTCTTAATTCTATGTTGTATTTAGTTCTATGTTCTTCAATTTAGTTCTAAGTGACTATTAAAAGTGGCAGTCTCTCAATAGAACTGAACCAAAATATCATGTGTATCCACTGTTACGCCTATGCCTCTTCTAAACAAATGTCTGCTGCCATTAAAGGATCACTTTATTGTGTTCAGTCATGTCCGACTTCCCGTGACTATTAAGCTTTTCCTGGCAAAGATACTGGAGTGGGTTGCCATTTCCTTCTCCAGTGGACAGTGATTTGTCTGTCTTCTCTGCTATTATTATTATCTTTATTTATTTATTTATTTATTTATTTATATCGAGCCAACATATTCAGTAGCGCTGTACAGGGGTTGAGTGCATGGCAAAAACAAAATTAACACCTTATAAAGCATGGAGGGTCCTGTTTTTGAACTTAGAGTCAAATGTGCATAGAGCTTGTTTCCAAGGCACGGACACCAGATTGAAAACTCCCAAACTCGCTATGACCGACCCATCTAGGGTGACCCTACATGATATTGCTCAAGATTCATTGAGGTACACAAGTCCCTTCACCACAATAGTGGTGTTATAAGGGGGTCTCAAAAGAATAGTTAGTTAGGACTTCATAAGAAAAAAAAAAAAAAAAACTTTATTAAACCATTATTGTGCCTTTAAATAATTACTATTTTTAAATGATTCCTCTTTATAAGCTCCAAATCTCTTCACCCCCAATGTCCAGGGGAGTTATCATATTGAAACCACTCTCTGAAATACACAATAGTAACAGAGAGCAGTGTAACCTGAGTTACTAGAAAAGGTACAAATTAAAAATGAATGGGGGAAACAAAAAATGGTAAAATTAAACTTAATCAGGCACTATCAGATTCGGCCACTAGAGGGCTATGGAGCAGTATGTAAGTTTTTGAGGGGCACTGCAGCAATTGGGCAAGCCTAGAACAGGGCCCAAGTGCATTGCGCCGGTGCACTGACGGTAGGTCCGCCCATGCATTCTGTCCTGTGAGTAGATTTGAATTATCCCCCCAGATTCTTTTGTGCTCCTACGCCCATGGTCACCTCCCACTATTATACTGCAGTTGTGGTATGGCAACTTAGATAGCCCTCTCTCCTGACTCCACTCCAGACACAATACTTCATTCAGGGGGTGAGGAGATCTGGAGATTACACAGCCTGGGGCAAGATTGAAAAATAGTAATTATTTTATCATATGCACAGTAAAAGTTTACTAAAGTTTTTTTTCCTAGGAAGCACTAACTATTCTTTAGAGAGACCTTGATAAGATCACTACCGTGGTCCTTTAAACCATAATATGATAAGTATTTATTTATTTTAAGTATTCTAAAAATGTTTTGCACAGTAACAAATAATAGTATAATATAAATTATGACAATTCTGTGTGGTTTGATCACATGTTCTCAGCATATCCTGACACGCAAGCTTTACCGGCTAAAGGGCCAAAGTCCATATTTATCAGGGTAGAGGTTGGCGTGTACACGTGATGCGATACGTACGTGCTGCTCTGCGTGTGCACTCTCACTGCTGCCATTTCATACACAAAAGAAAAGTGCATTTTGTAAGATTCATTTACTGGAATGAGTCAGAATTACCATAAGACTTAGTGACAAGGTGCATTTATATCAGGACAGGACACAATCAGGGAAAGTACTGGAATAATATGAAGCTATTAATAAAGAACCATTGTATTTTGGGAAAACTAAAAAAAATATATATAACAAAGTAACAGCATAAAATAAAATAAACAAATATGTCTCACTTTTAGCAGTCTCTGGGTGTTCGTTGGGGCTTCAAGATTTAACTTCTCGACTGATTGCTTTCTTGGAGCCTTAAAGGGTGTGCTCTATTTTGTTCTATTCAGCAGCAGAGGAGGATTTGTGGCTTCTTTGACACAGGACTTTTTTGTAGCATTTGACCCCCCCTCCCAAATACCTTTAAGCTTCTATAGTTTTCTGTTTGATACATATGTCGCAAATGTGAAGCTTTTGCTAAATTACAGGGGCACCTTGTTACGCAGGTCTTTTGACAGTTCTTTTCTGCTCCCCATGGCTCTGTATCTAGCCTCCTCAGTGCATCCACGTAAGAGGTAACAAACTCATTGACTATACACAGACACTAACTGCAAATTAAAAAGCCACAGGTGTGGGAAATTAACCTTTAATTGCCATTTTAACCTGTGTGTGTCACTTTGTGTGTTTGTAACAAGGCCAAACATTAAAGGGTATGTAAACTTTTGATCAGGGCCATTTCTGTTATTATGATTTAAAAAGAAGCAAAACAACTATGTGATAAGAAATGGCTTTATATGATCACTATCCTTCAATAAAACAATTTTTTTGCATGATCAGTCATATTTTCAAAATAAATGCCCAAATTTCACAATTTCTTCCCGGGTATGCAAACTTTTGAGCACAACTGTGTATAGCTAGTATAATCCATGTCCCTTTAAGGCTTTCTAATTATTCTGATCCCCATTCATAGAAATAATTAATGAAGTGAGATAAGTCATTAGTAAAATTTTGCTTAAAAAACACAACTTTCAAGCTCAATTATCTAACACATTGACTCAAAATGTTTAATAACATCCAATTGTATTTGTACTTATAATTTCTGCATGACTTTGATGTGTTGTGTCACTTTAAGACATATGGAGCACAATACAGAAGCAAGAAACAGGAGATGAATTGGAATCATTTCATTAGTTGATATAACACATACCGCGCGTGTCTGACATTGCGCTCTGTGCTAGGGGATTCCATGGTCCTTACGGCTGTACTCACAGACAGCTGCCTCGGTGTGGGAGAGACATGTATGAACATATGTCCAGCTCATTAACACACACGTGTTTCTATGGAACTCGATCTGCTGTGAGCCCCAAGATCTTCATATATTCATTTCTGAACTTTTCAGCCTGTATGTATATTCACAGCTCTTAAAGGGATATGAAAGGTTCCTGCATTTCCCTGGGTACAGTGCCTTGCAAAAGTATTCACCCCCTTGGCATTTTTCGTGTTTTGTTGCCTTACAACCTGGAATTAACATGGATTGTTTGAGGAGTTGTATAATTTAATTTACAGAACATGCCACAACTTTGAAGATGTTTTTTTTTTCTTTTTTTATTGTAAACAAACAACAAATAGGGCAAAATAACAGAAAAAGTCAATGAGCATAACTATTCACCCCCCTACAGTCAATACTTTGTAGAGCCACCTTTTGTGGCAATCACAGCTCCAAGTCGCTTTGGATAAGTCTCTATGAGCTTGCCACATCTTACCACTGGGATTTTTGCCCATTCCTCCTTGCAAAACTGCTCCAGCTCCTTCAAGTTGGATGGTTTGCGCTTGTGATCAGCAATCTTTAAGTCTGACCACAGATTTTCTATTGGATTGAGGTCTGGGCTGTGACTAAACTCAATTATCTAACACATTGACTCAAAATGTTTAATAACATCCAATTGTATTTATAGGTGTACTTCTAATTTCTGCATAACTTGGATGTGTTGTGTCACTTTAAGACATATGGCGCACAATACAGAAGCAAGAAACAGGAGATGAATTGGAATAATTTTATTAGTTTATATAACACATACCGCACGTGTCTGACATGGCGCTCATCGCCAGCGGCGCAGGACTTAGGACCAAAACACGTAAAACGTCCGAATTACGCAACTGGGATCACAGGCTTCGTGGAACTTAGAACAGAAGCACGTAAAACGCCTGATACACGCAACTGGAAAGACCAAAAAACAACAACACAATTATGCCTCAAATTCACTTCCACACAGCACAGGGGGTGAGCCAGAAAGCCTGTGAGTGAGGTTGCAAGTTAATTTGAGGCATATTTGCAGTTTTTTCACGCAAGGAAAAAAATGGCGGAAGAAAAAAAACGTAAACAGGATAAAAATGAGGCCGAAGCCAGTAACACTTAATCCAAGACAATAACACTTAAACCAAGGCCATAACACTCATCGCACGGCTCCTAAACTACACGGGGGAGTGGCTCGCAATGAGCGCCGTAGTCGCTTATCGAGAGCCCATGATGAGCACCTTCTCATCACAAGCCACGCGATGAGCGCCAAAGGTGTTCAAGCGTGAGGCCTATAAAAGTGCACAGGCTCGCAATGAGGTGCTCAGAGGGGCCAGAGCGTGGCATTGTGTGGCAAACAGCATTGCCAGGCTTACAATCTCCTAGTATATCGTATATTTTACCTTTTTTTAAGGCTGAAAAGACCCCCTCGGCTTATACTCGAGTCACCCTGTGTCGGTTTCCCCCCGTGTCTCTCCACCCCTTGTCTCTTCCCCCTCTCCCTCGTGTCTCTTCCCCCTCTCTCTCCCTTATCATCAACCTCCTCATCCTCCCTCCTCACTTTACCCCTTTCTAATTACCTCCCCCTCTCCCTTTCCCCTCACTTACCTTCTATCAGCAGCTGCTCCTGCGCTCCTCTCCGCGTCTTCAGGCTGCCAGTATATACGATTATATATCTATATCTCTTAAAATTATGAAATTCCTATATTACCATACAACAGAATGCAAAAAATAAATAAAGATTATACGAAATTTGACATTTGAATGTATTTTCCACAGGTTGAGAGCGTGAGCAATGGCCCAAATAAAGTGTATTCTCATATATAGTCCTTAATTGTATTTAAACAGGATATTGGATCTATTCAAGATGCTTAAAACACAAATGAAGAATTATAGGTTGTTATTATATAGTGCTTGATATAATCCTAAATGAAGGGCCCTTCAACCATAGTTCATTAAAGGGCCACTGTAATGATTTGCAAGAGGAGCTGTGTAGGTGTTTAGTCATTAAGTCATGTCCAACTCACTATGAACCTATGGACCACAACAAACTCCCCCTCTGCCTCCCCTTCTACAACGTCAGAATTCAAAGTCATCAACTCTCCGGTGCTCAGACTTGGCTAGCTTTAGGTTAGGGTTAGGGTTAGGTTACTACTGGGAATACTATCGTCCTAACTATGCAGACCTTTGCTGATAGTTTAATATCTGTACTTGTTGCTAGCTTGTCCAGACTTGCCATAGCTTTCCTCCCTAGAAGCAAACTAATTTTAATTTCATGTCTGCAGTCACCATCTGAAGAGATCTTGGATCCCAAGAAAAGAAAATATGTCACTTAAATGGAATATACTATTAGGTTGTGATCTTAATTGTAAAAAATAGAACATACTATAAATATTATTTGTAGTATACTATAGTATAATATTATTATTATAGGATATTATACAATAATCACATATATAGTTGTGAGCATTCCGGATGTTGCTAACGCAGCGTGCTCGCATGGAGTGCCAAAGGCGCTGTGCTCGCATGGAGTGTCAAAGGCGCTCCTTGCCAGCAACTGCGCACCTCGCAAAATTTAAGAAACAAAAATACGTGACACGTTATGACCTCGCCAAAACAGTCCGCATCCCGCGCACATGAAAACCACAATAAATACACATAACAAATACATAAAAATTTTACCTACAGCAAGGGGGGGGGGGCACCCAGGACCTCAAAAACTGAAGTTACACCTCAATTTAAATCCCCCCCAAAAAAGGTTTAGATACCCGAAAATCCCCTAAGCGAAAAACAAAATGGCCACCGAAAAAAACGAAAACGAGACTACAGCACTCTAAAGACACAAAACACCACCAAATACCTACGGATTTTCCGAAAAAGAAGTACGAGAACAAGGACGCAACCCGCGCGACCCCAAAACATTAGAAATACAATAAATAAACATAACAAACACATAAAAAGCTTACCTACAACAAGGGGGGCACCCAGGACCTCTGCACGTGAAGTTACACCTCGATTTAACTCCAAATTACAGAGTTCAGAGACCCGAAAATCACCTAAGCGAGAGAAAAAATGGCTGCCGAACAAAACGAAAACGAGGCTAAAGGTCCCTAAACACGCAAAACACCACCAGGCACATACGGATTTTCTGAAAAAGTCGGACGACATCAGAAAACAAGGACGCTACATCAGCCACAGCCGCATTCCACACATTAGGCGCCATTTTAGAACACTAACTTATACAATCCGGAAGTACACAGCTACGCTAACAGATTTGCCTCGCGCACGCACACTATTACACTGCACACATTCATGACACTTACACAGCAGCTCCACAGCACTGATGCTGCAGCAACATCAAAACAGATTGCCAGCTCTTCAACACAATGCTGCATATATTACTTCACAATAGGTAAAGTATATTCATTTCTTATTTTATTAATTATTCATTACCATACCAAAAAAAAACACCAACGCTGCTCATAGCACACAAACAATGAGCGCCGAAGGATCTTAAAACAAAACAACAAAATAAATTTTGCACTCAAACAACATTACCTGCCTTACTATCTTATTGCCGTCATTTTTTGACGGGCAAGTCGCTAGTGTAATTATAAAGTTATTTAATAAGAAACACAGTTCCAAAACTACCTATGGGCTTACTGTACATTAGACGTACTGATACAATGTAACCTCCTCCTCCTCCTCCTCCTCCTCAGGTCACTCTACTCTTGGTCATGACAATTTATTAGCGGATCATCTCCGGATGTGAGGGGTTAATATTTAGCTTCTGGGAAAAGCTTCACACAACTATCAGTGCTTTGTAAATGCGGTTAGCGTGAGGTCACATGACCTGTCCGGTAAGTGGACGCCTGTTTTTACAGTACATACATCCCAATCATAATATCAGTGGTCTGCAATGGATCTTGATTCAGTTTGGGGAAATACAATTAAAGGGACACTCTAGTCACATATTTCCAGGTATAATATTATATAAAATATATATTTATTTTTGCAATTTTCTAAAATCTTTTGCACATTATTTACCATATTATTTTAAAATAGGGGAAATAGCGGGCAAAACATTTTAGAAAATTGCAAAAAAATGTTTTAATTTAATTATGATTATATCTGTCTGTCACGTCTTAACTTCTAATCCTTGAAGGGGAGATAAGCAGAGTCAATCATCTGTATTATAAAAATGCAAGTAGTAATTAGTGTTAGTAAGCTCATCTCAGGTGCAATTTACTTGAGATTAAACATATTCTCACAGATGGTGTATTTATTACAGGACAATGGGCAGCATAAATTGGTAAAACTAAATTGATATGGACATTTTCTGGATGTTAGCGGATATATAATATCCCTGGGTATCTTTTTACTTCTATATACTTTATTTGATTATAAAGTGCGTATAAGCTCTGCCTAAAACCAGACAAATAGTCCTGTATGTGTCTGCCCACTGCAGCTCACAAAGACACAGACTCTGCTGTACTTGCTGTGCAGTGCCTCATACTAACAAACCAGTGACCATCTCTCAGTAACATTCTGCCAAATGCTTCTGAGACATGGTCCCTGATAGGCTAGGACACTACACTGCACAGAGTCTGTGTCTGCATACACTGCAGAGGGCAGACCCATACAGGGACTATCTGTACGATTTTAGGCAGTAAAAACAGAGCTTATAAGTATTTCTTAATAAAACAAAGTACATAAAAGTAAATTGATAAACGGGAATATTATATTCCTAGCAAAATCCAGAAAACTTCCCTATCATTTTCTTTAGAAGTATATATATATATATATATATATATATATATATATATATATATATATATATATATATACACACACACACACATACACAGTGGATATACAAAGTCTACACACCCCTGTTAAAATGTCAGGTTTCTGTCCTGTAAAAAAATGAGACAAAGATAAATAATTTCAGAACTTTTTCCACCTTTAATGTGACCTATAAACTGTACAACTCAATTGAAAAACAAACTGAAATCTTTTAGGTGGAGGGTAGAAAAAAAAGAAAAGGAAAATTATATGGTTGCATAGGTCTGCACACCCTCTTATAACTGGGGATGTACCTCTGTTCAGAATTAAGCAATCACATTCCAAATCATGTTAAATAGGAGTCAGCATACACCTGCCATCATTTAAAGTGCCTCTGATTAACCCCAAATAATGTTCAGCTGCTCTAGTTGGTCTTTCCTGAAATTTTCTTAGTCGCATCCCACAGCAAAAGCCATGGTCCACAGAGAGCTTCCAAAGCATCAGAGGGATCTCATTGTTAAAAGGTACCAGTCAGGAGAAGGGTACAAAAGAATTTCCAAGGCATTAGATATACCATGGAACACAGTGAAGACAGTCATCATCAAGTGGAGAAAATATGGCACAACAGTGACATTACCAAGAACTGGAGCTACCTCCAAAATTGATGAAAAGACGAGAAGCAAACTGGTCTGAGAGGCTACCAAGAGGCCTACAGCAACATTAAAGGAGCTGCATGAATATCTGGCAAGTACTGGCTGTGTGGTACATGTGACAACAATCTCCTGTATTTTTCATATGTCTGGGCTATGGGGTAGAGTGGCAAGACGAAAGCCCTTTCTTACAAAGAAAAACATCCAAGCCAGGCTACATTTTGCAAAAACACATCTGAAGTCTCCCAAAAGCATGTGGGAAAAGGTGTTCTGGTCTGATGAAACCCAGGTTGAACTTTTTGGCCAGAATTGCAAAAGATTTGGCACAAAAACAACATTGCACATCACCAAAAGAACACCATACCCACAGTGAAGCATGGTGGTGGCAGCATCATGCTTTGGGGCTGTTTTTCTTCAGCTGGAACTGAGGCCTTAGTTAAGATAGAGGGAATTATGAACAGTTCCAAATACCAGTCAATATTGGCACAAAACCTTCAGGCTTCTGCTAGAAAGCTGAACATGAAGAGGAACTTCATCTTTCAGCTTGACAACGACCCAAAGCATACATCCAAATCCACAAAGGAATGGCTTCACCAGAAGAAGATTAAAGTTCTGGAATGGCCCAGCCAGAGCTCAGACCTGAATCCGATTGAAAATCTGTGGGGTGATCTGAAGAGGGCTGTGCACAGGAGATGCCCTCGCAATCTGACAGATTTGGAGTGTTTTTGCAAAGAAGAGTGAAAATGTGCCATGCTGATAGACTCTTACCCAAAAAGACTGAGTGCTGTAATAAAATCAACAGGTGCTTCAACAAAGTATTAGTTTAAGGGTGTGCATACTTATGCAACCATATTATTTTATTTTTATATTTTTTCTTCCCTCCACCTAAAAGATTTCAGTTTGTTTTTCAATTGAGTTGTACAGTTTATAGGTCACATTAAAGGTGGAAAAAGTTCTGAAATGATTTATCTTTGTCTCATTTTTTTACAGCACAGAAACCTGACATTTTAATAGAATTTTTATATCCACTATATATATATATATATATATATATATATATATATACATATACATATATATATATATATATATATATACATATATATATATATATATATATATACACTAGCGACTTGACCGTCAAAAAATGACGGCAAGATCAAGTTTCTTCCCAAACATTTCTCTCTCCCATGTCTCTTTCCCTCCCCCTCCTGTCTCTCTTTGCCCTCTCTCTCCCTCCCTTGTCTTTCTTTGCCCCCTCTCTCCCTCCCTTGTCTTTCTTTGCCCCCTCTCTCCCTCCCTTGTCTCTCTTTTCCCCCTCTCTCTCTCCCCTCTCTCTCTCCCCTGTCTCTCTTTGCCCCCTCTCTCCCTCCCCTGTCTCTCTTTGCCCCCTCTCCCTCCCCTGTCTCTCTTTGCCCCCTCTCTCCCTTCCCTGTCTCTCTTTGCCCCCTCTATCCCTCCCCTGTCTCTCTTTGCCCCCTCTATATCTCCCCTGTCACTCTTTGCCCCCTCTATCCCTCCCCTGTCTCTCTTTACCCCCTCTATCACTCCCCTGTCTCTCATTCCCCTCATCTCCCTCCCCTGTGTCTCTTCACCCTCTACCTCCCTTGTTTCTCTCCCCCCTCTACCTCCCCTGTGTCTCTCCCCCCTGTGTCTCTCTTTGCCCCTTCTTCCGGTGAATCTATGCCCCCTTCCCCCCCCTGTGTCTCTATGCCCCCTCCCCCCCCCTGTGTCTCACCCCCCTCTCCTGGCTCCCTTCCCCCATCCTGTCCCTCCCTTCCCCCATCCTGTCTCCCTCCTGCTGTGGGCCCCTGGGGAGCATCAGTGCGGCAGGGGAAGCCGTGCAGTCTCCCGGGGTGCTGTGAGCTGCGGCCCTCGTTACGCTTTGTAAGGGCCTCTGGCTCGCTGTGCGAGCCCGCAAGCGTGAGCAACAGCCCGTACGCTCACAACTATATGTGTGATATATATATATATATATATATATATATATATATATATATATATATATCACTTCTGAGACCCCATCTTAATACAATCAGCGACGCTCTGAGTCAGTCATGCCTATCAGTTTATCCAGTGAAGTTGACGCAACGTAATAATCCATAAATGGTAGAACACGTTTTGGTAAAGATTTATTTTCCAGTGAAAACTCCCAGAGATTCGAAAGTATCTGAATATTCCTGGGTATTCATTTTTATGTCTTTCCTGAGAACATCAGAGTTGAGATTTAGGTCATAAGGGAGTCCTCTTCCTAAAAAATATCATAAATAATTTCTCTTTGATCTATTTCTGTTTGTTTTCTTAAAGGACAACCGCACAATAAAAAAAATATGTTTGAAAACTCAAATCTAAGAGCATAATCAATCAGAAAAAAAGGGACCCGGTAACAATGTAACTTTCCTGGTTCTTCTAAATTAGAATATTAATAAAGTGAAATGAATGTGACTCCTGGATAGTGCTCAGTGCCATCACGCAGACCCGTCAAAACCAAGTAAAATGTGTAAATAATGTTCATTTGGACCCATTTTAACAGCACTCAGGACCAATGCAAAATTAAGAAAATGTTTGTAACTGAGCATAATCAGGACATATATCTAGAGGCATACGTGATTCTTTAGTGGGAGTTGTGTGTGAGAGAAGGACATTTACATTTATGCCCCTGTCTTACACAGCTGATAATATTATTAATCGTGTACATACAAACAAGTCTCTGTTTGTTTTTCTTGAACTGAAAAGGGCAGTGGCCCTTTAATATGTTTTTTCATGCAAAAATGTTTTTTGTAATGTATATGATACACTCTATTAAAAGTGCTTGGAACTGGTCAAGGCCGCTCTACCTCATGGCACAGAAGACTGAAAACCACATGCGCCTCACGTCATTAGGATTGGCCAGGTCCCGACGCAGCGCAGCCAGACGACGCGGAGGAGCAGTTGCTGATGGAAGGTAAGTGAGGGGAAGTGAGAGTTGGAGGTAATTAGAAATGGGTAAAGTGAGGAGGGGGGTTGAGGAGGGAGGATGAGGAGGGGGAAGAGACACAGGGGAAGGAGAGGAGGGGAAGAGACAGAGGAGGGAGAGGGGGGAGACAAGAAAGAGGCACAGAGGGCACACAAGAGGGGGACACCGAGGGCAGCACATTTCCCACCCTCTGCTTATACTCGAGTTTTCCCAGTATGTGGTAAAAATAGGTGCCTCTGCTTATACTCGGGACGGTTTATACAATATATATATATATCTTAAAATTATAAAATTCCTAAATTACCATACAACAGAATGCAAATAATAAATAAAGATTATATGAAAATATACATTTGAAGACGACAATTTATTAGCGGATCATCTCGGGATGTGGGGAGGGTGTTGTAACGGATCTACTGGCACCCCGACCGGGTACCTCCGTTGATAGACGCGTCCTAGTTTGCGTCGAGGCCTACAAGCACCGCACCGGACACCTCAACCACCACAGACTCCACAACCGCCGTAGTTTAGCTGGAGCCGCGCCGTCTTCCTTCCACCCTGTATGAATCTCCAGCATCCAGGACCGTGTGGGGAAGACCTCTCCTCCAAGGAGGACACATCAGGAACAAGCGTTCAGTAGTTACAGCTCAAGGGAGTATGCAAAAGCATAGCAATCCCCAGTATGATATAGCGATCCCCTCCAAGAACGAGATGAGACTACGTTTTGAAGGGTCAAGTAGAACTATAACTTTAATGACAGGGGATCTCCTTTTATGCAATGGTGCCCTCTGAAGGGCTACACCCACATAATTATCACAGCCAATTATATACATGGTTCAACCCCCACGTCTCCTCCCCTCAGATAACAGGTAACACAATTAAAACAGACACAATTTTAACCACATTCTGTATGTACCCCAAAAACAGGGGGTACACCTTTAAGTCCAGCACCGTTCAATAGCTCTCACCCAGGGGAACATATTAAAAAATGGCATGAATCAGACCAGGGGTTCAAAAGTTAGTAAAAGTATCTTACTGGCAGCATGGCAATCCACATCCCCCATAGTTGGCCACACAATACACATAAAGAGAACAATAGGTGTGGTCACCCCTCCCTGAGGCTCCTTGATATAATCAGACAATGATTAAATCAGCCGTCTTTGTTCTTATGTTTGAGAATGAATAGACTTGCTTATCTGTAACAGGATTATCTCTCCTGCCAAGGTCTGCACTAGCCTGGGGCCAATATTCTGCAGAGCATAAACCAACATACATACAGTATATTACTAGGATCATATTTTAACCAAGAATTAAATAACCATAAACAGGGTAAAACAGTGATGGGTTCCGTTACAGCTGGGATCTGAGCGCACAAAACTACCGAATAGCGCTCAGATCATCTTCACACAGTTCAATTGCCATGTAGCTAAAGTCTTTCCCATAGACTTTCATTATATGAATGGGCTCCATGGCATAGCTATCTGTGGTATCATGGTTCACACAGGGCAAGTACCGAATGACCCCCTGTATGTAAAGGGCCAGAATGAGTGACATACACTCTGGTAGGGCCGAATACTGTGTTTGAAGGGCAATATGTACCAGGGCCATAGTCGCAGGGCAGGAGGCTGGCAAACAGTCCTCTCCAAGACAAAGTGGCGAAGGGCACTTCGTCACAGGGGTTAATATTTAGCTTCTGGGAAAAGCTTCACACAACTATCAGTGCTTTGTAAATACGGTTAGCGTGAGGTCACATGACCTGTCCGGTAAGTGGGCGCCTGTTTTTACAGTACATACATTCCCAATCATAATATCACTGGTCTGAAATAGATCTTGATTCAGTTTGGGGAAATACAATTAAAGGGACACTAGTCACATATTTCCAGGTATAATATTATATTAAATATATATTTTTGCAGTTTTCTAAAATCATTGCTCATTATTTACCATATTATTTTAAAATAATAATAAGAGAAATAGTGGGCAAAACATTTTAGAAAATTGCAAAAAAATGTTTTAATTTAATTATGATTATATCTGTATCTCACGTCTTAACTTCTAATCCTTGAAGGGGAGATAAGCAGCCAATCATCTGTATTATAAAAATGCAAGTAGTAATTAGTGTTAGTATTAGTAAGCTCATCTCAGGTTCAATTTACTTGAGAATAAACATATTCTCACAGATGGTGTATTTATTACAGGACAATGAGCAGCATAAATTGGTAAAACTAAATTGATATGGACATTTTCTGGATGTTAGCGGATATATAATATCCCTGGGTATCTTTTTACTTGTATGTACTTTTATTTGATTAGCGAATTGCCAAAAATGACGGCAATGAAATTGTAAGGTAGCTAATGCTGTTTGGTGTGTAATAATGAAATATATAAGACATTAATAAATGAATATACTTTACCTATTGTGAAGCATTGTGTTGAAGAGCTGGCAATCTGTGTTGATGTTGCTGCAGCATTAGTGGTGTGGAGGTGCTGTGTAAGCGTGCTGAATGTGTGCAGTGTAATAGTGTGCGTGCGCGAGACCAAACCGTTAGCGTAGCCGTGTATAAGTTATTGTTCTAAAATGGCGGCTAATGTGTGGTATGCGTCAGTAGCGGAATATCCGTAGGTGTTTGGTGGTGTTTTGCGTGTTTAGACTGCTGTAGCCTTGTTTTCGTTTTGTTCGGCGGCCATTTTTTTTCTCGCTTAGAGAATTTTTTAGTGTCTAAACTCTTTTATTTTTAGTTAAGTGAAGGTGTAAGTTGCTTTTTTGAGGCTCTGGATGCTCCCTGTTGCTGTAGGTAAGCTTTTTATGTATGTGGTTTGTGTATTTATTGTGTTTTTCATTTTCTCATGTCCGCGGGTTGCGGACGATTTTTGCGAGTCCGTAATCGGTGTTAACATGTCTTGTATGTTGTTTGCGTTGCGAAGTAAAGTTTGCGAGGGTCGCAGTTGCTGGCAAGGAGCTCCTTGCCAGCAACTGCGGCCCTCGCAAAGCTACGCGAGCCCGCAAGCGTGAGCAGCGGCTCGAGCGGGCTCGCATGCTCACAACTATATATGTGATAAAGTGCGTATAAGCTCTGCCTAAAATCAGACAAATAGTCCCAGTATGTGTATGCCCACTGCAGCTCACAAAGACACAGACTCTGCTGTACCTGCTGTGCAGTGCCTCATACTAACCAACCAGTGACCATCTCTCAGTAACATTCTGCCAAATGCTTCTGAGACATGGTCCCTGATAGGCTAGGACACTACACTGCACTCACTGCAGGGGGCAGACCCATACAGGGACTATCTGAATGATTTTAGACAGTAAAAACAGAGCCTATAAGTATTTCTTAATAAAACAAAGTACATAAAAAGTAAATAGATAAACAGGAATATGATATTCCTAGCAAAATCCAGAAAACTTTCCTATCATTTTCTTTAGAAGTATATATATATATATATATATATATCACTTCTGAGACCCCATCTTAATACAATCAGCGACGCTACGAGTCAGTCATGCCTATCCGTTTATCCAGTGAAGTTGACGCAACGTAATAATCCATAAATGGTAGAACACGTTTTGGTAAAGTTATTTTCCAGTGAAAACTCCCAGAGATTCGAAAGTATCTGAATATTCCTGGGTATTCATTTTTATGTCTTTCCGGAGAACATCAGAGTTGAGATTTAGGTCATAAGGGAGTCCTCTTCCTAAAAAATATCGTAAATCATTTCTCCTTGATCTATTTCTGTTTGTTTTCTTAAAGGACAACCGCACAATAAAAAAATATATGTTTGAAAACTTTAAATCTAAGAGCATAATCAATCAGGAAAAAAAGGGACCTGGTAACAATGTAACTTTCCTGGCTCTTCTAAATTAGAATATTAATAAAGCAAAATGAATGTGACTCCTGGATAGTGCTTTGCGCCATCACGCAGACCCGTCAAAACCAAGTAAAATGTGTAAATAATGTTCATTTGGACCCATTTTAACAGCACTCAGGACCACTGCAAAATGAAGGTGATCAGCGCAAAGCAGGAAAGTTGAAGTACACGGGGGAGAGGCTCGCAATGAGCGCTCAGAGGAGCAAAAGCCTCACATTGGGTGGCAAACAGCATTGCCAGCCTTACAATTTTAATCCCGTCATTTTTGACGGGCAATTTCCTAGTTTATATATAAAAACTACATTTGGAGAAGTTATTACTTATAAACAACAATATAATCTCTCAGGCAGCCCGCTCTGATATTTCTCAATGTATTTAGGATTCTACCATCCAATCAGAGACAGCTGCCAAGTGTCTGTTGGATCAGCTGTGGCTTAAAAGTTATAGCCAAAAATGAATCAAGTGGCCCATCTGGGACATTAAGACTTATTTTATTCAATGACAAACAAAATCAATTTGCAAAAAACAACATTTTCTACACACACATATATATGCAACAAGTAATACATGTGTAGCCCATCTGCATGGACTTACAAATGTATTACTTGTTGCCTATATTCTGTACGGTGCAGAGCTTCACTCACACACACTAGCAAATTGCCTGTAAAAAATGACGGCCCTAAAATTTTAAGTCAAGGAATGGTGTTTGTCACAGACATTATTTTTTGTGGTGGTCTGAGATCTCGGCGCTGATTGCGAGCCTGGCGCTGAGCCTCTTGGTTGGTGTATTTTTTGTTATCAGAGGCACTTCTGCTATCATTGTAAGGTCGGCGCTGATCTGCTTTTTGCAAGGCTGCCCCCTGGTGTAGCTTGTGTGCTAGGAGCAGCGTTGGCGCGCGTTGTGAGGCGCGCTGTGAATGGCTTTTGCGTTTATTGCGATAGTGTTTTTATTTTTTATTTAGAGCTGACAATGTCGGTTTGCAGTGTTGTGGAGCTGAGGTGTAAGTGTCAGCAATGTGTGCAGTGTGTAGTGTAAATAGGCTGCGTGCGCGAGGGTAAGCCGTTAGTCCAGCTGGGTACTTACGCAATCTGTAAGGTAGTGTTGTAAAATGGCGGCGATTGTGTATGTGGTACGCAGGTTTGTATGACGAAGTGTCCTTGCTAATGGTGTATGTTGTAGGTCATACGGGTTTTTGGAAAAGCCTATTTGCTTTGTGGAATTTATCAGCTTTAGGGGTCGTGTAGCCTCGTTTTCGTCCGTAGTTAGTCATTGCGTGTTTATGCTTTTTTTTCCAAGTGTCTATTGTGTGGTCGTTTTTAACCAATTGTGAGGCGCCCTGGAGCCTCCACCACCGCAAATGCGGTACCTCGCTTCGTGTGGGAGCCTCCACCTGCGCAAATGCGCCCCCTCGCTTTGTGAGGGCCGACATTTGTGGTTGAAAAGTCGTAGGGGGTCGTAGGGAGGAACTCTGCCAGCAACTGCGGCCCCTGCAGCAGGCTCACTACGCGAGCCGGCAAGCGTTAGCAACAACCGGTATGCTGACAACTATATATGCGATATGTACATTTGTGTTCACATTTAAATGTCTAAAACAAGTAAAAAAAAAAAAAAAAAAAACTGTTTTCAGCTCCGAATATCCCTCTTTGCCTTCACATTTCTTCGGCAGCACTGACAGCTGCAGTTACAGGAGCCATCCAGCAGAGGGAGCTGTCAATCTCCGGGCGCTGTCATGTTTGAGGTAAGGCAAATAACCATTCCCCCCTCTGACGTGGCGCAAATTGAGTCGACATCGAGGCCATCGCTATGTTCGGCCCCCAGGGCTTCGGGCGCACCTCTCATAGCTCAAGGCCTCTTCAGTCGCCGCGCCTTATATGCTATGTTTATAAGTATCCGAAAATCGGCAGCGCCTTCTGTTGGTTGGCGGCTGGATTGCAGCCTCTCAGATTTTGCCATGGTGAAGAGGGAAAGGACCCAAATGCCTCGCTCTTCAATCCATAGACTATTTTAAACATGTCTTCCTCTAAGCTGCCTGCTGTATTGGATTTTACACAAGCTGAGAATCCTACCCACATACAGTTGTTTCACGCTTACTGTCTATCATCAGTATTGAGCGGGATCTCAGCCTGTGTTGTGGGCCTTGTGAGTAGGCAGTTCACTACAACCTTCATGTAATATATGGTGGGTAAAGTATATATATTTATTTATTTATATATTTTATGGGACTGAATGATCACTTTAAGAAACCAAGATGTCATTTAACCTTCCTTGCCAGCCCTATTACAGATTTTGCCATTCACATGAAGTTAATCATTCTAATATTTTACCTCATAACAAAATATTACTAAAGCCTGGCCATTTTGGGCTGGAAGCAAACAATTTTGGGCAATTTTCTCATGTTATATATTTCTATTATCTCCCATTACACATGCTTACTAAGTCTTATGTGGTCCTGTGGAGATCACAGTGTGATACAGTAAATCTACAGCAGGCTTTAGTAGGCCTCGGTTTATTACTGTTTATGCTGCTGTAGAAGCGGCCATTTTAGATTTGATTGATCTATTTCCTGTTGTAAGAGGAGACTTTAAACGCACAGATGCTTCTGTCTGGACACTGCTGATGTGGCAGCTATAACTGCCAGTGCTTTTATTAGAACAAATGGACAGCTCTTTAGGTTATAAAGTCACAGAAACTGCAAGAAGCAGAAAATGGCAGCCTACAGCACAGAATAATTGTACCTGAAACATTTAAAGGGATCCGGTCACCCAAACAGGAAGTTGATTTAATTTTAAAGCGCATTAAAAACTGGCTATATATTGTGCTAGCAGCTTTTCTCTACAGTAAATCATTTCTGAAAGATTTAGAATTAATTTTTCGGCTCATAGTGCTTGATAAGGGTGGGTGATGGGTTAAACTGCCAGAGAACATTGCAGCTCTTTATTTTGGCCCCTACCGAGACAAACAGATTAGAATCCTAATTATCACATCTATGCAGGAAATTAATACCTGTGAGCTGGTCATTTGCACATAAATACAGCACCAACAACAGGGAATTTCCCAGGATTGAGAACAAAGCATAAAGCACGTTTTTAATACGCTTTAATAATATTTTGGCGTGTTACAAATAAATGCATCGCATGCAGTACAAGCAAGGGTTAATTTCTATCCTCATATCACATGTATACACAATACTACTCATTAGCAATGTCTATGCTAATCACTCATGCATCAAGAGGCTCGTTAGGGAACACATAATAATAATATATACCTCCCACAGAAAAGCTGTATTGATATCGAAGTCGTGCAGTGGGCGTATGGAGCTGGGGCGCACAATAGGGTTAATTCAGCCCCATTCATGCATGTAAATAATGGCCCCAAATAACAACAGCCGGGCTGGAGAGCTCCATTTCCTGCGGAAAGACTCCCCCTGGGTGATGAGTGACCGGCCACTTCAAAGGCACCTGTATCCTAGCTCACCTGAGCGTGCGCTGCCACCTGCACAGGGCGGAGTCACCGGGACAGCACAGGACCAGTATTCATATGGACCTTGTACTCAGGAAACTATTTAAAGGCTCTGTCAGGAAGATGACATTGTACTCCCCTTCTGGATTGCTGCCTTATTGTGGTGAAGGGGCTTGTGTAACTCAGTGAAGCTGTGAGCTATACTATGTAGGGTCACCCAAGGTCATAGCAGAGAGGTCAGACCAATCGAGGTCCACTAATCCGGCAACCCACTCCAAGAAAACCTCATGGATAGGCACAATCAGAGACATAATGATAGATGTACCTAACATGCTGTGGTTCATAGGGTCACTGAGAGTCGGCCGCGACTGAACGACTGAACAATAATATATTGTACTAGCAGTTTTTCTCTACAGTAAATAATTTTCTGAAATAGTCACAGTTCCAGTATACACCCTATAATAATAACTGACAGATAACATTTGGGATCTTTATTTTGGCGACAGAGTCAATAAGCAGTGACCAAGTTTTATGACTCATTCTTGCCAGCCAATTAGATCTACCCACTGAACTATGTTCTCTGCACTTACTGATTGTTGAAAAGCTTGAAAAGCAGTTGTATTTCATCTGTCTTTAATATTATTTGACTTTATGGTGGGCAAAAGAGCGACAGAAGCCTCCACCGTACAGTAGTACTGAGTAAAGTAATGCTGCATTTGTGTTCACATTTGAATGTCTCAAAATAAGTTAAAGAACTTATTTCCTGTTTGGAATTTTAAGAAATACAGTAATAGCACTGCATTCTGGGAAAATGGGCAAGGCCATGCAAATGAGTCCACAGTGCAATTTTCAGGAAGTAAGTACTTTATCTCCCTTTAAAATATATTCTTCTGAAGGATTATACTTGAAAACAGGGAAAATGTGTTTAGAATAAATAAATTCAGCTTCTAATTTATTATGTTTTATATGCAATTATGCTACAGTGAAATCTACCATTTTGATCAACTTCCTAGAGTGGGAGGAGACTGCACAGGAAGCTTCTATCTGCACAACGATCTAATGAAAAAAATATTAGTTTACAAGAAACACCCTCCTGAGTACATAACAGACAAGAGCAGCTTAGAAAAGAAAACCACATAGTTGAAAATATAACATTTAAAAATGTGTTTATTTTTTGCATTCTAAAAACATTTTGGCAATTATAATATTTAGTTAATCAAAAGTAGAAAAAAATAACCCCAACAGTTCTTTAATTTTGCAAATATGTCATTAAAGGGATATGGGAGGCTCCTGGATGTTACTATGTATATAATATCCCTGGGTATCTATTTACTGCCATGGAGTTTATTTTATTAAGAAGGTCTTATAAACTCTGCATTTATTGCCTAAAATCAAACAAATAGTCCCTGTATGGGTCTGCCCCCTGCAGCTCACGAAGGCACAGGCTCTCCTGTACTTGCTGTATGTGTCTCATACTAATCAATCAGTGACCATCTTTCAGTAACATTCTACAACATGCTGCTGAGATGTGGTCCCTGATAGGCTAGGACACTACACTGCACATACAGCCCTACAGAGTCTGTGTCTGCATAGGCTGCAGTGGGCAGACCCATACAGGGACTATTTGTTTGATTTTAGGCAGAGCTTATAAGCACTTCTTAATAAAATAAACTACATAAAGTAAATAGATACCCAGGGATATTATATACCTAGTAACACCCAGGACCCTACCGTATCCCTTTAAGCTGTAGCGAGAGCCACCATTTCTTTTCAGGTGGGAGGAGACCTTGAACGCACAGGATTTATTATAATATAATACATTTATTATACTGTTATAATGTGAATAAATATGTATAGTGCTAAATTGTTAATTTAGCCAGTTTATGGGATTTAATCCAAGGTATCTTAACTGTCTTTATCAAATTTGACTGAAAGATCAGTAAAGATGGAAATACCTTTTGGGATCGCCTATTGAGAAATAACATATAAAATATAACTTTTATTGTATAGACAACATCAAATTTAAACGTTAAAAACTAAAAATGTGAAAATACGTTGATTAATAACAGTGTTCTGCTGCGGTAGTGGCACTCAATTCTTTAATAATTTCTTCCCTGAATATGTTATTTATTGTAGTGTCTAAATCCAATTTAGTCCAGTTCTGCCGCACTTTGATAGAACAGTAAACAATCTTAATAACTAGATGTCATTATTTTCTTTGTGTTCATAATGTATTTGACTTTAGTTGACAAAGTATTGAGATTTTCATTTATAATTCCTTTATTTTTTATTTTTATTTTTTTCCTTTACAGTTTATTATGAGCTTACTAGCGACTTGCCCGTCAAAAATGACGGGAATAAAATTGTTAGGCTGGCAAGGCTGTTTGCCACACAATGTGAGGCTTTTGCTCTTCTGAGCACCTTCGGTGCTCATCGCGAGCACCACGCTGAGTGCCTTCGGCGCTCATTGCAGCCTAAGTTGTGCGTGCATCTATGGCTCGCCTCGCCTTGCGAGGCATGCAGGCGTCCCTTGCTGTGCAAGGGACGCAAATGCGTGACCAACATTGCAAGCGTTACCCACACTGACAACTATATATGTGATAGGGATCTTTAGTTCGTTTGTTATTTTTTTGCTTACTTCGTTGTAATCAAATATTTATACTTGAATGACAACAACAATCTTATGATTTCTTGATAAATAATTTACTTGTTACAAGAGTTGTTGTATTCTTATTTTAGATATTAACCTAATTATTTCTGTGGTTAAAATTACTTTAGACTGTAATTCTGATTTAATCTCCCTTAGCAAGCACTTCACGAACGCAGGATGTAGGAAAAAAAATACGAGATAACGGCCGAACCGCGCAAAGCAGAAAACACAAAACACACAAAAAATAAAAATACAACAAAAACATCACACACAACACGGGGGGAAAGCCAGGACGTCTGGGAGTGAGGTGGAACCCAAATTTAAGTTGATTTCTGTGCGTTTCGGCACTCGAAAATCGGCTAAGCGAGAAAAAATTGGCGCCCCCCCCCAAAAAAAGAGGCTACACGACCCTAGACTGCGCAAAACACAGTCAACCGCATATCACTTTCACACAGGAATCTACGAGGTACAAAATACACAAAGGACAGCAAATGCCCGCGAACCGCGTAACACATAGACAATACACGCTATTTTACAACCATAAATTGCCACTAACAACATTACGCATATACAGTAGCGCTTTACAGAAATAACCCAATGTTTTGCCCTCGCGCACGCAGCCTATTCCTAATGCACAGTTGGGACATAACACGATCTCCTCAGGCCAGCGCCAGTCCCACTGGACATTATATGCTGCAGGACAAAAAAAAGACATTGTGACCTCTTCAGGATATTGATTGTTACATATATTAATTACAAAAAGGTAAACTATATTAATTTATTACTCAAATAATTAATCAGTATTTAAAAAAATGGAGAGACGAGCAAAATGACGGAATTTAATCATTTTCTCTCTTATGTGTCTCTCTCTCAATCGATTCCTTCTCTTACTCCTTCCCAACTGCTCCCTCTCTCTCTTCTCTCTCTCTCACTCCTTCCCACTCTCCCCCTTTTCTCTCATTCTCTTACTCCTTCCAACCATTTCTCTCCCTTCTCTCACTCCTTCCCACTCTCCCTTTTTCTCTCCCTTCTTTAACTCCTTCCCACCCTGTCTCCTCTCTCCCATCTCTCACTTCTTCCCACCCTCTCTCCCTCTCTCTCCCTTTTCTCACTCCTTCCCACCCTCTCTCCCTCTCTCTCCCTTCTCTCACTCCTTCCCACCCTCTCCCTCTCTCTCCATTCTCTCACTCCTTCCCACCCTCTCCCTCTCGCTCCCTTCTTTCACTCCTTCCCACCCTCTCCCTCTCTCTCCCTTCTCTCACTCCTTCCCAGCCTCTCCCTCTCTCTCCCTTCTCTCACTCCTTCCCACCCTCTCCCTCTCTCTCCCTTCTCTCACTCCTTCCCACCGTCTCCCTCTCTCTCCCATCTCTCACTCCTTCCCACCCTCTCCCTCTCTCTCTTCCCTCTCTCACTCCTTCCCTATTTCTCTCCATTCTCTTACAACTTCCCACCATCTCTCTACCTTCTCTCACTCCTCACTTTCTCCCCTTTTGTCTCCCTTCTCTAACTCCTTCCCATCCTCTCTCCCATTTCTCACTCCTTCCCACCCTCTCTCCCTTCTCTAACTCCTTCCCATCCTCTCCCTCACTTCTGTCCCATCTCTCACTCCTTCCCATCCTCTCGCTCGCTCTCTCCCTTCCCTTACTCCTTCTCACCCTCTCCCTATCTCTCTCCATTCTCTTACTCCTTCACATCCTCTACCTCTCTCCCTCCCTTTTTTCACTCCTCACTCTCTCTCCTTTTTCTCTCCCCTCTCCAACTCCTTCCCATCCTCTCTCCCTCTCTCCCATCTCTCACCCCTTCCCACCCTCTCCCTCTTTCTCTATCTTCTCTCACCCCTTCCCACGCACTGCCTTGCTCTCTATTCTCTCATTCCTTCCCACCCTCTCCCTCACTTCTGTCCCTTCCCTCACTCCTTCCAGCCCTCTCCCCTGCTCTCTCCCTTCCTTTACTCCTTCCCACCATCTCCCTATCTCTCTCCATTCTCTCACTCCTTCCCACCATCTCCCTATCTCTCTCCATTCTCTCACTCCTTCCCACCATCTCCCTATCTCTCTCCATTCTCTCACTCCTTCCCACCATCTCCCTATCTCTCTCCATTCTCTCACTCCTTCCCACCATCTCCCTATCTCTCTCCATTCTCTTACATCCTCTACCCCTCTCTCTCCCTTCTCATACACCTTCCCACCCTCTCCCTATATCTCTCTATTCTCTCACTCCTTCACATTCTCTAGCCCTCTTTCTCCCTTATTTCACTCCTTCCCACCCTCTCCCACTCTCCCTCCATTCTCTCACTTCTGTCCCTTCCCACCCTCTCCATTCTCTCACTCATTCACATCCTCTACCTCTCACTCTCCCTTCTTTCACTCCTTCACATCCTCTCCCTCTTTCTCTACTTTCTCTCATTCCTTCCCACGCACTCCCTCACTCTCTCCATTCTCTCATTCTTTCCCACCCTCTCTCTCACTTCTGTCCCTTCCCTCACTCCTTCCCTTCCTCTCCCTTCCCTTACTCCTTCCTACCATCTCCCTATCGCTCTCCATTCTCTTACATACTCCACACCTCTCTCTCCCTTCTCTTACTCCTTCCCACCCTCTCTCTCTCTCTCCCATCTCTCACTCCTTCACATCCTCTACCCCTCTCTCTCCCTTATTTCACTTCTTCACATCATCTCCCTCTCTCTCACTTCTTCCCACCCCCCCTCTCACTCTCTATTCTCTCACTCTTTCCCACCCTCTCCCTCTCTCTCTCCCATCTCTCACTCCTTCCCACCCTCTCCGTATTCATTCTCTCACTCTTTCCCATCTCTCACTCTTTCCCACCCACCCCCTCTCTCTCTCTCCATTCTCTCACTCCCTCCCACCATCCTCCTCTCTCTCTCCCATCTCTCATTCCTTCCCACCCTCTCCCTCACTTCTGTCCCTTCCCTCACTCCTTCCCACCCTCTCCCTCACTCCTTCCCACCCTCTTCCTCTATCCATTTTCTCCCTCCCACTCTACCCCTCTCTCTCTCCCACCTCTCACTCCTTCCCACCCTCTCCCTCACTTCTGTCCCTTGCCTCACTCCTTCCCACCCTCTTCCTCACTTCTGTCCCTTCCCTCACTCCTTCCCACCCTCTCCCTCACTCCTTCCCACCTCTCCCTCACTTCTGTCCCTTCCTTCACTCCTTCCCACCCTCTTCCTCACTTCTGTCCCTTCCCTCACTCCTTCACATCCTCTTCCTCCTTGACTCCTTCCCACCCTCTCTACCCATCCTGCGTGACAGAAAATGCGTGAACACAAAATCGCCACATGCGCAGTTGTATGATTTAGGGTTAAAGCCTGTGCAGAACACATCACATAGGCGTTACTCACAAGCTAACAACTACTAAAGTGGATACTTTTCGTAGGTAAAAGCTGACATCACAGGAAATGCCGATTAACTTCCAGGATTTCAGATACTAATAAGCACTTTATTTGCAAACTAATGTATTTTGAAGATTCCCACCCAAAAGCAGACTTCCTAATAATTGCTAAAATAATGAGGTATTTTAAGTGAATCTTTCAAGTACTGATGTCATGATGTTGTTAACTTTGGCCGGGGAATCATTCCCATAAATATAGTCAGTAGGGATGAGAAGAGTTTTACATTCAGCTAAACTCATAAGGTGATAATTCAGTGAGCCGGGTAAGTTAGTGGGAATCTTTATTTAAAGGTATATGGAGGTATATACTACAATTTTGAAATAAGTAGCTGCAAGATACTTTGCTTATCAATTAGCAGACTCCGGCGGCTTATGTCCGTCGACCTGCAGCCCCTTCAATCGCTTACCTCCGTCAAAGCCTTTGATCTTGCTTGGCTGCAAGAGTTGTGGCCGCAAGAAAGCCAAAATGGCTATTCAAATGCTACGATTACCCTTCCGGCAAGCGCAGAAATGGCTCAAATCGAGTCGCAGCTTAGGCACACCTTGGATCAGTCGCAAGGGCTTGTTAAGCCCTTCCGTAGCTCCCCACTGCTCCCAATCAAGCCCCTTGCTGCAGTGTCCCCACATTAACCCCTTGCTGAAGGGGTCCCGATTCTGTAGGGATGTTGTAGGGGTGTCTGTGGGGTATTTATAGTTCCCCCGCGGCAGGGGTTAATTGTTTTATTTATTGTGGGTTCCTTAAGGAAATTTGAAAATTTTAATGCAGCGAGGACCCCAGCATTGCGGCGGTTAATGTTAGGTGCTGTAAGTACCCCCGCGACTTGGGGTAACCATTTGTGTGCCGTGGGCCCTATAAGGACCTGCGGCGGGGAATTTAAAATTTTGAAGTGCTGCAGGGGTCCCGACCGGGACCCCTACAGCAAGGGGTTAATGTGGGGACACTGCAGTGGTCCTGATCGGGACCACTGCATTATGAGGTTCATGTAGGGACACTGCAGGGGTCCAGATCGGGGGACCCCTGTAGTTAATGAGTTGCCGCGATCGTGTTGAAACCCGCCAAGGCTTACAGATGATTGCATGGTTTGCGATCTGCCAAAATGTGGACCTCCTTACGGTGCAGTTCATTAGAATAGCAACGTAGCTGTAGGGCTACGAGGGGCCGTAGCACCATAGCAAGAAATCGCAGATTTGCGGCCATTTTAGGGCCATCATTTGAATAAGGCCTTCGGTACTGCATATAATATCAACAACAACAACCATTCTATATAAGGTTTAATTCTCAGTTATTTGCCACCTCAAAAAGGAATAGCATGATGTGCGTACACATCTGCTCAGCATCCTCTTTTTCCAGTAAGAGCAATGTATAGAGAATGTGAGGGACTGTAGTAGAAATATGGTGGCATTTCCAAACAGTTTGGCGGTGGTGAATGAGCAGCTGTAAAAATGTAAGATTTAATTATCATTAAATATCATTAATATTTAAATATAAATACATAAAAAGTCAAAATCGGGACACTTTGATAAAATATTTTGAGGAAAAATGTTAATCTTGCTGTTATCCTTATTTACAGATCAGGTATCAGGCACTTTGCCAACTAAGGAAAAAGCACCAAGGCTCAGGTCGATGAGACGTCACAATATTTGCTTTGGCAGTTGGCACCTGTTGATAGTCCCAGCTGACCCGGCTCTCGAGCTGTCCCCCAGCCCTCTAGATTTGACTCTCACATCATGTTCTGCCTTACAGTAAATATCCTGTCCACCAATTACACAAATACGGACTTCAGACTGATTTATGGGAAGATGGTTAAAAATAGATAGTCTGCTGGCACAAAAAATTGAAAATTAAGAGTTCTAGCACGGATTGTGCCCAGACTTGCTGGGCATCCAGTGACGTTGGAGGCCACAACTGGTTTTATATGACCTAGATATATTAACTGCTATAGATATTTCATAATAATATTATTAATAACACTTCACTTGGATCACAGTTATGGGCATCACTCCAAAAAAGGACGTTGTAGAGTTAGAAATGTTCATCAAAAGGCAATACGAAATAATAATTGGAGTGGAGAAATAAACTATAAATTGATCTAAATTATAGTTATTCTCTCTAGACAAAAAGGTGCCTATTTGGTAATATGATTGTTGTTGTTGTTGTTGTTTAGTCATTCAGTCTTGTCTGACTCTGACAAAATAAAAAAACCTAAGGTACACAAAACAAAAAAAGGACGTTACAAACCCCCCACTACAAAAAATTAAAAAAACATCACAAACCCCTGCCACTACATAAAATTAAAAAAAATTACACACCTGCAAAGGAAACAAATACACATAACATTACAGTCATAAATACATTATAAATATACACCTAACTACAATACATTTTTCCCTATCTATACCTAACCCCCAATCTAAACATTACCCCTTATCAGCCAATCAGAAGGCGCTATTGCTTTCAGACAATCACAATGGGATACACCCCCGCAGGGTGATTGGCTGAAGGCATCTGAGCCTTCTGATTGGCTGTTGTCACTGTCAATCAGACTGCAGCCAATCAGAAGGCGCAGATGCCTTTAGCCAATCACCACATGGTGTATTAGTAGGGTGGGTGTTTAATAGGGGGTTAGGTAGGTAGTGTTAGGTAGGTAGTGGTTAATAGGTTAGTGGAGAGGGGGGTTAGTGTAGTGTAGTGTTTGTACTTAGTGTCATGAGGGTCCTGGAGGATCCTCATGGCACTTATGGGGTTAATTATAGGCTTCTAATTTTCCTATGGGGGTCTTCAAGGACCCTTATGGGACTGATTGGGTTAACTAGAGGCTTACAGGGGTCTGTATAAACCCCCATAAGGGATGGGGTTAGATGGAGGCTTATGGGGGTCTGTATAGACCCTCATAAGTGATGGGAGTAAATAGGGCTAGATGGGGTTAAATAGGCCCAGTATGGTTATTAGGTCCCAATTTTTTTTAAATACAGGGAGTGCAGAATTATTAGGCAAGTTGTATTTTTGAGGATTAATTTTATTATTGAACAACAACCATGTTCTCAATGAACCCAAAAAACTCATTAATATCAAAGCTGAATATTTTTGGAAGTAGTTTTTAGTTTGTTTTTAGTTTTAGCTATTTTAGGGGGATATCTGTGTGTGCAGGTGACTATTACTGTGCATAATTATTAGGCAACTTAACAAAAAACAAATATATACCCATTTCAATTATTTATTTTTACCAGTGAAACCAATATAACATCTCAACATTCACAAATATACATTTCTGACATTCAAAAAATAAATAAAAACAAATCAGTGACCAATATAGCCACCTTTCTTTGCAAGGACACTCAAAAGCTTGCCATCCATGGATTCTGTCAGTGTTTTGATCTGTTCACCATTAACATTGTGTGCAGCAGCAACCACAGCCTCCCAGACACTGTTCAGAGAGGTGTACTGTTTTCCTTCCTTGTAAATCTCACATTTGATGATGGACCACAGGTTCTCAATGGGGTTCAGATCAGGTGAACAAGGAGGCCATGTCATTAGATTTTCTTCTTGTATACCCTTTCTTGCCAGCCACGCTGTGGAGTACTTGGAAGCGTGTGATGGAGCATTGTCCTGCATGAAAATCATGTTTTTCTTGAAGGATGCAGACTTCTTCCTGTACCACTGCTTGAAGAAGGTGTCTTCCAGGAACTGGCAGTAGGACTGGGAGTTGAGCTTGACTCCATCCTCAACCCGAAACGGTCCCACAAGCTCATCTTTGATGATACCAGCCCAAACCAGTACTCCACCTCCACCTTGCTGGCGTCTGAGTCGGACTGGAGCTCTCTGCCCTTTACCAATCCAGCCACGGGCCCATCCATCTGGCCCATCAAGACTCACTCTCATTTCATCAGTCCATAAAACCTTAGAAAAATCAGTCTTGAGATATTTCTTGGCCCAGTCTTGACGTTTCAGCTTGTGTGTCTTGTTCAGTGGTGGTTGTCTTTCAGCCTTTCTTACCTTGGCCATGTCTCTGAGTATTGCACACCTTGTGCTTTTGGGCACTCCAGTGATGTTGCAGCTCTGAAATATGGCCAAACTGGTGGCAAGTGGCATCGTGGCAGCTGCACGCTTGACTTTTCTCAGTTCATGGGCAGTTATTTTGCGCCTTGGTTTTTCCACACGCTTCTTGCGACCCTGTTGACTATTTTGAATGAAACGCTTGATTGTTCGATGATCACGCTTCAGAAGCTTTGCAATTTTAAGAGTGCTGCATCCCTCTGCAAGATATCTCACTATTTTTGACTTTTCTGAGCCTGTCAAGTCCTTCTTTTGACCCATTTTGCCAAAGGAAAGGAAGTTGCCTAATAATTATGCACACCTGATATAGGGTGTTGATGTCATTAGACCACACCCCTTCTCATTACAGAGATGCACATCACCTAATATGCTTAATTGGTAGTAGGCTTTCGAGCCTATACAGCTTGGAGTAAGACAACATGCATAAAGAGGATGATGTGGTCAAAATACTAATTTGCCTAATAATTCTGCACTCCCTGTAGGCCCAATTAGGGTTTGATTGGCCCAGTTAGGGTTAAATAGGGTTTAGTGTGGGTTAATGGGGTATAGTTAGGGTTAATAGTGTAGTGTAGTGCTTAGACTTTGTTATGAAGGTCCTGGAGGACCCTGATGGCACTTGTAGGGTTAACCTAGGGGTAAATAGTGTCCTATAGGGGGTCTATATAGACCCCTATTCGACTGAGGGTGGTAATTATAGTCTCAGAGCCCCATGAGTTATACAGTTAATTTATGTGCTCATGGGGCTCTGTATAGAGCCCCATGGGTTATAGAGTTAATTAAGGGCTTATGGGGGGTCTGTTTTGACCCCCATGAGTGACATGGTTAGTTAGGGGTTATGAGGGTCTGTATTGACCCCCATGAGTGACAGGGTTAATTAAGGTCTTATGGGGGTCTGTATTGACCCCCATGAGTGACAGGGTTAATTAAGGCTTATGGGGGTCTGTATTGAACACCATGAGTGACAGAGTTAATTAAGGGCTCATGGGGCTCTGTATAGAGCACCATTAGTGATGGGGTTAATTTAATTGCCTGGGGTAAAAAAAAAATGAGCACAGGTCCTTTCAGGACATTTACGGTCCTTTAAAGACTTGCGAGATGGGAAATTTGAAATTGGATCGGGACCCTGCTGCAAGGGGTTAATGTGGGGGCTGCAGGGTCCTTATGGACCCTTGCAGCCAGGGGTTAATGTGGGGACACATTGGGGGTCCAGAAGGGGACCCCCAGTATAGAGAGGGGTTAATTTTAGGTGCCGCAGCCGAGATAGGTTAATAGTGTGCCGGGGACCCTTTAAGGACCCGTGGCGGTCGGGGACCCCCACTGCAAGGGGTTAATGTGGGGGGCTGCTGGGGTCCCTATGGACTGCAGCAGCAAGGGGTTAATATTGGGGACCCCCAGCATAGAGGGGTTAATTTTAGGTGTCGCGGCTGGGATAGGTTAGTAGTGTGCCACAGGCCCTTTAAGGACCCGCGGCGGATAGTTTAAAATTTAAAAATGCAGCGGGGGCCTGATCAATGCCGATCGTGGCCCCCCGCCGCAAGGGGTTAATTTGGGGAGGCTGCAAGGATCTCTATAGGGACCCCTGCAGCATGGGGATGTGATTAAGGAGCAGGGGGGAGCATCACACTGAGGTATCGGGCTGCTCCGAGGCAGCACATAGAGGCTTTAAGGGCCCTTGCTAGCACTTTTTTATACCCGTAGGGATTCTTCCGAGTTGTGAGATTCACCTCATAGATTTAAGGTTGCGTGTTACTATGTAGCTCTCTCTGAGCTTATTCACGGTCATTTTTCGGTGTCATCTCGCAAAGCAGGCTGCGAGGGACGTATTGGGGAATCGGTCCTCGCAAACAGCAAAAAACTGTCTTTTGCAAGGACCGAGGGAACTACGAGGGCTAATTTAATAATGGCCTAAGGGTTTAGGAGTGATACAACGTGAAAGCAATTTGTTTAGTAAAGTGGAGTTGCCTGTGTGTTGTACTATAGATTGTGGGTGTATGTGTTATTCAGCTGTGGAGTGTGCATTTGTATATATTAGGGCTGAAGGTGATAAGATTTTTAAAACAGGTGTGTTTTAGTAATTTTTTAAATATTACGAGGCAGGAAGATAATCTAATGGAGCGGGGGAAGGAGTTCCAAATAGTAGGGGCAGCACGAGAAAAGTCTTGAAGACGGGAGTGAGAGGAGGCGATAAGAAGGAGGAAAGAAGAAGGTCATTAGCAGAAAGAAGGGGGCGGTTGGGAGAGTAATGATAAGAGATATGATGAGAGAGTGAATTAGAATTGTAGCTGTGTCTTCTGTAAGACAATGACAAATTTTGGAGATGTTTTTTAGGTGAAACTGACAAGATTTTGTTATTGATTGGATTTGAGGAATAAAAGAGAGGGCGGGATCCAGTAGAACCCCAAGACAACGGGCCTGGGAGGTGGGAGTGATGATGGTGTTGCCAACAGTGAGAGATAACTGAGGAGTGGAAGCTGTAGTAGAGGGTGGAAAGATTAGGAGTTCAGTCTTGAGTTTGAGTTGAGGGGTAGACATCCAGGAAGATATGCTAGAGAGGCAGTTGGAAACTTGAGCTAAAAGGGAGGGGGATAGATCAGGTGCAGAGAGGTAGATTTGAGTATCATCTGCATAGAGATGATACTGAAATCCAAAGGATTTTGTGAGGGTGCCAAGGGAGGAGGTGTAGATGGAGAAGAGGAGGGGGCCTAGGACAGAACCTTGGGGAACGTCAACAGACAAAGGGGAGAGGTGAAGAAGAGGTGCCAGAGAAGGAGACGCTAAATGTACGGTCTTTTAGATAGGATGTGAACCATGAAAGACCTGTGTCCCGGATGCCAAATGAGCAGAGAGTTTGGATTAGAAGAGGGTGGTCAACTGTGTCGAAGGCAGCAGAGAGATCCAGGAGAATTAGAATGGAAAAGTGACCCTTTGATTTAGTGGTTAGCAAGTCATTGGTGACTTTTGTGAGGGCGGTTTCTGTGGAGTGTTGGCTCCGGAAACCAGATTGGAAGGGGTCAAAAAGGGAATTGGAGGAAATAAATTGAGTGAGGCGATTGTAAACAATCCGCTCAAGGAGTTTAGAAGCCAAGGGAAGTAGTGAGATAGGGCGGTAGTTGGAGGCAGAAGCTGGGTCAGATGAGGGCTTCTTGAAAATGGGTGTAATTATGGCGTGTTTTAGAGGATAGAAACTTGCCCGTGTTTAGGGAGAGGTTGAATAGATGTGTGAGAGCTGGGATAAGTGCGGTGGATAGAGAAGGGATTAGCTGTGATGGAAAAGGATCATGTGGATATGTTGTAAGGTGAGAGGTTGATAATAACATAGATACTTCATCCACGGTTACAGGTTCAAAGGACTCCATAATGGAGGAGGGATTGGGGAAGGGTAAGGGCTGGGTGTTGTCGGTTTGTGGAGAGGATGGTGGGATAGGGCCAAGCTGGGAGGAGAGCTTATTTTGGATGGTTTCAATTTAATTTTTAAAATGGCTGGCAAAGTCATCAGCAGTGAGACAGGAAGGGGCAGGAGGTGGAGGTGGGCAAAGGAGGGTATTGAATGTTGCAAATAAACGTTTAGGGTTGGAGGACAGGTTTGATATTATTGATAAGAAGTTGTTTGGCAAGATTGAGGGCAGAGAAGTAGGAGCGCAGGGTAAACTTGTAGTGGAGAAAGTATGGTCAAGTTCGAGATTTCCTCCACAGTCGTTCTGCAGTGCGTGAGCATCTCTGTAGAGAGCGTGTTTGTGTAGGGTGCCATGGTTGTGGATGAGAGCGAAGGCGTTTCCTTGTGATTATGGGGGCAAGAGTCAAGGGTGGAGGTTAGATTCATGTTGTACTGTGAAGTGGCGATGTCAGGGCAGGCAAGGGTGGTGAGGGGGCTGAGAAGGGGTTTTAGTACATTTTAAAACTGTCGTGGGTTGAGTGCTTGCAGGTTTCTGCGGGTTGTGGTGGCAGGAATTGAAGAAGGGCGGTGAGCGAAGATGAGGTGAGGTTGCAAGTTATCAGGTGGTGGTCAGATAGGGGAAGTGGGGAGATGTCAAGGTTGAAGATGATTAGTGAAAATAAGGTCAATTTAAACATGTTGATACAGAAATAATTGAGGTCCTTCCTCCTGCAATGATTTAGACACCTGACTGACAGCTAATACATACTATTTTGTTTATATTATACTTTCCAAAGTAATCACTAATAACTAAAATCATTATTTTAAAGCTTGTCTATTTCCCCTTCCCAGACGCTACTGTGTAAGATCTCTACATTGAGCTGCGGCTGGCTTGAAGGTTAGTAAATCCGTACCTAAATGCAGTGTTTCTATTGGTAGGTACATTGTGCCAATGTACATAGCTCTGGGGGTGTGGAAACAAATTTTATTTTTAAATCAAATAAGTCTGTCTGTGTATTGAATGACTCCATGTAATGTGTGTCTGATATAAGCAGCAGGTGTTAGATTAGAGACAGGTAAGAACGGGGGAACTTAGCTACGTCTTGAAGTATCGCATACCGAGGATCTGTTGATGATACCTCTTTACAATTAATTTTCTCCGTTTTTTTCTTAAGTAAATGTTCCAGTTCTCTGTACTTGAGTTCTTAATCCAAGCAATGTTCTTTGTTTATTTCTGTCCCATGAATAACAGATCCTCATCAGTCTGAAGTTAGCATGTGCTGTTCCATAAACCGTTGCCTGTAACAGGAAGCCCCTGGAGATATCCTCCAGTAATGTTACATGGTGTAATTAGGAAGACCAGTGTGTGGCAATCTGTAGAGGAAAATAAGTCTGAACTGTGAGCTTCTCACAGAACTTTATCTGCCAAGTTCACTAAAGTTCTTCCTGAAAATACATCTTTAAGAGGCGTTTTGAGAACCTCGTTTTCCAGTAGGTCTCTGTGATCGGTGCACATTTTTCTCTTGCAGGGTGAATATTTGTCCATTTCTTTTTGCATCTTTGTTTGAGCATTGCCAAGTATGAATATAGGATTAAAAGTATCCCGGGGACCTCATAGTGCTATACAAGGATTGGTGACGCGGCTATATATATATATATTGACTTCCTCATATGGACCTGCTATATATTTTGTGTATTGTATGAAGTTTGGCAACTGTATTGATTCTTGCCTAGGAACAATATTTTGCTCCACAGTGTTAGGGTGGCCCTAAAGTGGAAGCTGGGAACCTATATTATTGTCCATAATGCATGGACAATGTTGCATTGCCCAAAAAAATAATTTCTTTCTTTGTTGCATCTGAAATAGGGCCTTTGATAATGTATGTTCTTTTTTTGAAAATGTTGTTTCTTGAGCAGAATAAACTGTGTTGAATGTATAAATATCTGCGGATTGTCCCTGTCAAGCAATGTTTTTGGGTTTCCCGATTTGTAATCTCTAATATATATAGTTTCCGTATGTGTGTAATGCTGGCCACGCCTGCGCATATATACTATACTACATAGACTGCTGTGTGCAGCTCGCGCAGGGCGGAGACACGGGGGAGGGAAAGACAGATGGAGCAAGACAGAAGGAGGGAGGAAGAGACACAGGGGGAGAGAGACACAGGGGGGAGAGAGACACAGGGGGGAGAGAGACACAGGGGGGAGAGAGACACAGGGGGAGAGAGACATGGAGGGAGAGAGACACAGGGGGGAGAGAGACACAGGGGGGAGAGAGACACGGAGGGAGAGAGACACGGAGGGAGAGAGACACGGAGGGAGAGAGACACGGAGGGAGAGAGACATGGAGGGAGAGAGACACCGGGGAGGGAGAGATACAGGGAGGTAAAGAGACAGGGGAGGGGGTGGGAGAGAAACCTAGTGGGGGGGGGGGAGACAGGGCGAAAGACAGGGGAGGGGGTGGGAGAGAAACCTAGTGGGGGGGGGGGGAGACAGGGCGAGAGACAGGGGAGAGGGTGGGAGAGTAACATGGGGGAGAGAGATAGGGGAGAGAGAAAAGGAGGGGAGGGGAAGGGAGAATAAGGAGGGGAGAGAAAACAAGGGAGATACAGAAGGAGGGAGATAGAGAGAGAGAGAGAGATAAGGAACAGAGAGGGCATAAAGACAGAAAGACAGCGCATAGGGAGAGGGAGAGAGCGCAAAAAGAGAGAGAGGGAGAGGGCGCCAAGGCAGAGGGAGCTATAGAGCAGATGATATATTACACCATCATTTATGACGGGCAAACGGCTAGTTAGTTATATTTGCTCTGTGGAATCTGCGCGGTTCTTATTATCTCTTTTTTCATTATATACTCAGAAATAGTTTTAGAAATAGGAAGGAAGGAAGGAAACATTATTTAATATGGCATAGATGTTTTGTATTGATAAAGATCCCACAATGGGGTTAAATCATTGGTTAACGATTTATACTATCAATGGACTAAAGAACATTCAAGATTTTGTAAACATTTGGAGTGCAAACTATCCACAGTATTATATATATATATATATAATGAAAATATGAGTGACATCTAACCCTTCAGTGATGTAAAGTTAACGTAAACCTTTTTTGGCACCCGTAGACATTCTTATGAACAAAATGTAACTGACACAAATCTCCACTCACTTTCCTACGCGCACGTATAAGGTCGCACACAGGCATGTCACCATTAGTCATCCATCAACGTGGGGAAGATCAGAGAATACACAAAATAAACGAGATAACAGGTTGTTGACCTTCATGAATGAGGCAATGGCTAAAAATAAAGTTGATTCACGCCTGAAAATCGCCACTTTTAGTTCAAAAATAGAACAAGAACTGTAACGACCCTGAATGGAAAAGGACACAAGTTTATTTTGAGTGAGGAGGATGGTTCAAAAGGGAAAACATTATCCAAGGATCACTGTTGGACAAGTACAGGAGATGGTTGCATCCTAGGGTCACCAAGCCTGGAAGACTTGCCAGGAGAAGCCTTTGTGGTTCTCAACCAATGAATATGAGCACCTGGAGTTCACTAAACATCTCTGGAACTAAGATTGCAATTGGGTTCCATAGTCAGATGGTTTAAACACCACTGAAAATGTGTGGGGTGAGCAGGAAAGTAGGGTCCACAAGTGAGGAGCTAAGACATTGAAGGACCTGGAGAGATTCCATATGGAGGAATGGTCTCAGATCCCTTTATATGCTCTCCCACCTTATCCAGCATTGTAAGAGAAGTGCTGTTTTCCTTAACATGTACATATGAGAGCGAGAGAGAGAATGTATATAATATATATATATATATATACACACACACATTTGTTTGCACTGGGGCCCTCCATTTACTAGCTCTGCCACTGAGGCCAAACATTATACTGTATAAGGACTTGCCCCCACCACTACAAACGGCTCATATTATATGGTGTGATAGACATGATGTCCGTCTCTTTCTTATTTGTCTCCTTGTGATACAGGAAATCTTTCATCTTCCATTAATTAGCGGTAGAACAGAACTAGAGGCAGCAAAACACAAGCTTTTAACTTAAGCTAACGAGTAATTAGCAATGACACCGGCGGCAGAGCCACCACAAACGGTACTTGTCTCTAATCCCTATGTGCCCAGATAATTACTACATTCTAGTGCAAACAAATACTTTACATTAAATGCTGATGCCAAGGGCTATTGGCACGGTGTATAATATAAACTTATAAAACTACAAAGCTTTCAGGTAATACTAATTTAGAATGAGAAATAATATAAGACATTATGCTGTCAAACCTGGAAACATAACATTTGAGGGCTGTATGAACCAAATAGCCCATCTGTTCTATCAATTCTATTTACCTAAAAAAGTAAATTAAAACTTTTCCCAGGATGCCTTATACGGGACACATTATGGTCCAATCTGTGAATCACTAGGAGTGTGATTTCCAACAGTTGTAGGATCTTAAGATGCCCCTAGTGAATTACTTGGAGGAAGTGGCAGGGATCTACACTTCCTGAAATTCTCTCTCTCTCTCCCAGACACTCATGCACTCTTTCTCTCCCAGACACTCATGCGCTCTCTGTCTATCCCAGACACTCATGCACTCTCTCTCTCCCAGACACTCATGCACCCTATCTATCCCAGACACTCATGCACTCTCTCTCTCTCCCAGACACTCATGCACTCTCTCCCGGACACTCATGCACTCTTTCCCAGACATTCATGCACTCTCTCTCTCTCCCAGACACTCATGCACTCTCTCCCAGACACTCATGCACTCTCTCTCTCCCAGACACTCATGCACTCTCTCTCTCCCAGACACTCATGCACCCTCTCTATCCCAGACACTCATGCACTCTCTCTCTCCCAGTCACTCATGCACTCTCTCTCTATCCCAGACACCCATGCACTCTTTCTCTCCCAGACACCCATGCACTCTTTCTCTCCCAGACATTCATGCACTCTCTCTCTCCCAGACACTCATGCACCTTCTCTCTCCCAGACACTCATGCACTCTCTCTCTATCCCAGACACTCATGCACTCTCTCCCAGACACTCGTGCACTCTCTCTCTCTCCCAGACACTCATGCACTCTCTCTCAGACACTCGTGCACTCTCTCTCAGACACTCGTGCACTCTCTCTCTCTCCCAGACACTTGTGCACTCTCTCTCTCTCTCCCAGACACTCATGCACTCTCTCTCAGACACTCGTGCACTCTCTCTCTCTCTCAGACACTCGTGCACTCTCTCTCTCTCCCAGACACTCATGCACTCTCTCCCAGACACTCATGCACCCTCTCTCCCAGACACTCATGCACCCTCTCTCCCAGACACTCATGCACTCTCTCTCTATCCCACACACTCATGCACTCTCTCCCAGACACTCATGCACCCTCTCTATCCCAGACACTCATGCACTCTCTCCCAGACACTCATGCACTCTCTCCCAGACACCCATGCACACTCTCTCTATCCCAGACACCCATGCACTCTCTCTCTCCCAGATACTCATGCACTATCTCTCTACCAGTCACTCGTGCACAATCTCTCTACCAGTCACTCATGCACTCTCTCTGTCTCCCAGAAACTCATGCACTCTCTCTCTCTCTATCCCAGACACTCATGCACTCTCTCCCGGACACTCATGCACTCTCTCCCAGACACTCATGCACTCTCTCTCTCCCAGACACTCATGCACTCTCTCCCAGACACTCATGCACCCTCTCTCTCCCAGACACTCATGCACCCTCTCTCTCCCAGACACTCATGCACTCTCTCTCTATCCCAGACACTCATGCACTCTCTACCAGACACTCATGCACCCTCTCTCTCCCAGACACTCATGCACTCTCTCTCTATCCCAGACACTCATGCAATCTCTCCCAGACACTCATGCACTCTCTCCCAGACACTTAAGCACTCTCCCTCTCCCAGACACTCATGCACCCTCTCTCTCCCAGACACTCATGCACTCTCTCTCTATCCCAGACACTCATGCACTCTCTCCCAGACACTCATGCACTCTCTCCCAGACACTCATGCACTCTCTCTCTCCCAGACACTCATGCACTCTCTCTCTCCCAGACACTCATGCACCCTCTCTCTCCCAGACACTCATGCACCCTCTCTATCCCAGACACTCATGCACTCTCTCTCTCCCAGTCACTCATGCACTCTCTCTCTATCCCAGACACCCATGCACTCTTTCTCTCCCAGACACCCATGCACTCTTTCTCTCCCAGACATTCATGCACTCTCTCTCTCCCAGACACTCATGCACCTTCTCTCTCCCAGACACTCATGCACTCTCTCTCTATCCCAGACACTCATGCACTCTCTCCCAGACACTCGTGCACTCTCTCTCTCTCCCAGACACTCATGCACTCTCTCTCAGACACTCGTGCACTCTCTCTCAGACACTCGTGCACTCTCTCTCTCTCCCAGACACTTGTGCACTCTCTCTCTCCCTCCCAGACACTCATCCACTCTCTCTCAGACACTCGTGCACTCTCTCTCTCTCTCAGACACTCGTGCACTCTCTCTCTCTCCCAGACACTCATGCACTCTCTCCCAGACACTCATGCACCCTCTCTCCCAGACACTCATGCACCCTCTCTCCCAGACACTCATGCACTCTCTCTCTATCCCACACACTCATGCACTCTCTCCCAGACACTCATGCACCCTCTCTATCCCAGACACTCATGCACTCTCTCCCAGACACTCATGCACTCTCTCCCAGACACCCATGCACACTCTCTCTATCCCAGACACCCATGCACTCTCTCTCTCCCAGATACTCATGCACTATCTCTCTACCAGTCACTCATGCACTCTCTCTGTCTCCCAGAAACTCATGCACTCTCTCTCTCTCTATCCCAGACACTCATGCACTCTCTCCCGGACACTCATGCACTCTCTCCCAGACACTCATGCACTCTCTCTCTCCCAGACACTCATGCACTCTCTCCCAGACACTCATGCACCCTCTCTCTCCCAGACACTCATGCACCCTCTCTCTCCCAGACACTCATGCACTCTCTCTCTATCCCAGACACTCATGCACTCTCTACCAGACACTCATGCACCCTCTCTCTCCCAGACACTCATGCACTCTCTCTCTATCCCAGACACTCATGCAATCTCTCCCAGACACTCATGCACTCTCTCCCAGACACTCAAGCACTCTCCCTCTCCCAGACACTCATGCACCCTCTCTCTCCCAGACACTCATGCACTCTCTCTCTATCCCAGACACTCATGCACTCTCTACCAGACACTCATGCACCCTCTCTCTCCCAGACACTCATGCACTCTCTCTCTATCCCAGACACTCATGCAATCTCTCCCAGACACTCATGCACTCTCTCCCAGACACTCAAGCACTCTCCCTCTCTCCCAGACACTCAAGCACTCTCCCTCTCTCCCAGACACTCGTGCACTCTCTCTCTCTCCCAGACACTCGTGCACTCTCTCTCTCTCTCTCCCAGACACTCGTGCACTCTCTCTCTCTCCCAGACAGTCGTGCACTCTCTCTCTCCCAGACACTCATGCACTCTCTCTGAGACACTCATGCACTCCTTCTCTCCCAGACACTCATGCACGCTCTCCCAGACACTCATGCACGCTCTCCCAGACACTCATGCATGCTCTCCCAGACACTCATGCACACTCTCTCTCTCCCAGACACTCATGCACTCTCTACCAGACACTCATGCACCCTCTCTCTCCCAGACACTCATGCACTCTCTCTCTATCCCAGACACTCATGCACTCTCTCCCAGACTCTCATGCACTCTCTCTGAGACACTCATGCACTCTTTCTCTCCCAGACACTCATACACTCTCTCTCTCTCTCTCCCAGATACTCGTGCACGCTTTACCAGACACTCATGCACGCTCTCTCTCTCCCAGACACTCATGCTCTCTCTCCCAGACACTCATGCTCTCTCTCTCAGACACTCATACACTCTCTCCCAGACACTCATGCACTCTCTCTCTCCCAGACACTCATGCACTCTCTCTCTCCCAGACACTCATGCACTATCTCTCTACCAGTCACTCATGCACTATCTCTCTACCAGTCACTCATGCACTATCTCTCTACCAGTCACTCATGCACTCTCTCTCCCAGACACTCATGCACTCTCTCTCTCTATCCCAGACACTCATGCACTCTCTCCCGGACACTCATGCACTCTCTCCCAGACACTCATGCACTCTCTCTCTCTCCCAGACACTCATGCACTGTCTCCCAGACACTCATGCACTCTCTTTCCCAGACACTCATGCACTCTCTCTCTCCCAGACACTCATGCACCCTCTCTATCCCATACACCCATGCACTCTTTCTCTCCCAGACATTCATGCACCCTCTCTCTCCCAGACACTCATGCACTCTCTCCCAGACACTTATGCACCCTCTCTCTCCCAGACACTCATGCACTCTCTCTCTATCCCAGACACTCATGCACTCTCTCCCAGACACTCGTGCACTCTCTCTCTCTCTCAGACACTCGTGCACTCTCTCTCTCTCCCAGATACTCGTGCACTCTCTCTCTCTCCCAGACACTCGTGCACTCTCTCTCTCCCAGACACTCGTGCACTCTCTCTCTCTCTCCCAGACACTCGTGCACTCTCTCTCTCTCCCAGACAGTCGTGCACTCTCTCTCTCCCAGACACTCATGCACTCTCTCCGAGTTACTCATGCACTCTCTCTCTCTCCCAGACACTCATGCACGCTCTCCCAGACACTCATGCACGCTCTCCCAGACACTCATGCACGCTCTCCCAGACACTCATGCATGCTCTCCCAGACACTCATGCACACTCTCTCTCTCCCAGACACTCATGCACTCTCTCTCTCCCAGACACTCATGCACTCTCTCTCTCCCAGACACTCATGCACTCTCTCTCTATCCCAGACACTCATGCACTCTCTCCCAGACTCTCATGCACTCTCTCCGAGACACTCATGCACTCTTTCTCTCCCAGACACTCATACACTCTCTCTCTCTCTCTCCCAGACACTCGTGCACGCTTTACCAGACACTCATGCACGCTCTCTCTCTCCCAGACACTCATGCTCTCTCTCCCAGACACTCATGCTCTCTCTCTCAGACACTCATACACTCTCTCCCAGACACTCATACACTCTCTCCCAGACACTCATGCACTCTCTCTCTCTCCCAGACACTCATGCACTATCTCTCTACCAGTCACTCATGCACTATCTCTCTACCAGTCACTCATGCACTATCTCTCTACCAGTCACTCATGCACTCTCTCTCCCAGACACTCATGCACTCTCTCTCTCTATCCCAGACACTCATGCACTCTCTCCCGGACACTCATGCACTCTCTCCCGGACACTCATGCACTCTCTCCCAGACACTCATGCACTCTCTCTCTCTCCCAGACACTCATGCACTGTCTCCCAGACACTCATGCACTCTCTTTCCCAGACACTCATGCACTCTCTCTCTCCCAGACACTCATGCACCCTCTCTATCCCATACACCCATGCACTCTTTCTCTCCCAGACATTCATGCACCCTCTCTCTCCCAGACACTCATGTACTCTCTCCCAGACACTTATGCACCCTCTCTCTCCCAGACACTCATGCACTCTCTCTCTATCCCAGACACTCGTGCACTCTCTCTCTCTCCCAGACACTCATACACTCTCTCCCAGACACTCATGCACTCTCTCTCTCCCAGACACTCATGCACTCTCTCTCTCCCAGACACTCATGCACTATCTCTCTACCAGTCACTCATGCACTATCTCTCTACCAGTCACTCATGCACTATCTCTCTACCAGTCACTCATGCACTATCTCTCTACCAGTCACTCATGCACTATCTCTCTACCAGTCACTCATGCACTATCTCTCTACCAGTCACTCATGCACTATCTCTCTACCAGTCACTCATGCACTATCTCTCTACCAGTCACTCATGCACTCTCTCTCCCAGACACTCATGCACTCTCTCTCTCTATCCCAGACACTCATGCACTCTCTCCCAGACACTCATGCACTCTCTACCAGTCACTCATGCACTATCTCTCTACCAGTCACTCATGCACTGTCTCCCAGACACTCATGCACTCTCTTTCCCAGACACTCATGCACTCTCTCTCTCCCAGACACTCATGCACCCTCTCTATCCCATACACCCATGCACTCTTTCTCTCCCAGACATTCATGCACCCTCTCTCACCCAGACACTCATGCACTCTCTCCCAGACACTTATGCACCCTCTCTCTCCCAGACACTCATGCACTCTCTCTCTATCCCAGACACTCATGCACTCTCTCCCAGACACTCGTGCACTCTCTCTCTCTCAGACACTCGTGCACTCTCTCTCTCTCCCAGACACTCGAGCACTCTCTCTCTCTCTCCCAGACACTCGTGCACTCTCTCTCTCTCCCAGACACTTGTGCACTCTCTCTCTCTCCCAGACACTCATGCACTCTCTCTCTCCCAGACACTCATGCACTCTCTCTCTCCCAGACACTCATGCACTCTCTCTCTCCCAGACACTCATGCACTCTCTCTCTCCCAGACACTGATGCACCCTCTCTATCCCAGACACTCATGCACTCTCTCTCTCCTAGTCACTCATGCACTCTCTTTCTATCCCAGACACCCATGCACTCTTTCTCTCCCAGACATTCATGCACTCTCTCTCTCCCAGACACTCATGCACTCTCTCCCAGACACTCATGCACCCTCTCTCTCCCAGACACTCATGCACCCTCTCTCTCCCAGACACTCATGCACTCTCTCTCTATCCCAGACACTCATGCACTCTCTCCCAGACACTCATGCACTCTCTCTCTCCCAGACACTCATGCACGCTCTCCCAGACACTCATGCACGCTCTCTCTCTCCCAGACACTCATGCACTCTCTCTTTCCCAGACACTCATGCACTCTCTCTTTCCCAGACACTCATGCACCCTCTCTATCCCATACACCCATGCACTCTTTCTCTCCCAGACATTCATGCACTCTCTCTCTCTCCCAGACACTCATACACTCTCTCCCAGACACTCATGCACCCTCTCTCTCCCAGACACTCATGCACTCTCTCTCTCTATCCCAGGCACTCGTGCATTCTCTCTCTCTCCCAGACACTCGTGCACTCTCTCTCTCTCCCAGACACTCATGCACTCTCTCCCAGACACTCATGCACTCTCTCCCAGACACTCATGCACTCTCTCCCAGACACTCATGCACTCTCTCCCAGACACTCATGCACTCTCTCTCTCCCAGACACTCATGCACTCTTTCTCTCTCCCAGACACTCATGCACTCTCTCCCAGACACTCGTGCACTCTCTCTCTCTCCCAGACACTCGTGCACTCTCTCTCTCTCCCAGACACTCGTGCATTCTCTCTCTCTCCCAGACACTTGTGCACTCTCTCCCAGACACTCATGCACTCTCTCCCAGAAACTCATGCACTCTCTCTCTCCCAGACACTCATGCACTCTCTCTCTCCCAGACACTCATGCACTATCTCTCTACCAGTCACTCATGCACTATCTCTCTACCAGTCACTCATGCGCACTATCTCTCTACCAGTCACTCATGCACTCTATCTCTCTACCAGTCACTCATGCACTCTCTCTCTCTCCCAGACACTCATGCACTCTCTCTCTCCCAGACACTCATGCACCTTCTCTCTCCCAGACACTCATGCACTCTCTCTCTATCCCAGACACTCATGCACTCTCTCCCAGACACTTGTGCACTCTCTCTCTATCTCCCAGACACTCATGCACTCTCTCCCAGACACTCATGCACTCTCTACCAGTCACTCATGCACTCTCTCTCTCTATCCCAGACACTCATGCACTCTCTCCCGGACATTCATGTACTCTCTCCCAGACACTCATGCACTCTCTCTCTCTCCCAGACACTCATGCACTCTCTCCCAGACACTCATGCACTCTCTCTCTCCCAGACACTCATGCACTCTCTCTCTCCCAGACACTCATGCACCTTCTCTCTCCCAGACACTCATGCACTCTCTCTCTATCCCAGACACTCATGCACTCTCTCCCAGACACTTGTGCATTCTATCTCTATCTCCCAGACACTCATGCACTCTCTCCCAGACACTCATGCACTCTCTACCAGTCACTCATGCACTCTCTCTCTCTATCCCAGACACTCATGCACTCTCTCCCGGACATTCATGTACTCTCTCCCAGACACTCATGCACTCTCTCTCTCTCCCAGACACTCATGCACTCTCTCCCAGACACTCATGCACTCTCTCCCAGACACTCATGCACTCTCTCTCTCCCAGACACTCATGCACTCTCTCTCTCCCAGACACTCATGCACCCTCTCTATCCCATACACCCATGCACTCTTTCTCTCCCAGACATTCATGCACCCTCTCTCTCCCAGACACTCATGCACTCTCTCCCAGACACTTATGCACCCTCTCTCTCCCAGACACTCATGCACTCTCTCTCTATCCCAGACACTCATGCACTCTCTCCCAGACACTCGTGCACTCTCTCTCTCTCAGACACTCGTGCACTCTCTCTCTCTCCCAGACACTCGTGCACTCTCTCTCTCTCCCAGACACTCGTGCACTCTCTCTCTCTCCCAGACACTCGTGCACTCTCTCTCTCTCCCAGACACTCATACACTCTCTCCCAGACACTCATGCACTCTCTCTCTCCCAGACACTCATGCACTCTCTCTCTCCCAGACACTCATGCACTATCTCTCTACCAGTCACTCATGCACTATCTCTTTACCAGTCACTCATGCACTATCTCTCTACCAGTCACTCATGCACTATCTCTCTACCAGTCACTCATGCACTCTCTCTCCCAGACACTCATGCACTCTCTCTCTCTATCCCAGACACTCATGCACTCTCTCCCGGACACTCATGCACTCTCTACCAGTCACTCATGCACTGTCTCCCAGACACTTATGCACTTTCTTTCCCAGACACTCATGCACTCTCTCTCCCAGACACTCATGCACCCTCTCTATCCCATACACCCATGCACTCTTTCTCTCCCAGACATTCATGCACCCTCTCTCTCCCAGACACTCATGCACTCTCTCCCAGACACTTATGCACCCTATCTCTCCCAGACACTCATGCACTCTCTCTCCATCCCAGACACTCATGCACTCTCTCCCAGACACTCGTGCACTCTCTCTCTCTCAGACACTCGTGCACTCTCTCTCTCTCCCAGACACTCGTGCACTCTCTCTCTTTCCCAGACACTCGTGCACTCTCTCTCTCTCCCAGACACTTGGCACTCTCTCTCTCTCCCAGACACTCATGCACTCTCTCTCTCCCAGACACTCATGCACTCTCTCTCTCCCAGACACTCATGCACTCTCTCTCTCCCAGACACTGATGCACCCTCTCTATCCCAGACACTCATGCACTCTCTCTCTCCTAGTCACTCATGCACTCTCTTTCTATCCCAGACACCCATGCACTCTTTCTCTCCCAGACATTCATGCACTCTCTCTCTCCCAGACACTCATGCACTCTCTACCAGACACTCATGCACCCTCTCTCTCCCAGACACTCATGCACTCTCTCTCTATCCCAGACACTCATGCACTCTCTCCCAGACACTCATGCACTCTCTCTCTCCCAGACACTCATGCACGCTCTCCCAGACACTCATGCACGCTCTCTCTCTCCCAGACACTCATGCACTCTCTCTTTCCCAGACACTCATGCACTCTCTCTTTCCCAGACACTCATGCACCCTCTCTATCCCATACACCCATGCACTCTTTCTCTCCCAGACATTCATGCACTCTCTCTCTCTCCCAGACACTCATACACTCTCTCCCAGACACTCATGCACCCTCTCTCTCCCAGACACTCATGCACTCTCTCTCTCTATCCCAGGCACTCGTGCATTCTCTCTCTCTCCCAGACACTCGTGCACTCTCTCTCTCTCCCAGACACTCATGCACTATCTCCCAGACACTCATGCACTCTCTCCCAGACACTCATGCACTCTCTCTCTCCCAGACACTCATGCACTCTTTCTCTCTCCCAGACACTCATGCACTCTCTCCCAGACACTCGTGCACTCTCTCTCTCTCCCAGACACTCGTGCATTCTCTCTCTCTCCCAGACACTCATGCACTCTCTCCCAGAAACTCATGCACTCTCTCCCAGACACTCATGCACTCTCTCTCTCCCAGACACTCATGCACTATCTCTCTACCAGTCACTCATGCACTATCTCTCTACCAGTCACTCATGCACTCTATCTCTCTACCAGTCACTCATGCACTCTCTCTCTCTCCCAGACACTCATGCACTCTCTCTCTCCCAGACACTCATGCACCTTCTCTCTCCCAGACACTCATGCACTCTCTCTCTATCCCAGACACTCATGCACTCTCTCCCAGACACTTGTGCACTCTCTCTCTATCTCCCAGACACTCATGCACTCTCTCCCAGACACTCATGCACTCTCTACCAGTCACTCATGCACTCTCTCTCTCTATCCCAGACACTCATGCACTCTCTCCCGGACATTCATGTACTCTCTCCCAGACACTCATGCACTCTCTCTCTCTCCCAGACACTCATGCACTCTCTCCCAGACACTCATGCACTCTCTCTCTCCCAGACACTGATGCACTCTCTCTCTCCCAGACACTCATGCACCTTCTCTCTCCCAGACACTCATGCACTCTCTCTCTATCCCAGACACTCATGCACTCTCTCCCAGACACTTGTGCACTCTCTCTCTATCTCCCAGACACTCATGCACTATCTCCCAGACACTCATGCACTCTCTCCCAGACACTCATGCACTCTCTACCAGTCACTCATGCACTCTCTCTCTATCCCAGACACTCATGCACTCTCTCCCGGACATTCATGTACTCTCTCCCAGACACTCATGCACTCTCTCTCTCTCCCAGACACTCATGCACTCTCTCCCAGACACTCATGCACTCTCTCTCTCCCAGACACTCATGCACTCTCTCTCTCCCAGACACTCATGCACTCTCTCTCTCCCAGACACTCATGCACCCTCTCTATCCAGACACTCATGCACTCTCTCCCAGACACTCATGCACTCTCTCTCTCCCAGTCACTCATGCACGCTCTCTCTATCCCAGACACCCATGCACTCTTTCTCTCCCAGACATTCATGCAATCTCTCTCTCCCAGACACTCATGCACTCTCTCCCAGACACTCATGCACTCTCTCCCAGACACTCATTCACTCTCTCTCTATCCTAGACACTCATGCACTCTCTCCCAGACACTCGTGCACTCTCTCTCTCTCTCCCAGACACTTGTGCACTCTCTCTCTCTCCCAGACACTCGTGCACTCTCTCTCTCTCTCCCAGACACTCGTGCACTCTCTCTCTCTCCCAGACACTCATGCACTCTCTTCGAGACACTCATGCACTCTTTCTCTCCCAGACACTCATGCACTCTCTCTCTCTCTCTCCCAGACACTCATGCACTGTCTCCCAGTCACTCATTCACTCTCTCCGAGACACTCATGCACTCTTTCTCTCTCAGACACTCATGCACTCTCTCTCTCTCTCTCCCAGACACTCATGCACACTCTCCCAGACCCTCATGCACGCTCTCTCTCTCCCAGACACTCATGCACTCTCTCCCAGACACTCATGCACTCTCTCCCAGACACTCATGCACTCTCTCCCAGACACTCATGCACTATCTCTCTACCAGTCACTTATGCACTCTTTCTCTCTCTCTCCCAGACACTCATGCACTCTGTCTCTCTATCCCAGACACTTATGCACTCTTTCCCGCACATTCATGCACTCTCTCCCGGACACTCATGCACTCTCTCCAAGACACTTATGCACCCTCTCTCTCCCAGACACTCATGCACTCTCTCCCAGACACTCAGGCACTCTCTCTCTCCCAGTCACTCATGCACTCTCTCTATCCCAGACACCCATGCACTCTTTCTCTCCCAGACAATCATGCACTCTCTCTCTCCCAGACACTCATGTACTCTCTCCCAGACACTCCTGCACCCTCTCTCTCCCAGACACTCATGCACTCTCTCCCAGACACTCAGGCACTCTCTCTCTCCCAGTCACTCATGCACTCTCTCTCTATCCCAGACACCCATGCACTCTTTCTCTCCCAGACAATCATGCACTCTCTCTCTCCCAGACACTCATGTACTCTCTCCCAGACACTCATGCACCCTCTCTCTCCCAGACACTCATGCACTCTCTCCCAGACACTTGTGCACTCTCTCTCTCTCCCAGACACTCGTGCACTCTCTCTCTCTCCCAGACACTCGTGCACTCTCTCTCTCTCTCCCAGACACTCATGCACTCTCTCCGAGACACTCATGCACTCTCTCCGAGACACTCATGCACTCTCTCCGAGACACTCATGCACTCTTTCTCTCCCAGACACTCATGCACTCTCTCTCTCCCAGACACTCATGCACTCTCTCTCTCCCAGACACTCATGCACTCTCTCTCTCCCAGACACTCATGCACTCTCTCTCTCCCAGACACTCATGCACTCTCTCCCAGACACTCATGCACTCTCTCTCAGACACTCATGCACGCTCTCTCTCTCCCAGACACTCATGCACTCTCTCCCAGACACTCATGCACTCTCTCTCTCTCCCAGACACTCATGCACTCTCTCCTAGACACTCATGCATTCTTTCTCTCCCAGACACTCATGCACTCTCTCTCTCTCCCAGACACTCATGCACTCTCTCCTAGACACTCATGCACTCTTTCTCTCCCAGACAATCATGCACGCTCTCTCTCTCCCAGACACTCATGCATGCTCTCCCAGACACTCATGCACTCTCTCTCTCCCAGACACTCATGCACTCTCTCCCAGACACTCATGCACTCTCTCTCTCCCAGACACTCATGCACTCTCTCTCTCCCAGACACTCATGCACTATCTCTCTACCAGTCACTCATGCACTCTCTCTCTCTCCCAGACACTCATGCACTCTCTCTCTCTATCCCAGACACTCATGCACTCTCTCCCGGACACTCATGCACTCTCTCCCGGACACTCATGCACTCTCTCCCGGACACTCATGCACTCTCTCTCTCTCTCTCTCTCTCTCTCTCTCCCAGACACTCATGCACTCTCTCTCTCCCAGACACTCATGCACTCTCTCTCTCCCAGGCACTCATGCACCCTCTCTATCCCAGACACCCATGCACCCTCTCTATCCCAGACACCCATGCACTCTTTCTCTCCCAGACATTAATGCACTCTTTCTCTCCCAGACATTCATGCACTCTCTCTCTCCCAGACACTCATGCACCCTCTCTCTCCCAGACACTCATGCACCCTCTCTCTCCCAGACACTCATGCACTCTCTCTCTATCCCAGACACTCATGCACTCTCTCTCTATCCCAGACACTCATGCACTCTCTCCCAGACACTCATGCACTCTCTCCCAGACACTCATGCACTCTCTCCCAGACACTCGTGCACTCTCTCCCAGACACTCGTGCACTCTCTCTCTCTCCCAGACACTCGTACACTCTCTCTCTCTCCGAGACTCTCGTGCACTCTCTTTCTCTCCCAGACACTCGTGCACTCTCTCTCTCTCCGAGACACTCATGCACTCTCTCTGACACTCATGCACTCTCTCTCAGACACTCATGCACTCTCTCCCAGACACTCATGCACTCTCACCCTCTCCCAGACACTCATGCACTCTCTCATAGACACTCATGCACTCTCTCTCTCCCAGACACTCATGCACTCTCTACCAGTCACTCATGCATTCTCTCTCTTCCAGACACTCATGCACCCTCTCTATCCCAGACACTCATGCACTCTCTACCAGTCACTCATGCATTCTCTCTCTCCCAGACACTCATGCACTCTCTCTCTCTCCCAGACACTCATGCACTCTCTCCCAGACACTCATGCACTCTCTCTCTCCCAGACACTCATGCACTCTCTCTCTCCCAGACACTCATGCACTCTCTCTCTCCCAGACACTCATGCACCCTCTCTATCCAGACACTCATGCACTCTCTCCCAGACACTCATGCACTCTCTCTCTCCCAGTCACTCATGCACTCTCTCTCTATCCCAGACACCCATGCACTCTTTCTCTCCCAGACACCCATGCACTCTTTCTCTCCCAGACACTCATGCACTCTCTCCCAGACACTCATTCACTCTCTCTCTATCCTAGACACTCATGCACTCTCTCCCAGACACTCGTGCACTCTCTCTCTCTCTCTCCCAGACACTTGTGCACTCTCTCTCTCTCTCTCTCTCTCCCAGACACTCGTGCACTCTCTCTCTCTCTCCCAGACACTTGTGCACTCTCTCTCTCTCCCAGACACTCATGCACTCTCTCCGAGACACTCATGCACTCTTTCTCTCCCAGACACTCATGCACTCTCTCTCCCAGACACTCATGCACTGTCTCCCAGTCACTCATTCACTCTCTCCGAGACACTCATGCACTCTTTCTCTCTCAGACACTCATGCACTCTCTCTCTCTCCCAGACACTCATGCACACTCTCCCAGACCCTCATGCATGCTCTCTCTCTCACAGACACTCATGCCCTCTCTCCCAGACACTCATGCACTCTCTCCCAGACACTCATGCACTCTCTCCCAGACACTCATGCACTATCTCTCTACCAGTCACTTATGCACTCTCTCTCTCTCTCTCCCAGACACTCATGCACTCTGTCTCTCTATCCCAGACACTTATGCACTCTCTCCCGCACATTCATGCACTCTCTCCCGGACACTCATGCACTCTCTCTCTCTCCCAGACACTCATGCACTCTCTCCAAGACACTTATGCACCCTCTCTATCCCAGACACTCATGCACTCTCTCCCAGACACTCAGGCACTCTCTCTCTCCCAGTCACTCATGCACTCTCTCTATCCCAGACACCCATGCACTCTTTCTCTCCCAGACAATCATGCACTCTCTCTCTCCCAGACACTCATGTACTCTCTCCCAGACACTCATGCACCCTCTCTCTCCCAGACACTCATGCACTCTCTCCCAGACACTCAGGCACTCTCTCTCTCCCAGTCACTCATGCACTCTCTCTCTATCCCAGACACCCATGCACTCTTTCTCTCCCAGACAATCATGCACTCTTTCTCTCCCAGACAATCATGCACTCTCTCTCTCCCAGACACTCATGTACTCTCTCCCAGACACTCATGCACCCTCTCTCTCCCAGACACTCATGCACTCTCTCCCAGACACTTGTGCACTCTCTCTCTCTCCCAGACACTCGTGCACTCTCTCTCTCTCCCAGACACTCGTGCACTCTCTCTCTCTCTCCCAGACACTCATGCACTCTCTCCGAGACACTCATGCACTCTCTCCGAGACACTCATGCACTCTCTCCGAGACACTCATGCACTCTCTCTCTCCCAGACACTCATGCACTCTCTCTCTCCCAGACACTCATGCACTCTCTCTCTCCCAGACACTCATGCACTCTCTCTCTCCCAGACACTCATGCACTCTCTCTCAGACACTCATGCACGCTCTCTCTCTCCCAGACACTCATGCACTCTCTCCCAGGCACTCATGCACCCTCTCTATCCCAGACACCCATGCACCCTCTCTATCCCAGACACCCATGCACTCTTTCTCTCCCAGACATTCATGCACTCTTTCTCTCCCAGACATTCATGCACTCTCTCTCTCCCAGACACTCATGCACTCTCTCTCTCCCAGACACTCATGCACCCTCTCTCTCCCAGACACTCATGCACCCTCTCTCTCCCAAACACTCATGCACTCTCTCTCTATCCCAGACACTCATGCACTCTCTCTCTATCCCAGACACTCATGCACTCTCTCCCAGACACTCATGCACTCTCTCCCAGACACTCATGCACTCTCTCCCAGACACTCATGCACTCTCTCCCAGACACTCGTGCACTCTCTCCCAGACACTCGTGCACTCTCTCTCTCTCCCAGACACTCGTACACTCTCTCTCTCTCCGAGACACTCGTGCACTCTCTTTCTCTCCCAGACACTCGTGCACTCTCTCTCTCTCCGAGACACTCGTGCACTCTCTCTGACACTCATGCACTCTCTCTCAGACACTCATGCACTCTCTCTGACACTCATGCACTCTCACCCTCTCCCAGACACTCATGCACTCTCTCATATACACTCATGCACTCTCTCTCTCCCAGACACTCATGCACTCTCTCCCAGACACTCATGCACTCTCTCCCAGACACTCATGCACTCTCTCCCAGACACTCATGCACTCTCTCCCAGACACTCATGCACTCTCTCTCTCCCAGACACTCATGCACTCTCTCCCAGACACTCATGCACTCTCTCTCTCCCAGACACTCATGCACTATCTCTCTACCAGTCACTCATGCACTCTCTCTCTCTCCCAGACACTCATGCACTCTCTCTCTCTATCCCAGACACTCATGCACTCTCTCCCGGACACTCATGCACTCTCTCCCGGACACTCATGCACTCTCTCCCAGACACTCATGCAGTCTCTCTCTCTCTCCCAGACACTCATGCACTCTCTCTCTCCCAGGCACTCATGCACCCTCTCTATCCCAGACACCCATGCACCCTCTCTATCCCAGACACCCATGCACTCTTTCTCTCCCAGACATTCATGCACTCTTTCTCTCCCAGACATTCATGCACTCTCTCTCTCCCAGACACTCATGCACCCTCTCTCTCCCAGACACTCATGCACCCTCTCTCTCCCAGACACTCATGCACTCTCTCTCTATCCCAGACACTCATGCACTCTCTCTCTATCCCAGACACTCATGCACTCTCTCCCAGACACTCATGCACTCTCTCCCAGACACTCGTGCACTCTCTCCCAGACACTCGTGCACTCTCTCTCTCTCCCAGACACTCGTACACTCTCTCTCTCTCCGAGACACTCGTGCACTCTCTTTCTCTCCCAGACACTCGTGCACTCTCTCTCTCTCCGAGACACTCGTGCACTCTCTCTCTCTCCGAGACACTCGTGCACTCTCTCTCTCTCCCAGACACTCATGCACTCTCTCCCAGACACTCATGCACTCTCTCCCAGACACTCATGCACTCTCTCCCAGTCACTCATGCACTCTCTCCCAGTCACTCATGCACTCTCTCCCAGTCACTCATGCACTCTCTCCCAGTCACTCATGCACTCTCTCCCAATAACTCATGCACTCTCTCCCAATAACTCATGCACTCTCTCCCAGACACTCATGCACTCTCTCTGACACTCATGCACTCTCTCTGACACTCATGCACTCTCTCTCAGGCACTCATGCACTCTCTCGCAGACACTCATGCACTCTCACCCTCTCCCAGACACTCATGCACTCTCTCATATACACTCATGCACTCTCTCTCTCCCAGACACTCATGCACTCTCTACCAGTCACTCATGCATTCTCTCTCTTCCAGACACTCATGCACCCTCTCTATCCCAGACACTCATGCACTCTCTACCAGTCACTCATGCATTCTCTCTCTTCCAGACACTCATGCACTCTCTCTTAGACACGCATGCACTCTCTCTCTCCAAGACACTCATGCACTCTCTCTCTCCCAGACACTCATGCACTCTCTCTCTCCCAGACACTCATGCACTCTCTCTCTCCCAGACACTCATGCACTCTCTCTCTCCCAGACACTCATGCACTCTCTCACATACATTCTCTTTTATACACTCAACTGCAGGTACACACTTGCACACTCTCACTCACTCCGTTCACATCCACAAACAGTCACACCCACTCTTACACACCTGGGCTTTAAAGTCAAAGTAGCTCTCATTTAAATCTATTTGAGATAGCACTCTATACCTAATCCATGTATTCTGAGTCAGAAGCCCATACACACAGAAGCAAATCTCCCAACTGCCCCAGTCCCTCTTTTAAGGGGAAATTCCCCTGTCCCTCTTGCCTTCTATAGTAGCAGAGCCCTTTGAAGTTATACGGCCCATAGAGGAGATAGATGTGATGGAGGTCCACTGGGACCCCATGAAGCACTTATTATTTATTTAGAATAAGTAAGGGGTTGTTTAAACGTAATGGGCCCCAAACCCTAAAGCACAAGGGGTATGAGGAAGGGGTGCCATTTGTAAGAATGGCTTGCATTCATTTTTATTCCCTGCCATGGGTAAAAAAGATAGAAATATTATCTAGATAGGTAGGTAGACAGACAGATAGATAGATATACTCTTTTTCCCATGCTCCTGAATCTATATTACTACAACTATCAAATCTTAGGATAATACTTCTTCCCCCACATTTATCCAATCTTTTTCTTGAGCTTACACACTGTCACAATGCATTCTCACCCTTTCCTCTTTCTTATAACCTACTGCCTCTCTCTCAGACTTTCCTTTGCAGCATCTCCATATCACGTCCCCAACAATATTACCATCTCACCTTCCTTGCTCTCCTCTTCTCTGCTCCCACAACCTCCTCTCCCTCCTCCAGCCACAATCTCATGCCCTCCCTAACACTCACAAGCAAAAACAGCCCTGTAAGTCCCAGTCCCATCTTCTCTCCCTTTCACTCCTCCTTCTCCTGGCTGCGGGAGATATATCCCCTAACCCAGGCCCCTCACTCATCTCCACTCGCTGTCAGCCACGCTCTGGTTCAAGGCCAGCAAACACCCGTAACACCCAGAATCTGATATCCATCACTTGTCACAAACCTTCTACTCTACCTTTCTCCTGCGCCCTCTGGAACGCACGATCTATCTGCAATAAACTAACTTTCACTCATGACCTATTCACTACCAACTCCCTAAATCTACTGGCTCTCACGGAAACCTGGCTCTCATCCTCAGACACTGCCTCCCCTACAGCACTCTCTCATGGTGGCTTTCACCTCAGCCACACACCAAGACCTTGGAACAAACAAGGTGGTGGTGTGGGCATATTGCTTTCCACTCGCTGTACATTTCACTTCTTACCCCCTGTCCCATCCCTCCAATTCTCATCCTTTGAAGTTCATACAATCCGCCTCTTCTCACCTATCTCTCTACGTGTCGCTGTGATCTATCACCCCCAGGCACTCCCTCTCAAATTCTTTGTCACTTTTCTGCCTGGCTCCCTCACTTTCTCTCCTCCAATGTTCCTTCACTGGTACTTGGAAATTTTAACATTCCCATTGACACTCCCACCTCCCTAGCAGCAGCCAAACTGCTCACACTCACCTCTTCCCTTGGCCTCTCACAACTAACAGATTCTTCTACTCATCATGCTGGACATTCTCTTGACATTCTCTTCACCAATCTCAGCATAACCTCCTACCCAGTCATCCGTCCAATCCCTCTATCTGACCACCACTTCCTTACCTTCAACCTCACTACATCTTTCTCTCACCACCCTTCTTCAACCCCTGCCACCATCACCCACAGAAACCTGCTAGCACTTGACACTACTCAGCTCTCCACTGTGCTACAACCCCTTCTCAGCCCCATCGCTAACCTCAACTGCCCTCACACTACCACTCACAACTCTACTCTCACTTCCACCTTTGACACCATTGCCCCCATAACCACACGCAGACGCCGTCACTCTCATCCACAACCATGGCACACTACACAAACACGATACATCCATAGGTGCTCCTGCACTGCCGAACGACTATGGAGGAAATTACGCACTTCTGCAGGTTTCCTCCACTACAAATTTATGCTACGCTCCTATTCCTCTGCCCTCAATCTCGCCAAACAACACTACTTCACATCACTAATATCAAATCTGTTCGCCACTTTCAATACACTCCTCCACCGACCACCTCCTCCCATCCCTTTCTCTCTCACAACTGAAGACTTCGCCAACCATTTTATTCATAAAAATCAAAATATCCGTACTGAACTCTCATCTCATAGTGGCTCTCACATTTCACCCTCTAAACCAACCAACAACACCCAGTCTTCTCCCTTCCTTAACCCCACAGCCACTTTGAACTTCTTTGACCCGGCTACAGAGGACGAAGTCTCCAGCCTGCTATCATCCTCTCGCCTCACTACCTGTCCTCAGGATCCTATTCCATCTCAGCTCAGCTCTCCCCTCTCTACCACACTAATCCCAGCTCTCACACATATTTTCAACCTCTCCCTAAATACTGGCATGTTTCCATCTTCTCTAAAACATGCCATAATTATACCCACCCTGAAAAAACCCTCATCTGATTTTGACGTTGCATCTAACTACCATATCTCTCTACTTCCCCTGGCTTTCAACCTGCTGTGACCGCCTTACCTGCTTTATTTCCTCTAACTCCCTTCTTGACACCTTCCAATATGGCTTCCGGACCCAAAACTCCACTGAGACAGCTCTCACTAAAGTCACCAATGACCTGCTTACCGCCAAGTCAAATGGTCACTTTTCAATTCTTCTTGATCTCTCTGCTGCCTTTGACACAGTCGACCATCCACTCCTATTCCATATCCTATCCTCCCTTGGTATTCGGGACACTGCTCTCTCGTGGTTCTCATCATACCTACAAAATCGATCATTCAGTGTCTCCTTCTCCAACATCTCTAGAGGCTCAAAAGGCTCCTTGCTTATGTACAGTGCTATGGGATATATGTTGGCGCATTATAAATAAACAATAATAATAATGATAGATAGATAGATAGATAGATAGATAGGTATGGGTGGGCAGATGTTAGAGCTGCTGTGGCGGGTTCATGTTCCGTAGAATTGTTATGGAGACTACGGGCTACATAAGGCATTTTGTAAGCACATTAAAGCTAGAGAGCTATGTGCAATACCCTTGGATACGAATCAGTAACTTTTTTAGTCGCTCTTTAGCCGGATTCATAGAAAAGCTTGAAAACGTACTTCTAAAATCTCCCTTAGAGCCAATGCCGACTTGCAGGAGTTAGTAGCCATGTGATGGGGCCTTAGAGGTGTAGGGTAAATGCTGTGAATCCCATTGCTCTGGGTGCCCAGTTTTCATGCATTTTCACAGATGTGTACAAAGCTGCCGATAATGTAATCGTGCTCCTGGAGCGTTCTGTATGTGGTTTCCTGTAAGTAAGTAAGGTCAAGTCTTGGGTTTTTCCCTTGCATCTTAAATGCACTATGGACATTTGGCCATGTCACTTTTATCACTACAAATGTTTTTTTTTTATGTCATTTTGCAATACACGTGTTGTATACAATACATTCATAAGAAAAAAAATAAGCATTTTATAAATTAGAAAAGATATTAAAGGGACATGGAATACAACTTTTTTTCAAAATATTAAAAGAACACAGGAGAGTTAGCGAGACGCGGTACTGTACAGATAATTTATGTTTAAAACAATTTAAGCTCAATTATCTAAAATACTTCAAGTCATTTGCTGTGTCACTCTAATACAGTTTAATAAATGCCGATTTGGGACAAATGATAAGAAACACACACATGGAAAGTGCAACAATTGTCTACAGGCTGCACTGAGGAATGTGAACAACAGTGTTGAGCTATGTCATGTAGTGTCGCTGCCCGCGGGATACACCCAGGCAGCGCACACCAACCTCTCCATTTGTTACAGTTGTGCTCCATTGGAATGAGGGGGGATTCTGCACAGGAGAGTGCAGCTGGCACACGTCTTCAGATGAGAAATGTCCTAATGAGTTTATCTACACTTAAAGATCCATGAAATTGTGTAGCAAATACTCAGCACCGTCAGAAAGTCCTTGCAGCGGCATGCTGAAATTCATTTGGATTTTCAAGAAAGATGCCTTTTTTTTCAGTGGTATAAGAAATTTTCTTTCAGCCAACTTTGAAGGAGAGAGCCCACCTACCAGCCTCAGGCTATCTATCTATCCCTCTATCTATCTATCTATCTATCTATCTATCTATCTATCTATCTATCTATCTATCTATCTATCTATCCAACTATCTTCTATCTATCTATTCCTCTCTATCTATCTATCTATCTATCTATCTATCTATCTATCTATCCAACTATCTTCTATCTACCAATCTATCTATCTTCTATCTATCTATCTATCTATCTATCTATCCATCTCCTATCTATCTTCTATCTATCTATCTATCTATCTATCCATCTCCTATCTATCTTCTATCTATCTATCTATCTATCTATCTATCTATCTATCTATCTATCTATCCAACTATCTTCTATCTATCTATCTATCTATCTATCTCTGTGTCTATCTATCTATTCCTCTCTATCTATCTATCTATCTATCTATCTATCTATCTATCTATCCAACTATCTTCTATCTATCTATCTATCTATCTATCTATCTATCTATCTCTGTGTCTATCTATCTATCTATCTACCCCTCTCTACATATCCCTCTCTATCCTCTCTCTATCTATCTATCTATCTATCTATCTATCCTCTCTCGCTCTATCTATCTATCTATCTATCTATCTATCTATCTATCTATCTCTGTGTCTATCTATCTATCTATCTATCTATCTATCTATCTCTCTATCTATCTCTGTGTCTATCTATCTATCTATCTATCTATCTATCTATCTATCTCTCTATCTATCAACTATCTTCTATCTATCTATCTGTCTATCTATCTATCTCTGTGTCTATCTATCTATTCCTCTCTATCTTCTATCTATCTATCTATCTATCAACTATCTTCTATCTATCTATCTATCTATCTATCTATCCAACTATCTTCTATCTATCTATCTATCTATCTCTGTGTCTATCTATCTATCTATCTATCTATCTATCTATCTATCTATCTATCTATCTATCTATCTATCTATCTATCTATCTGTCTATCTACCCCTCTCTACATATCCCTCTCTATCTATCTATCTATCTATCTATCTATCTATCTATCTATCTATCTATCTATCTATCTGTCTATCTACCCCTCTCTACATATCCCTCTCTATCTATCTATCTATCTATCTATCTATCTATCTATCCTCTCTCGCTCTATCTATCTATCTATCTATCTATCTATCTATCTATCTATCTATTCCTCTTTATCTTCTATCTCTTTACACAGAGAAGAAATATGTCTTGTTGCAGACTCTTGCGCTGGGATGCTGGTCTCGAGTTGCTTTCCGCTCTGTTTAAGTGGGGCCCACAGAGTAGGGGGAGGAGCTGCTGTTGTGACTTTGGAGGGACTGATTGAAAGCAGGGGGGGCGGGCTTTGTGGTGGGAAATCATCTTGTGTCATCATCTCCCATGATGATTACCTATTAGACTGCAATATACCACGTGGTACAGAGCTGAGACACTGAACCATTTTATTCCCCCTCCCTGTATGATGCAATTCAGAACCGCAGGGGCGGGACTAGAGGGCATTGGGAGAGCAGATAGAATTGGCTGCTATGGGGAGAATGCTTATTAATTCTGATTTATACACAATGCAGAGCAGTACTGGTCACATCAGTGGCCATTTAAAGGGATACTGAAGTGCAAACTTATAATATGTTCTTTGGAACTACACTGTATGTACCAAACTAACACCATTAGCAATATGCAAGTCAGGAACTTAAAGGGGCAGATACTCCTTCTGCTAACAGCACAAGGGGCAGCTACAGAGCAAGGAAAACACTATGTTCACTTTATACAATAACTTTCTGTATATAAAATCATTTAATAAAGTTCAGGGCGGAAATGTCTTCAAGAAAGAGAGGAATATAAGAACAAGAGGTCATGATTTGGAGTTGGATAGCGAATGATTTAGTAGTAATATGAGAAAGTTCTACTTTACAGAAAGAATAGTAACCCTACCACTGCCTGACATAAGCATAAGGCTAAACTGAGAATTAATTAAGCCAAACGTTTAGGTAGATAAAATAGTCAGACTAGATGGGCCTTTTTGGATCCTATTTGCCACCCAAATCTATGTTCCTATGTTTCTGCTAAGAATAAGATGGTGTGAAATGCTGATCTCACTCTCCAATGAAGACACAGATTCTCCTCACCTTCCAGCTATTGCTGAATAGCCAAATAAATTGTCCTTACGTGCCCACTCTGGCCCTAGGTTATCAGACATGGCTAAAGAGATCCAATATGGATGCTTTGATACAAACAGAGTCTGCTACAATATAAATGTGCTATAGATGCTGTTATGCTATTGGCTTCTGCAGCTCCTAATATAATTTTTTTACAGATTTTCACAAACACGTGAGGTTTCGGCCAAACCTCAGCCATCCTTAAAAATCTGTACATTGTAATTTTCCCAGTTTCTATTCCTGTATCCAATGGGTAATAATCCTGCAGCCCCTGTGTCACATTTTCAGTGGTCTGTGTTAAAAAATAGAATTAATAGCGGTCACAATGGTTTTACAACATAAAAAAGCAAGATTTCATATACTACCGATTATATGCAATTTTGTGGAGTCATGGCCATCAACACTAACAAAGGACGATCTCAAACGCCAAAGCTTCCATAATTTATTCCTGCTTAAAGGCCAGATAAGCAAGGTCAACTGCAATTAACTGAGCTAATCTTGGCTTTCAAATTTTCCACTCACTTGGCAAGTAACATGCTTAGAGATAAGGGTATTGATAAGATGGCTACAATGGAGATGGCCAGGACCACAGAGAATTGCAATTATTTTTTTATCCTTAAAAGTTTTTTTCCCATTATCAATAATATTTCTTTAAATTAGTACAATAAAAATACCTGTGTCCAATTAAACAAGTGAGTCCTTGTGGCCATTCAGTTGAATTGTGACTTCAGTTTTGCTCCATTTATATTTCCACTAATCAGCTTACTGTGCCACGAATGTTATATACTGTGTCTCACTAATTATTTAATATAGAAAAATGACCAGTTTCTAAATAATTCAGAATCATAATCATGACCGGTCCGATATAAACCAAACAGTCTTTTACATTACCGGACGGCGCTCCAAGATCTTACAAACATTATCATCTTAATAAAGTCTAAATAAAACAATTCAAAATAAACTTAAATAGATACAAAATATTAAAGCAATTTACACTAGCTAAAAATAAACCAAATTAAAAGTGAAATCAAATTAATCAAATCGATTTAATTAAATGCAATTTTAAATTAAGGATTGAAGTTATTTTAAAATTTAAAGTATGCTCTTCTGCAAGATCAGTCATAATAATAAAAAGAGTCCAAACTTTGGAATAGTGTTTGGTAATATAAGATACAAAGCCCTAACCAACTCTGCATTCTCTTTGCCCTTGTCTCCAAGTATCCCTTCAACTGCTGTTACATAGACTTAATTCTATATCTATCGCATATATAGTTGGCAGTAGACGGGCTTGGCAAAATCTGTTGGTAACGCAGCGGGGAAACTGCGGCCAGGCAAGGGGCGCTAAAGGCGCTCCTTGCGCTGGTGGAGATGAGTGCCATAGGCGCTCATCCCTACAACTTTCGGACAGCAAATGTGGACCCTCGCGAAGTGGAGGTTCCCAAATGCGGACCCTCACAGAGGTGGAGGTTCCCACCCCGGCTGCAATGAGCCAAAGGCTCATTGCAGCCCGCAGATGCGGACCCTTGCGAAGCGAGGGGACGCATTTGCGGAGGTGGAGGCTCTACGCCGCCTCACATGCGGCTACAAATGCCCACAGAAGTGGCACTTAAAAAAAAAAAAACATGCAATGACTAAATACGGACTTACAAACAAAACAATTGCGGCTTACACAAAAAAAATACGAGCCACGGGACTTTAAAAAAATCCATTACGGACTCACAAAAATACGACCTTAATGGACACCAAGCGCACAGCGGAAAACATAAAAAAAAACACACAAAAATTAAATAAAAACCTTACCGACAGCAAGGGGGGACACCCACGACGTCTGGAAGACACATTACACCTCGATTTCAGCCCAATTAAAAAAGTTTAGACACTCGAAAATCCCCTAAGCGAGAGAACAAATGGCTGCCGAAAATAACGAAAATGAGGCTACACAACCCCTAAAGCCACAAAAACCTGCACGAGCTACACCATACACCATTAGCAAGGACGCTAAATCATCCCCACCCGCGTACCACATACACATTCACCGCCATTTTACAACACTAACTTACAGAATGCGGAAGTACCCAGCTACACTAACGACTTCACCTCGCGCACGCAGCCTATTTACACTACACACTGCACACATTGCTGACACACCTCAGCTCAACAACAGTGCAAATCTACATTGTATGCTGCAGCAACATCAAAACAGATTGTCAGCTCTTCAGCACATTGCTTGCTGCATATATTAATTACAAATAGGTAAAGTATATTAATTTATGATTTATTTAATTAATTAGCATAAAAAAAATATATACACAAAGCAAAAAAAATACACCACAGTATCGCAAATAACCACAAAAACCTTCACCGCGCGCCTCACAAGGAGCGCCAACGGTGCTCATAGGACACAAAGTACACCAGGGGAGAGCCTTGCAATAAGCGGCAAAAGGACATCAGCGCGGACCTTACAATAAGCGCAAAAGCGCCTATCATAACAAAAAATACACCAACCCAGAGGCTCGCAATGAGCGCCGAAGGATCTTACACCATCAAAACACTTACTCTCTCTGGCAAACAACATTGCCGTCATTTTTTGATGTGCAAGTCACTAGTACAGAATAATAGGGATAGCACTGGATGGTTCCTGGTCTACACTGCTGGTTTTAGTTGCTTTACACCAAAAACAGAAAATTCGAACAATTATAGCTGTGGTATTATCAGTACATTTTGGGTTTAGTTCTCATATTATAAACAGATAACAAACCAACACAGGAGAGTGAGAGGACAGACAAACTAGCTACAGGGATTTTGACAATTAATATTCATTTTGGATTACTCTTCCTGTGGATCACAATAGTCATATATTTAAAATACAATATTTTGAAGAATTATACATGAAAATAAGATTTTTTTTAAATTATTCAAATAATATATTTTATATGGAAATATGTTCCTGTAGAGAATATTCTTAGCAAACATTCCACTTAGGAAGCCACATGGTGTAGCTATTACTTTCCTCCCCCAGTAAGCCCTACATATGATACGTTTCCGGCTCTATAGGAGATTTTACCTAAACTCCTATTACATGGCTCTTGTAAGAGTTACTGAACATCCTACGTGTTCTTGGGCGGTTCTTCAAGTGCTCGCAGTGAGAGAAATCCTTACATGCAGACTCAACCTTCTCCAAGAGCAGACAAAACCCTAAAGAAACACTTCCGAGACACTTAAGGAGCTTCAAGTGTCTTAGCTGGATAACATATAGCCTAAGGAAGCATTGTTCTAGACACTAATAACTTCTGAAGCCCTCATATCCTAAAGCGCAAAAGAAGCCTTTCTAATGGTTAATCCAGTCTACAAAATAACAACCAACTAAATCACAATGTCAATTACAAATACCTGCTCACACAACTTAACACTGACGCACAACTAATGCTACGTCACACCTGATTAGTACAGAGTTCCAGGGGTTAAAACATACCCACTTGCCCTATAAATACAAACAAACCCTCCTAAACAATAACCCTGTCTGAGCTTTCAATGGGTATCCATTGTTGTTCATAGAGTTATGTGAATACATGGATTTATCTCATTATACAGATATGTTCTGAATATTATCAGTATCACATATAAGAGTTGTCAAACTACGAGACGTTGTCACGCTTTGCGTGGTGCTTACGAGTTAGGAGATGAGCCCCAAAGCGAGGCAAGCCGTTAACGCAGAGCACTTTGGCTGCGAGCCTCGCAAAGCCATTAACACGGAGCACTTAGTCGATTATCGAGCATCGCAATGAGCCTTGCGAGAGCGAGGCAAGCCGTTAATGCGGAGCACTTAGCCGATGAGCACCAAAGGTGCTCATCACTGCGAGCCTGGCGAAGCGAGGCGAGACGTTAATGCGGAGCACTTAGGCGATGAGCGCCAAAGGTGCTCATTGCCTGAGAGCCTCCCGCAGCGAGGCGAGCCGTTAAGGCACTAAAACTCACAGCACAAAGGCAATGAGCGCCGAAGGCAATGCAACACGCAGGACTTAGCCAACAAACACTTAGTAAATGCGGAATTACCAGCCTGCAAGCAGTTGACAAACGCGATGAGCGATGAAGGCACTCAGCGCGAGGCTCGCAATGAGTGCAGAAGGTCCTCAGAGTACAAAAAGCTTTACATTGTATGTCAAACAGCATTCCCATGGCTTAACATTTTATTGCCCTGTCATTTTTGACGGGCAAGTCGCTAGTTAATATTTATAAAGGACATTTTCAGATGGCAAAGCGTTATAGAACATGGCTGAGGTGAGAATTGAACTTGGGAAAGTGTGCTCACCTCCCGTGATCCCACATTATCAACCACCAAAGAACATGTAGCTGAGGAGTTACCTCACACACAAGTTTATCGAGTTTGGTGCTGGTCATTAGCATAAGCAATTTCCCAGAGCTACCTGCTGACTAGCACCTCCCATGGATACCTGCTGTCTGGCACCTCCCAGAGCTACCTGCTGTCTGGCACCTCCCAGTGTGTATCCTCAGACATATAATAACACAAATGAATGTGTGATATAATGTATGCACTACAGGTTTGCTATAACATTCTGCTAATATATTCAGGTTCGTTTTGGTGGAGCCCAGGTGCATGAATCAATCAAAGAGAACCCGAATACACAATCAAAAACATACTGAAATCCGGGACTGTTGGCAGCACTTACTACTGGTTTTGTGAATTTGCGTATAACAGACACCATTTCAAAATAAAGAGGCAGACAAAATCTATCAGTTTAAACTTTTACTCAACAATTATATTATAAGAAGCACAGTCACCAAAGTAAAATTATCCCAGATGGTGCCGTAAAAATAATATAAACCTAATTAAAACTAGCAAAATGCATAGCACTTACATATCAGTATACCGGAATAAATACATATTTAGAGAAGGGATTCTCAATAAAATCATTCCAACAGTAATAATGCATAGCATCTACATATGTACTTCATCTGGTCAGTACAAGAATGATTATCACCTAGGAAAAGGGAATCCCATTCAACCACAGACACGGGAAGTATCAATAAGAGCTTAAAAATAGTATAACAAAGCCCTGGAATGCAATGTGTGGGAAAAAATGTCTCCTCTCCTCCTCTCTGCTCCTCCCTCCAACTCAGACAAACAAATGATGTAGTCACACCACTCACTCACAGATACATGCACAGACGCACTCACAGCACAAAACATTATCACTGCTCACTTAAGTTATTAAATGATTAAAAAGTATGTGAATGTATTTGTGAAATATAGAAATTGATGTGCTATATGTTGTTTTATGTGTCTTCTAATATTGCAGAGTGCAAGGGTAATGGTGTAATAGGATGGGGTATGTAGTGGTGGGTATGTGTGATTTGCATATCGTATGCAGTAGAGGTATTTTTCTTGTATGTGGTAGGGTGTAACTAGCAAATGAGTACAGGTGGGGGTATGTTTTGGGGTGGAGGTATGTGTTAGGGTGGGTGGGAATGGGGTAGAGGGTAGAAAATATAAGGACAATTTAAGGCCTAGTAAAAGTGTATTTAATTTTAATTATATGGGATGGGAGTTATTCAAAGGGTTTATATAAGGGACAGACACTGCAAAGCTCTCTTTCAACAGTAGTACTGCAGAGGTTAACTTGCTCAGTTGATTAACTGCACCCGATTTAAGACTGCTCCTGGAGTATGGGTGGGACTACTTATGGACTGATTTTTACAGTTTGTCTGATCTGGAGAAAGACACACACAGCAAGACGTTGAAACAGCAGCCTGCAGCTTATGATCATTTGGAGCAGAGTGGAGAACTGGAAATCTGGAGACTATAATTGCTAGTTATTTAACAAACTATTGGACTGGTTATTTTCTCCACCCAGGTTTTGCTGGATGAGAGATGTTTTTTATATCACTAGCTAAAATATTTTTCTCTTGTATTGTCTCCTCCATCAAAGTGGCTAAAACATGGGCACAAACCCAGGGGAGACTGGTAATGTGTCATGGGGGTACATAGACTATGTGATTATTTTACTGGTGAAATTACATGTAACAAAATATGTTGACAGAAAGCACAAACCTTCTACTCTCTCTAAAGCAAACTCCTACTCTCTCTTACTCAGTGCAGCACGGTCAATGTTAGAACGCCAAACAAGCTTATAAAGACTCAATTTTGCAATACGTACTGATGGTCTATCACTTTACTGGAGTTGCTACTGGAAACGTTGCAAGTCCTTAGCACTGATTCAATCTCTAAGCTGCTTAAGCATCACCTAAGGACTTGCAAGTCTTGTGAGCGATTTCCCTTACGTGACAAACCCCCTGGCTACGTATCAGCGAGGTCTTATGTGAAATATCCTGGGGGAACCACTAATTGAAAGCTCTAGTAATATCTCCCATAGCTACAAACCAGCTTGGCGGGACATCCTACCGGAGCCATGTAATCGAACAGTAGTTTCTACTTCCTTAGGTGGGAGGAGCCTTTGAATGCAGAGGAAACGTCTGTTTGAACAATAAAAATGTGGCATCTTAGACTATCAGTGCTTTCTTTATGACTAACGGAAGGTTAATTTGTTTACAAAGACACATCCTCCTGCAGCAGTAGCTGCAAGAAGCTTCCAAGTAAAGGGAACTGATGACGAAATACATATAAAAATCTGAAATTTAAAGGGCCTCTGAACTCACTATAAGTGCTCTTGATGGTATGAAAGAACACAAGATTGTATGGTAAAATTATCTTTTTTTTTTAATTACAGTAATAACAGCTTAAAATCTGCCAAGAGTCCCAAGTGCAGCGTGCATTGTGTGAGGTTCTATGGGGAAGGCTGTAATTGATAGCAAAGCTTTTCCCTGGAATCAGGTTACACTGCAGGACCAGTTAACCCATAGCTTTCCTGTTTTAAGGGACCAGTCTTCCATGCCTGTTCAAATAGATATGGTTAGGGTTACATTTTCATTTGTTGGGATCACTGCTTTGAGCACCGTAGCACAGAGCACTAACCCCCTTGCATTCGTCTGCATTGATTAAGTTCCAGAGAGCAGAAACCTGAATTTCTGTCAGTAAGAAAAAATAGAGCCTGTTCCCTTCAAACTGGAAATATAAGTATCCTGACAAAAACCCTACAATTGACTTGACTGGGGTGATATCTCTGCAACCTGATTGGTTGCAGACATGGAGCAGGCTGTGGGCAGTCTTTTACACATATACATACAGATTTTATTTGATTTGATTTCTCAGTGAAAAATACACATATTTCAAAAATTCAAAAAGTAATTCAACAGGCTTATAGGAGACCTTCATTGTGGCCCGTTATAATCTGTGTTTATTTTTTAAACTTTCTAAATCATTTTCCAAGCTGGAATTTCCTTTCGTGTGGCTTCAGCTATTTAATGTGAACAATGTGTCAACACTTTACAATAATGTTCAGTAGGATTTGAGGCAGATGTAAGAATCTGTCACCTAAATATCTGACAAGGTCAAGGTTATGAAGTTAGTTAAATGTAACTGAAGCCTGACCACTCCAGGAGGGTGAATAGAGAGCTTTGTGTCTTGCTGGAAAAAGTGAAACACAGAATGTGGAATCTTATTGTAGAATACACTTAGTTTCTGTACTTCAGAGTGAAAAAGGATGCTGTAGTTTGAGAAAAACCTTTTATGTTTGTGAAGTATGTAACAAACTAACAATTACCGTATTGGTCCGAATATAAGCCGTACCTTTTTTCCGATTTTTGAGCTTGCGAGTTACGGGTGCAGCTTATTTTCGCGACCGTAAAAAAATCATTGCCGATTTGCGAACTTTGCTTGTTACGTGTGCGGCTTCTATTCGCGAACGCAAAATGACTGCCGATTTGCCCGATTGCGAGTTAAGGGTGCCGATTTTCGTGCTTGAGACTGCGGTATTGAATAGCGATTTTTCTCTCCAATTTTACGGGTGCGGCTTATATTTGAGTACTATCTTTTTTCTATTTTTTCCCCTTGAACTTTACGGGTGCGGCTTATATGCGGGTGCGGCTTATATTCGGACCAATACAGTAGTCACTTTGTAAGTTATTAGCATGAAGGTAGGGTAGGAGGTAGAAGGTAGGAGGGAAGCATATTTATTTACTGGTTGATTCAGATAAGCTTTAGCATTTTACATATTTCATATATAGTTTGTGGATGGGGTTTGTGTTGGCAGCCATGCATTGCTGGCCCCTCTGCCAGTGAAAATGTAATGGATCCTCGTTTTCTGCAGAGGTTCTTTGTTGGTAGCTAATGGGTTAACCAACTCCCACACCTGCTCCTATATCTGTAGGAAGCTTTGGCCTCTGAAATATTCCCACTGATTTCTGTTTGGCTGAACAAAACCTGCCATTCACTAGACTCTGTCTGCATGGGATCAGGAGAGGGGGGATTTCTCAGGTTAAAATTACCAAAAATAGTTCTCACCCCATCCACCCTGCTCATGGTATGAAACCCAATCTGCCTGACTGGCCGTGGTGTGTAAATTAAAGAGATTTCTGACAGGCAGCAAAATACAAGCAGGGTCCTTTTTCAGTTGCCATCGCCCTGTACGGGAAACTAATTGGCGCAGAACAGGTCAGGAAATTAGACAGGAACTAAGTACACCGCGGGCTGCTAGGAAGACATTGTGCTCTGTGTCTCAGATTGGCCAAACAGACTTCAGACGACTTGCCGAGCAAACAGCTTAAGTTTCTTCCCAAATTATGATCACTTCCAGATATGATTTAGCTCTGTCTGCTGTGGATGAAACAAGAGTGGTTTGCTGTTGAACCTGTTAAAGGGATATTGAATCCTCCTGGATGTTACTAGGTATATAATATGCCTGTGTATCTATTTACTGACATGTATTTTATTTTATTAAGAAGTTCTTATAAGCTCTGTTTTTACTGCCTAAAATCTCTAAAATCACACAAATAGTCCCTGTATGGGTCTGCCAACTGCAGAACATGAAGACACACTCTTCTGTACTTGCTATACTGTGTCTCATACTAACCAATCAGTGACCATCTCTCAGCAACATAATGCAAATGTACTGCTTAGAAGTGGTCCCTGATAGGCTAGGATACTACACTGCTTGTAAACTGGAATTAAATTGTTTAACAATTGTGATTTTTCTGTTTGATTTACACAACACACTTTAAAGGTGTAAAATATTTGTTATAGTGTTTGCTTAAGTATTCACCCCCTGAGTCAATACTTTGTCTCTTGCACTTTTTTCCCATTCTCAAGTTTCCGTGGTTAGATCTGAAAGTTGGTGAACAGCAAAGTATTTCCAAATATGTCCAATCAGATTGAGGCCTGAGCTATGACAAGGTCGAGTAATTGTTGTGCCGCATACCTTAATATTTTTATAATTGATTTAATGACACTTTAGCATATGTTCCAAGCTTGGGATATTTTTATAACCCAATCATGATTGGTGCTTCTCCAGAAATTATACCATACTTGGTCTTTATGATGCTCTGGGGACCTCAAGAAAGGTGGGTACTTGCTTGGAGATCATGTGACAGTTTCTTTGGACTCCAATCAACTAATTATATGGTTTCTGATGGCAGTTATTTGCATAAGAGCTTATTTATGGGGTTTATATCAATCAAGGCTTTTCATTTTGTTATTTGTGAATAATTGTGGATATTTGTTTCCATTTGAACATTATGGACTGTTTGTGTTGATCCGCCATATAATTCCCCAACTCGATAAAGTTTTATTCCAGGTTGAAACAAATTACAAAAGGGGAATACTTCTGAAATACAACTATGAAAGACCTCATGTAAAGATAGGGTGAGAGGGATATGATAGAAATGTTCAAATATATCAAAAGATTTAATATATTTCAGGGATGTATCAAGTACTAGAGGTGAGGTATAAAGGTCTTACCATGCAGAAAGGACCATAGATAAGCCAACATACTAGTCTTTCACCTCAGATCCCTCCCCTCTCCCTCTAAAATAAAACTCTTTCTATCTTTCACTTGCTTCCTGACCCTTGCTATTCCTTATTTGTTACTCTTCCCCAGTTCTCTGCCCTTTAATTCCCTTTAGATTGTAAGTAGCGAGTTTCCAGTCTTGTAGGGTGCTTTGGGATAAAGCACTTTCTGCTAAGATTCTAAGCTCAAAACAGGGCCCTTCAACTTTTGAATTTGTTAAACGTGTATTTCCCCTGTTCTTATTCCCTGTACAGTGCTACGGAATATGTTGGCGCGATACAAATAAAAGATAATAATAATAATAATAGATAAGTGAAAGAGCACAGCGAATGAGTACAGCGCTTTCTTCCACAGTTTACCTATAACTTACTTTGTTACATTATAGTTGAGTTTGAAAAAAGACTTTTATAGCCATATTAAATTCCAAGCCCGTAAGTGCAACGTGAGACCCACAATGGCTGCGGACTTGAAATGCGGCTACATTACAGATCTATTAAATTAAACCAGGCAGCGTGTTACGGGCCAGAGACGCAAACCTGTAAACTATTTTTCGCACGTTGGATGTGTGGCCGTGAACCTGATCAATTAGTTAAACCTGTAGTTACGGGTTTTGACGGAGCCAATGGTAAAAGAGATCGTCATCATTACGTCACTGAAAAATGGAGGTTGGATTTCAATCTCTTACGGGTTTCAATTACGAGTTTCGATCGGATCCACATTCCAGAAATAATGCAATATTAATAAATCAGTAAATATGATATTCTAGTCCATGCGAGTTCCATTATATGTATTAACACATTAATTGCCCGGATCGATATAACACAGAAATGAAACACACATAAAAGTATTTTATATTGCAGATTTGCGAGCTTGAGAAGGTTGTGCTATTTATTCTAAGACCTAACATCACTTTTCCTTTTATTTTAAGTACAGTAGTGTGTGTATATTGGCATTTACAGTGCTACGATTAGGACTTTAATCCCCTAGCGGGTCCTCTCTAGTACCCGTTGGCTTTTTGGCTCTATTTGTGGGTTACGGGCTTGAACGCCAGAGAATTTGATGCAATTTAATATCGTGATTGGAACATAACAGTTCCAGGCTTGAAAGAACAAAGGATTTGCGGGCGCGCAGTTCCAATCTCCACATCCTGTAGCCCTACCCGCAAGTCATCAGCAAGTTGCTTTATGGGGTCAATTTAATAGCCGTAAGTCTTGCGGGCTACGTTACAGGCTACGGTTTTCAACGGTGAGGGGATTTAATAGGGTTATTAGTACATTAAGTTCAACCTGTTTTGATCTCCTCTGATCTCCAATATGTGGAATAATTGTTAATTGATCCAGAGGAAGGCAAACAGAAAAAACCCATTGACACAATGCCAATTGTCTAATAAGGAGAAAATAATAAAATTCCTTACTGACTCCAGGTACTTGCAATTGGATTCCTCCCTGGATCAATACTCCTCCTTGTCTAGTTATCCAGGGTAAACCTGAAAGCTCCTTTTATTAAAAAAATATATCCTAACCATTTAGTTCAGGAAGAAAAGTGGAGGCTCCAGAAGGTGAGAAACTGTTACTCTTTGGGCTTCTTAGAACTGTGGATTTAAAAACATTGAGAAGAATAAAATGAATATATATATATATATATATATATATATATATACCGTATATACTCGAGTATAAGCCGACTCGAGTATAAGCCGTTGGCGGGAAATGTGCTGCCCTCTGTGTCCCTCTTTTACCCTCTATGTCCCCCCTCTCTCTCCCGTGTCTCTTCTCCCCTCTCCCTTCCCTGTGTCTCTTCCTCCCTCTCCCTTCCCTGGGTCTCTTCCTCCCTCTCCCTTCCCTGGGTCTCTTCCCCCCTCCCTTATCACCCTCCTCAACCCCCTCCTCATTCTCAACCTCCCTTCTTAACCCCACTCCTCATCCTCAACCTCCCTCCTCATCCTCCCTCCTCATCCTCAACCCCTCCTCAACCCCCCATCCTCAACCCCCTCCTCAACCTCAACCCCCCTCCTCATCCTTAACCCCCTCCTCAACCCCCCTCCTTATCCTCAACCCCCTCCTCAACCTCCCTCCTCATCTTCAACCTCCTTCCTTCATCCTCCCTCCTCAACCCCTCATCCTCAACCTCCATCCTCAACCCCCCTCCTCAACCTCGCTCCTCAACCCCCATCCTCATCCTCCCTCCTCAACCCCCCCATCCTCAACCCCCTCCTTAACCCCCATCCTCAATCCCCTCCTCAACCCCCGTCCTCAACCTCCCTCCTCATCCTCTATCTCCCTCCTCAACCCCCCATCTTCAACCCCCTCATCAACCCCCATCCTCAACCCCCCAGCCTCAACCCCCCTCCTCAATCTCCCTCCTCAACCTCCCTCCTCAAACCCCCTCCTCAACCTCAACCCCCCTCCTGATTCTAAACCCCCTCCTCATTCCCCCTCACTTACCCGTTTCTGCTGCAGCCTCCGCTCCTTCTTGACCCGGCGCGCATGTGACCCGATATATGCTAATGACGTGTCGCGCATGTGACGTCACGTCATTAGCATATACCGTGGCCGGAGCAGAAGCAGGTATGTGAGGGGAAAGGGGGAGGTATTTGGGGGGGTTTATAATGAGGAGGGGGGTTGTGGATGAGGAGGGGGAGGGAAAGAGACACGGGGGGTTAGAGAGACACGGGGGGTTAGAGAGACACAGGGGTGGTGACTCGAGTATAAGCCGAGGGGGCCCTTTTTAGTCTTAAAAAAGGGCTGAAAAACTCGGCTTATATTCGAGTATATACGATATATATATATATATATATATATATATATACCTACCTCCCTCCTCAACCCCCCATCTTCAACCCCCTCATCAACCCCCCATCCTCAACCCCCCAGCCTCAACCCCCCTCCTCAATCTCCCTCCTCAACCTCCCTCCTCAACCCCCCTCCTCAACCTCAACCCCCCTCCTGATTCTAAACCCCCTCCTCATTCCCCCTCACTTACCCGCTTCTGCTGCAGCCTCCGCTCCTTCTTGACCCGGCGCGCATGTGACCCAATATATGCTAATGACGTGTCGCGCATGTGACGTCACGTAATTAGCATATACCGTGGCCGGAGCAGAAGCAGGTATGTGAGGGGAAAGGGAGAGGGGGAGGTATTTAGGGGGGTTTATAATGAGGAGGGGGGTTGTGGATGAGGAGGGGGAGGGAAAGAGACACGGGGGGTTAGAGATACACGGGGGGTTAGAGAGACACAGGGGTGGTGACTCGAGTATAAGCCGAGGGGGCCCTTTTTAGCCTTAAAAAAGGGCTGAAAAACTCGGCTTATATTCGTGTATATACGATATATATATATATATATATATATATATATATACCTACCTCCCTCCTCAACCCCCCATCTTCAACCCCCTCATCAACCCCCCATCCTCAACCCCCCAGCCTCAACCCCCCTCCTCAATCTCCCTCCTCAACCTCCCTCCTCAACCCCCCTCCTCAACCTCAACCCCCCTCCTGATTCTAAACCCCCTCCTCATTCCTCCTCACTTACCCGCTTCTGCTGCAGCCTCCGCTCCTTCTTGACCCGGCGCGCATGTGACCCGATATATGCTAATGACGTGTCGCGCATGTGACGTCACGTCATTTGCATATACCGTTGCCGGAGCAGAAGCAGGTATGTGAGGGGAAAGGGAGAGGGGGAGGTATTTAGGGGGGTTTATAATGAGGAGGGTGGTTGTGGATGAGGAGGGGGGAGGGAAAGAGACAAGGGGGGTTAGAGAGACACGGGGGGTTAGAGAGACACAGGGGTGGTGACTCGAGTATAAGCCGAGGGGGCCCTTTTTAGCCTTAAAAAAGGGCTGAAAAACTCTGCTTATATTCGAGTATATACAATGTATATATATATATATATATATATATATATATATATATATATATTGCTTAAAGTGCACCATTATATTATATTAAGCTATTTTGCTGTACTTATTCCTACCAGTACGCTTTATGGATTTTTTGGTCATCTTCAACTCAACGTACTCCCCCATTTTTGAATTTACTTCCTAAATTTTTTTTAATTAGCATGTTTAGCAGCTAACAGATCTTCACTATCAAAGTCGAATGTCATTTTAAAGCTATCTCCTTAAATCATCCAACACCCAAGTGTCCAGTCTAAGATCTTGGCATATGTGTCCGAGCTCATCATTAGTTTCAATGACCTCATTCATACACAGGAAAGCGCCAAGACAAGCGCGCCCCATAACCCTCCATAATGGGCCCATCTGCAGCATCTTAATTCAAGAATAAAGAATATTATAGGATTAATCAAATAAAGAGCTCATTTGTTCTATTTAAAAAAAAAAAAAAAGTGGAGCATTGGGGAGCATTAAAAATGAAAAAGTCTATTTTTAAGTCTGAATCCTTTCTATGTTGATTATTTTTATGAATAAAATGGTCTCTTCAAACAAATAAATTAGATGTAATTTTTTTCGTATGTCATTAATGTATTTTAACATAGTGGAATACATTGTTGTCATTGATAGAACGCTCTTTATTTTATTTGTATGTTGTTACCATATCCTGCTATTAGAGTCCAAGCAACCAAATTATTTATATGGGTCATATATTATAGATATGACCCAGACACTGTAGTCATTACATCATTAGGTTACAGTATAAATGTGACAATAAAACAATCGTCTTAAAATGTACAGCATACATGGAGGAATCAGAAATCATTTAGATTAGTCTTATCCGTCATGACTAAGTTTTTACATTAATAGAAGGAACAGAAATAAATCCTAGAGTTTGTGTTAATGATATTTAAATCAGCTTTACAATTTTTAAAATAACAGCATCTTACCTCTCCAATCCATACGCTTTCAGTTTGGCAATATATACATAATATTTACATTACATGTTTGGTCAACTATGTTTTCACCTCCCCCAGACAGTTAGCAAATTCTTGAACACTTCTATTCCTCTCCTCACATTCTCCCTTTATTGAAATGGAGGATGCTGAGCAGTTGTGTTTACCTGCCCCACCCATACTCCAGGAGCAGTCTTAAATCAGGGCTGCCCAGATGCAGATAATCAACTAAGCAGGAAAGTTAACTCCTGCGATCCTACTGGGGAAAGAGAGCTTTCCAGAGTTGGGGAAAGTACGTATTAAAATATAGATAAGAATGTTAATTCAGAAATAGGCATGAATACAAATATGGCAGGTCTCCCTCAAAGTGCACCACAGGTCATTTTAAACATGTACATTATGTTTTTAAAATAAAACAAATGCATTGCACATGTTAATTCACTACCTTGTACCCTTTACTACCCCCTTTAGTACTGGCAGTTACACTTTTTGTGATTCTTTAAATTTATTGATAATGTCCCCTTTTCCTTGTCTAACTCTTTAAACCCATGCCATCTCCTGCCATATTGAACTTTGACCTTTTGCTAGTGACCACACATTAATAATACTTTGCTATCAGCTTGCTCTGAGCTGGTCGAGAAGAACTGCAATGTCATTTACTTGGAATGTTTGAAGTGCCACCTAGTGGGATGTCCATGCAAACAGTTTGAGAAGAAACTAAAATTCATATTCTATTGGGAATAAAAAACAGGTTCTGATTAAGAACAAGGACAATCCTTTCTAAGAATCCCAATCCGGTGATATTTTTATTTTTTTATACATTATATAATACATAAAAATAACACCCTGAAGACTCTGGACAGGTATACCAAGCTGAACACTGGCAGCAAAATAAGGACTATGGGCCTCATTCAATTGCTACTTACATCCAAAAAGTGGTATTAAGTGGAGGTCGCAAGTTACATCCCTATTCTAATGAGTTCTTCTTGCAGGCTCCGATCAGGTTACTTGCTGCACGCTACTTTCCCTTACTTTCCTTACAAGTGCAAGTTACTTCCCTTAAAGCCTTTGATCTTTCACAGCCAAGAGTTGCGGCCGCAAAAAAACACAAATCGCTATTCAATTGCTCCAATTTACCCTTTTCGTCAAGCCCGCAAATGGCTAAGCACGAACAACAGGTTACTGGTACCAAGGAGGTCTCACAAAGGTCTTACTTACAAATAGTAGCACTTATTAAGAAAATATCAAGCAATCCTGTACTTATATTAGAAGCAAAAGTGATGTTTGGTCTTAGAATTAATAGCACAGCATTCTTAAGCTCGCAAATTGTCGGAAAAAAACAACTTTATTTCATTTTCAACTTTCGTCATAAAGTCCTACGGGCTTCAACCTCCAAGCCTGTATGACTTTGGAATCCAACCTCCATATTTCATTGAAGTCTACAGGCTTGAATAACGAGTTACTGGCTTGGAGGTCATTCAAGCCCGTAGGATGGATATTAAACATGAAATAAAGTATTTGATTTTGGCGAGCTTGAGAATGTTGTGCTTTTAATTCTAATGTCACCCATTGTGTTCCCATGTCCTTTACAGTGCTGTATTGAATTTATATTTGCATTTACAGTGCTCCAAGTTTGCTGGCTTGAAACACGAGTTACGGGGTTGCAGCCGCGATCATGTTCAAGGTACGTGTAAGCCAAAAGAGTTTTACTGGCTCTCTCCTAAATTATTTTGGCCATCAATGTGGATCACAAAATCAGTATCTGGTGACACCTGTGTAGAACAGGTTTGTAAAAGCCAAAGTTGGTGGAAAAGGTGTAATATCAGCACGGACATGAATGCCCAGCCATAGGTGGTCCAGGATCAGTTACATCTAGTGCTGCAAGTAGGATTTGGCAATAGGTTCTAGACCAGAACCTCATTTCGACGGATAACTCATCTCTAACTAGATATCTAATCTGATACCTGGAGAACCACAACCCCTAGCAGCAAAATTACTTGTAAGATCATAAATTATGAGCTACTCCTCAACAAACCCAGCGTCTCACCAGGATTAGTGTAACCTAGCAGTAGTTGCATATCCCATCTGTACTGCATGGTGCCTCACACCATCCTATGGAGAACCACAATATTTTATCTACAACAAAACTGGATATTTTCAGAGGGAATGCTTGCGAGTCTGGCCGCATCACCCATATGATCCACAGATAAATCTTAAATACTTAACATATGGTTTTTCCAACAATGGCTTACCCCTGTTCCCAACAGAGCTTACATCTGCATGATGCTCTTCTCCTGTTCTCCACTGTGCATCCCCACCCAGAAGGCATATCATTTCCATCACAGCCAATGAAGATAGCAGGTTGGAGTATTCTTTTGGGGGGAAAAATGGCTTGTGAGCCCCAAATTTTGTGTACTATTGGGTCAGTACATGAAAATGGTCATCCAAGGACAACAGAAAACTCTAAGAGAGAGGCAGGCTCTTGATGCCCCCTTAGAGTCTCAGGACCTCACCTAGCTCTGGAAACCCAGTACAGGAATACAATTTAACAGCCGGACAAGTGAGCCGGGTTAACCTGACTGTCAGTATCTAGTATGACAGTAACTGGCACTCTTCCGATGATTTATACCAAGAGACACAGACTGACATATCCTGAGATAACTGGGGCAACAGAGCATATTTTACAATTGTTGTTCAATTAGGCTTTTTTCTAGCCCGTAATGTCCCTATACTTTCACACCGGTGACATCTGCTAGAGAAAAGGACTGAAGGGAGACCTGACCAAGAAAAAAATAAAGCCAAGCAGGGTCTCAGTTAGCCTCAGCAAGCCCACTCACTCTAGCTTAACACTATACACTGCTACCCATAGTTCCCTATCAAAATTGCTGATTTGGAGTTCCCGAAGCACGTAAAGGAGCTCGCAAAAGTTACAGCTATTAAATTGTCCTCTTTTAGCTACCCGCAAACGATCTGCTGGTTACAGGCGGAAAAACCCTACAGACTGTCAAAATCTGAACTCAGATTTGATATTTCACGCCCGTAAATGTTACAATCGCAAATCGCTATTAAATTGCTACAAGTCCTCAAGCCCGCAAATGTTTTCACACCCGTAAATGGCAAATGTAGCCAAAAAGCCTACGGACACTAGAGAGGACCCGCAAGGGGGTGAAACTCATGTCCGTAGCACTGTAAAAGCAAATATACACACACTACTGTATTTTAAATGACAGGGAAAGTGATGTTAGGTATTAAAATTAATAGCCCAACATTCCCAAGCTCGCAAATCTGCAATAACATTTTTTTTTTCATTTTAATTTCCGTGTTATATTGATCTCGGCAATCAATGTGTTAATAATATAATAGAACTCGCATGGACTAGAATATTATATTTATTGATTTTTTCATATTGTATTATTTCTGGAATGCGGGTCCGATCGCAACTCGGACTTCAAAACCGTAAGTGATTGAAATGTAACCTCCATGTTTTAGTGACGTAATGATGACGGTGTCTTTTACTATTGGTTTTGTCTAAACCAGTAACTACTGGCTTGAATCATTAATCATGTTCACGCTCGGAAATGCAATGTGCCGAGGGATGGTTTACGGATTTGGTTTCCGTCATGTCCTTATGGGCTTTTCTAATTTAATAGCTCTGTAACTCCTGAAAACTGGAATTTAATAGCGCCCCTGCCTTGGGACACAATCCCATCCACCAGTTAAAGGGATATACAGTTTCCTATTGTAAAGAGCAACACCTAAACAACTTGGACATTATCCTGCTAAGCTTATCAAAACTTCTCCAATTAGTTATCCCTTGGCTATACTTGTAATCTTCATTCTATTTAGATTTGTACTTACCGTATATACTCGAGTATAAGCCGAGTTTTTCAGCCCTTTTTTTTAAGGCAAATAAGGGCCCCCTCGGCTTATACTCGAGTCACTCTCCCCTGTGTCTCTCTAACCCCCCTGTGTGTCTCTAACCCCCCTGTGTGTCTCTAACCCCCCGTGTGTCTCTAACCCCCCGTGTGTCTTTACCCCCCCGTGTGTCTCGCTACCCCCCCGTGTCTCTTTCCCTCCCCCCTCCTCAACCTAAACCCCCCTCAACCCCCCTCCTCCACCTAAACCCCCTAAATACCTCCCCCCTCTCCCCTCACTTACCTGCTTGTGCTCCGGCCTCCGCTCCTTGACCCGGCACGCATGTGACGTCACATGTGAGCTGCGTCATTAGCATATACCGGGTCCCGGCACTTAGGCATTTAGGTGGAGGAGGGGGGTTGAGGGGGGTTTAGGTTGAGGAGGGGGGTTGGGGTTGAGGGGGATTGAGGGGGCAGGTTGAAGGGGGTTGAGGTTGAGGAGGTGGGTTGGGGTTGAGGGGGGTTGAGGTTGAGGAGGGGGGTTGAGGGGGGTTGAGATTGAGGAGGGGGGTTGGGGTTGAGGGGGATTGAGGGGGGAGGTTGAAGGGGGTTGAGGAGGTGGGTTGGGGTTGAGGGGGGTTGAGGTTGAGGATGGGGGGTTGAGGATGAGGATGGGGGAGTTGAGGATGGGGGGTTGATGAGGAAGGTTGAGGATGGGGGGCTTGAGGAGGGGCTGGGGAGGGGGGTTGAGGAGGGAGGTTGAGGAGGGGGTTGAGGAGGGAGGTTGAAGATGAGGAGGGAGGATGAGGAGGGAGGATGAGGAGGGAGGTTGAGGATGAGGAGGAGGGGTTGAGGAGGGGGGTTGAGGATGGGGGGTTGAGGAGAGAGGGTGAGGATGGGGGGTTGAGGATGAGGGGGTTGAGGAGGGGGGTTGAGGAGGGAGGTTGAGGAGGGGGTTGAGGAGGGAGGTTGAAGATGAGGAGGGAGGATGAGGAGGGAGGATGAGGAGGGAGGTTGAGGATGAGGAGGAGGGGTTGAGGAGGGGGGTTGAGGATGGGGGGTTGAGGAGAGAGGGTGAGGATGGGGGGTTGAGGATGAGGGGGTTGAGGAGGGGGGTTGAGGAGGGGGGGTTGGGGTTGAGGGGGGTTGAGGTTGAGGAGGGTTGAGGTTGAGGAGGGGGTTGAGGATGGGGGGTTGAGGAGAGAGGGTGAGGATGGGGAGTTGAGGATGAGGGGGTTGAGGAGGGGGGGTTGGGGTTGAGGTGGGTTGAGGTTGAGGAGGGTTGAGGTTGAGGAGGGGGTTGAGGATGGGGGGTTGAGGAGAGAGGGTGAGGATGGGGGGTTGAGGATGAGGGGGTTGAGGAGGGGGGTTGAGGAGGGGGGGTTGGGGTTGAGGGGGGTTGAGGTTGAGGAGGGTTGAGGTTGAGGAGGGGGTTGAGGATGGGGGGTTGAGGAGAGAGGTTGAGGATGAGGGGGTTGAGGAGGGGGGTTGAGGAGGGAGGGTTGAGGTTGAGGAGGGTTGAGGTTGAGGAGGGGGTTGAGGACGAGGATGGGGGGGTTGAGGAGGGAGGTTGAGGAAGGGGTTAAGGATATACAAGTTATATCATAATTGACATAACAAGTCTATTTACTGCACCCCCTTATTTTACAGCGATATATTTATAATTAAAGCAGTTAGTAATGTAGGGCACTAATCCCGACTTCCTTCATCTACAAAGAACATTATATCTCAAGATTTTCTATTTTATCCAACTTTTAATACAAATAATAAAGGTTATATTTTATCTTATATGTCTTTGTAATGGATGTACTCATGTATCACTTTCTGCTTCAATAAAAATATTTAAAAAAAAGACAATGACGCCTGATTACAATGCGGTGCTGTGTTTGATTCTATTGTTACCATAGTCCCCTCATTATAAATAATACATTCCTTAAAACGTTCAAACCAAAAAAGCATTGAAGCATTAATTACAGACTAGAGTCTGGTGCTCAGTTGTTATGTGACAAGATCTCTTGGACATTTCACTGTATATCTTGTTACTTGAGAAATGCCAAATAAATGCCCTGGGCCGGTGAGTATGTTGTGGGCCTCAGGAATGGACATTTCATAACTTGTGTGTTTATTTAGCTCCTTATGATGGAGACACAGCCTTTATTTACTGTTTTTGTTAGCCAGAAATCCGGAGAAGCTCTTATATGAATGATTTCTTTGACATTTGTCCTAAAACAATACATATAGGCGCGCATCCCTACGACCCCGCAACACTTTACCATCATACCTACGACCCGCGGGACTACACACGAACACAAAACTCAAATACACAATTCTCACTGCTAGACCAGTAGCACTTTGAAAAAATTGCAGGAAAAAAAATACAGCCCGTAACACTTACAAAAGGAAACCGCAACTTGCATAAAAAAAAATAAGATCCGCAAAAAATACAAACTTAACGGCTGAACTGCGCACACCGAAAACTACACTAAATACAAACAAAAATAAAATAAAAACATCACACACAGCAAGGGGGGACACCCAGGACGTCGGCAACTCAATTTAACTCCAATTCCCACAGTTTAGCCACTCGAAAATCTCCTAAGCGAGAGAAAAAATGGCTGCCGAAAAACACGAAAACAATGCTACACGACCCCTAAACACGCAAAACTCCGCCACACACATATACAACTTTTACACAGGACCGTACGACCTATAAAATACAGTATTACGAGAGACGCAAAATCATCCAGACCCGCTTAACACAGACACATTTTACACTAACTTGCACATACTAACATTCACATTACAAAATGTGCAACTACACAGCTACACAAACGGTTTCCCCTCGCGCGCGCAGCCTATTTACACTGCACAGGTCACCAACAATGAAAATCTACATTGTATGCAGCAGGAACATCAAAACAGATTGTTAGCTCTTCAGCACAATGCTTGCTGCATATATTCATTACAAATAGGTAAAGTATATTAATTTATGATTTCATTAATTAATTATCATTAAAAAATACATATATCGAAAGCTTTAAAAAACACCACAACACACGATCGCAATAAACGGCAAAGGCGCTCATTGCCAGCCACACGATGAGCGACAAAGGCGCTCACCACAAGGCACGCAATCAGCGCCAAAAGTACTCACACAACCAAAACACTTAATTTGTGTGCCAAACACCATTCCTTGACTTACAATTCTATAACCGTCATGTTTTGACGGGCAATTCGCTAGTTTCTTAATAAAATAAAGTACATGAAAGTAAATGCTGTACATACATTGGTATATTATATACCTAGTAAAATCCAGGAACTCTCCGTATCCCTTTAAGCAGGGGCGGCCCGTCCATTGGGGCGTCAGGGCAAACGCCCCCCCAAATATTTTCTTCACCCTGCAATAAAAAAAACACAACAATGTATTAGTATAACCCAAAAACAAATAAATATAAGGTGTACATCATCATTTCAAGTCTAAATAGTATTAAAATGAATTAAAGTTAGAAAAGGGACACTGTCACTTTAAAATAACCCTTGCGCTACATTAACTAATGCTGTGTATCTATCGCCCCCTGCCTGCACCCTGTGTGATCAAATTACAATAGTTATTTATACACTGTGTACACTAACCTTTAGACTCTTCTGCATCTGCTCTCTCTTCAATGAGTCCTGGCCTGGCCCACTGACCGTTAATGCATGCCGCCCACCATCACAGTGACGATATGCATGGGCGGTCATAAATGTATCAATTAATAAATGACAGTCTTCCATCATTGACCAATCAATGATGGAAGGCTGTCCAGTTACTAAGTGAACAATCTAAACCCACCCAGACCGTTAGCCCTGAGCGCCCGCCAGCAAATAGAGCCTCGAGTTTGATTTTGATTGACTGATACAGTCAATAAAACCACCAGTTCCCTGTCCCTTCCCCCTTTCTGTTTCCTGACCCTGGTCACGCTGAGACTGAGAGACCTCCCTGGCTGAATCTACTCATCTGCTCTGCCTGCCTAACACAGTAAGTCTACACCTGCCTCTGCCTGGCACCTGCCCCTGCCCCTGGCCAAACCAAAACCCCTAGTAGCCCCTAATAAAAGTTAGGGGTGACCAGTTACCCCCAGTCCCCCACTATGCCTGCCTAGCCTGCCAGTGCCACCTACCCAGCCACCCACCAACTACCACCGACGACCCCAGCCATCACCCCCATGTGGCCTGTGCCACCCCCGATCAGGCCTGCCCTATGCTAGCCTAGCTATGCCATCATGCCACCACCGGATTACACCGATCACGGGATCGGGGTAGTCGGGTGGTGAGCGGGGTGGCACAGGCCCACATGGGGGTGATCGGATCACCCCCTTGATGAGGCCTGTGCCACCCCTGATGACCTCCATGTATGCCACCCCCGAGGCCCGATCACCACCGGGCCCCCGGCACCACCCCGATGCGGCCTATGCTACCCCGGGTATTCGGGCAGTGAGCGGGGTTGACCAGGCCACATGGGGGTGGATGTTCAACCCCATGAGGCCTGTGCCACCCCTGGTCGTGGCCTATGGGCGACCGATGGGCGCCTGACCGTGACCGACCCCACCCTGGATGAACCATTAACCAACTACCTACCCCCCCCCCCCCCCCCCCCTATTTTTATTCCATTTTTAGAAGTAACAGGCATGTATATGTGCATGTCACTTCTAAAGATAAAATAAAAATAAGGGAAGGGAAAAAAAAAATACAGTAACAACATTATTACAATTAAACACACAGTAAGCAAACACATTGTTAGTACAGTTAGTAACACAACACATTGTATACAAAAATAAACAGCTTTAAACAAACATTAATAAAAAATAAAATAAACAGCACATACACACATTGTTAGTACAGTTAGTAACACAACACATTGTATACAAAAATAAACAGCTTTAAACAAACATTAATAAAAAATAAAATAAACAACAGCACATACTTACCTGTAAAATTGACCCCTCCAGCGTTGGCCTTCTGTCCTCTCTGGATATAGTCATGATGAAAAATAAATAATCCATGTTGATTGAAGCCAATGATCAAAAATTAAATAATCCATGTTGATTGAAGCCAATGATCAAAAATAAAATAATCCATGTTGATTGAAGCCAATGATCAAAAATAATCCAATCTTGATTGAAGCCATTGTCCATCCATCCATTCTGGCCCATTGAAAGAGGCCTCCAAAAAAAAAAACCGACGCTCTAAAAAAAAAAAAACAACACACTAAAAAGAGCTCCTCCTACAAGGAGCCCCTCCCGCGATTAATTGTTTTTTTCCCACGGTCTGCTATATATACTAATTTTTGAAGGACTCTGATTGGCTGAAATTTTTGATTGACATCGATTTCAACCAATGAGAGTCTTTAAAAAATTAGCAAATCAGCAAGCAGGTATGGAAGCCTGTAAGGGTAAAAAAGGTTAGTGTGAACTTGTTTGACCCTGTATGTATTATACATATTACAGGGCTATTTTATGTGATATACATGTTACAGGATAATATCCTGTAACATGTATAGCCAAAAAATAGCACTGTAATATGTATAACAAATAAAGTGTAATAGAAATGCATGAACAATATAATATACCATGTAATAAAGAACATCAATTAATCAAATAATAAATATCAATTAATATATATTGTTGTATGTATATGTTTATGTATATTTATGTGTAATTTTTTATATATATCTATATATATATATATATATATATATATAAAAATTAATATCAAAATATCACAATAAATAAATATATATATATATATATATATATATATATAACAATTTGATATATATATATATATTTATTTATTGTGATATATTGATATCAATTTATATATATATATATATATATATATATATATATATATATATATATATATATATATATATATATATATATATATATATATATATATTTTTTTTTTTTTGGGCCTATATGTTATTTAAGGTTTTTAAGGTACGGTTGGGGCCTATATGGTCCCAATTTGTTATTTAAGGTTTTTAAGGTGCGGTTGGGGCCTATATGGTCCCAATTTGTTATTTAGGGTTTTTAAGGTACGGTTGGGGCCTATATGGTCCCAATTTGTTATTTAAGATTTTTAAGGTGCGGTTGGGGCCTATATGGTCCCAATTTGTTATTTAGGGTTTTTAAGGTGCGGTTGGGGCCTATATGGTCCCAATTTGTTATTTAGGGTTTTTAAGGTACGGTTGGGGCCTATATGGTCCCAATTTGTTATTTAAGGTTTTTAAGGTGCGGTTGGGGCCTATATGGTCCCAATTTGTTATTTAGGGTTTTTAAGGTGCGGTTGGGGCCTATATGGTCCCAATTTGTTATTTAGGGTTTTTAAGGTACGGTTGGGGCCTATATGGTCCCAATTTGTTATTTAAGGTTTTTAAGGTGCGGTTGGGGCCTATATGGTCACACTTGCTCTTTTAAGGTTTTAAACGTTACGGTTTGGGTCTTAAACGTTCTAATGTTTTTTTTTTTTGTTTTCTATAACTTCCCAGGTGCAAACTATCTGTGGAATCAGATTTCTTTGGACTCGTTGGTTGACTTACTGGACGTGAATACCCCGAGAAGGAGCGTCAACTGTTGGTGAGTATCATTGCCTTTAATTTTCTGTCCATGTGTATAGGTGCAAATTTGATGGTGATGTAGTCTTGTCACATGAGGGTTTGCAATCTGTAATGTATACCAATGAAATCAACACACTGTTATTTTTAAGTAATTTTGTGACATAATATAAATTAATATACCGTGATCTCTTTCTTTTATTGGTATCAATATCAGAAATGAATACTATTGACTCTCTACTTGTGAAGCCTTTCGCCACCCTAACCTATGAGGAGAAGGTGGAAGTAAAACGGTTAGGAGCTGACCAACCAGAGATAAATCTGCAGCAAATCGCAAGAGATAGAGGGAAGCAATATGTCCGTAATTTCAATACTGAATGGTACAAGAAGAACGACTGGCTTTCTGGAAGCGTTTCTAGGAAGTCCTTATATTGTTTCCCATGCATCCTATTTGGTGGTGACGCTGCTTGGACCAAAACTGGAGTGACTGACGTCAAACATCTAGCTGACAAATTGGCAAAACACAAAAGTTCTAAAGCTCACTTGGATAACAGGATCAAGTTTGAGATGCTTGGACAGGCGAACATTGCTGTTCAACTGGACCAAGGATACCAAGTCAGCATTCAAAAACACAACGAAGAAGTGGCTAAGAACCGGTACATCCTTTCGAAGATAATTGATTGTGTTCGCTTTTGTGGCGCCTTTGAACTGGCATTAAGAGGACACGACGAGAGTGAAACATCGCTAAATCCAGGAGTGTTTAGAGGCCTGGTGGATTTGGTTGGCAGTATCGATAGTGCAATGGAACAGCATTTGAAGACTGCAACTGTGTTTAAGGGCACTTCCAAAACCGTGCAGAATGAGCTACTGGACTGCATGCATGAAGTTATAAAGGAAGTGATTCACCAAGAGCTTAAGGAAGCCCAGTTTGTGGCAATCCAAGCGGATGAAACAACCGATATTTCCGCTAGGACACAGTGCGTTGTAGTCTATCGCTACATTGACAAGAAGCATCAAGTGGTGGAAAGATTTGATGGCTTCACGGAAATGAAATCAACGGATGCAGACTCCATTGCTGCTGTTGTGCTGGAAACACTGAATACTGTTCTCCCAGAGCCAGAAGACAAGAAGAAACTCATAGCTCAAAGCTATGATGGTGCCAGTGTGATGCGTGGAGATCAAGGAGGAGTTCAAAGAAAAATAAAAGACGTGTACCCGAACGCACACTACGTCCATTGCTATGCTCACCAACTGAACCTAATAATGGAGAAAGCAGTTTCAAGGATTGGAAGAGTTAGAGTTTTTTTTTCAAACATAGGCGGCATACCATCTTTTTTTTCACGCTCTCCAAAAAGGACTGGAGTTCTGGATGAGGTAGTTGGTAGAAGACTTCCAAGAGGTGCACCGACACGATGGAACTTCAACGTTAGGACCGTGAACGTGATCTACGAGAACAGAGATGCGCTACTTGAGTGTTTCCAGACAATTGAGGCATGTCTAAACTTTGATCCAACATCTATACGGGAAGCCGCAGGTTTCATTGGAATGCTGGAAGACAGGGAGTTCCTTTACTTCCTTAAATTATTTCATTTAATAATGCCACATGTAGACATCCTCTATAGTCAGCTTCAGAAGCGAGACACGGATACTGTTTATATCAAAAAAGTCACAGAAGACTTTGTCGCCAGCATCCAGAAAATCCGGAATTCTGTGGAAGAGATAGAAGCAAGTTTGCCAAGCGATCTAACAGTCAACAGACGGAGTGCGGAGATCTCAACCTTGAGACAACTTTCAAGAGAGGTATGTGACATAGTGGTGGTTCATGCAAAAGAACGATTTTCATTTTCAAATCACCTAGTCAGTGCCAAACTTGTTCAAAGTGACTTGTATAAAACCCATGGCACTTGCTTTCCAACCCAAGCTCTGGAAGACACCGTGCAAGCATATCCAATACTGAAGAAGGAACAATTACGTACTGAGCTGTCACTTCTGTATGGGAAGACAGAGTTTCATACTTGTACAAGTGCTGTTGCTCTGCACAAACTTTTCCATCAATTTAATCTGCAGAATGATTTCACAGAGACAGTGAAATTATTAAGAATCCTGATTACAACACCAATGACTACTGCAGAATCAGAAAGATGCTTCTCAACATTGAAGAGGATAAAAACCTTTTTAAGAAGCACCATGTCCCTGGAGCGGTTGAATGCATTGGCGATGCTCTCAATGGAAAAGCAACTGATTTCCGAGATCCCACACTTCAATGAAAAAACCATTGAGAAGTTTTGTTCTTTGAAAGATCGCCGTGCAAAATTAAAATACAAGTGATTGAAGCAAAGAAGAATGCATACCCCCAAGGTGTGCAAAGATAAACTGCGTTAAGCAGCACCACCTCACACTACCAAACATAACTAGTGGTAAGTAAAGTATGAACGGTGTGTGGGTGTGCATATGGAAGGAGCTATGAAAGGTGTGTGCATGGTCAGTAACAATTGTTGAAGCCTTGGCGTGGTTTGAAGGAATTGGAGGCACTTCCAAGGGTAGCTGTCACTTGTGTACAGGAAGCAAGAATTCCATGTCTGTACAAGTGCTGTTGCTCTGCAGCAACTTTAGCATCAATTTAATCTACATAATTTAACAGAGTGAGTGAAGCTATAAGGAATCCTGCTTACAACAACGAAGACTACTAAAGAACCAGAAAGATGCTTCTCCACATTGAAGAGGATCAAAAAAGTAATTAAAAAGCACCATGGCCCTGTAGCGGTTAAATGCATTGGTTTGAAGGAATTGGAGGCACCTTCAAGGGTACGTAAAGTTCTCAGAAATGGCACCACCTCACTACCAAAAATAACTAGTGGTAAGTAAAGTATGAATGGTGTGTGGGTGTGCATATTGAAGGAGCTATGAAAGGTGTGTGAATGGTCAGTAACAATTGTTGAAGCCTTGGCGTGGCGTTACTGCTCATATGGTTATCCATATGCTAATTCAACGTGTTTGTTTGACATTGATTATTGTGTGGTCTAAACAGAAGTGAAATGTTGTTGTTTTCTTGAATCCCAAGATCCACTGGTTTGGGCCTATGCAGTGCTGATTGGTCTTCTAAGGTATGTTTGAGGCCTATATGGTCCCACTTGGTCTTCTAAGGTATGTTTGGGGCCTATGGTCACACTTGGTCTTCTAAGGTATGTTTGAGGCCTATATGGTCACACTTGGTCTTCTAAGGTATGTTTGAGGCCTATATGGCCACACTTGGTCTTCTAAGGTATGTTTGGGGCCTATATAGTTCCACTTGGTCTTCTAAGGTATGTTTGGGGCCTATGGTCACACTTGGTCTTCTAAGGTATGTTTGGGGCTTAGATAGTCACACTTGGTCTTCTAAGGTATGTTTGGGGCCTATATAGTCACACTTGGTCTTCTAAGGTATGTTTGGGGCCTATATAGTCACACTTGGTCTTCTAAGGTATGTTTGGGGCCTATAGTCCCACTTGGTCTTCTAAGGTATGTTTGGGGCCTATATAGTCCCACTTGGTCTTCTAAGGTATGTTTGGGGCCTATATAGTCACACTTGGTCTTCTAAGGTATGTTTGGGGCCTATATAGTCACACTTGGTCTTCTAAGGTATGTTTGGGGCCTATATAGTCACACTTGGTCTTCTAAGGTATGTTTGGGGCCTATATAGTCACACTTGGTCTTCTAAGGTATGTTTGGGGCCTATATAGTCACACTTGGTCTTCTAAGGTATGTTTGGGGCCTATATAGTCACACTTGGTCTTCTAAGGTATGTTTGGGGCCTATATAGTCACACTTGGTCTTCTAAGGTATGTTTGGGGCCTATAGTCCCACTTGGTCTTCTAAGGTATGTTTGGGGCCTATATAGTCCCACTTGGTCTTCTAAGGTATGTTTGGGGCCTATATAGTCACACTTGGTCTTCTAAGGTATGTTTGGGGCCTATATAGTCACACTTGGTCTTCTAAGGTATGTTTGGGGCCTATATAGTCACACTTGGTCTTCTAAGGTATGTTTGGGGCCTATATAGTCACACTTGGTCTTCTAAGGTATGTTTGGGGCCTATATGGTTCCACTTGGTCTTTTAAGGTTTTGAAAGTATGGTTTTGTTCTTGAATGGTCTGATTGATTTGCTTGTTTTCTTTCAACCCCAGGTGCAAACCCTATGTGGCTGCAGATTTGTTTCTACTCATTGGTCAACTTAATGAACATGAATACCCTGAGAAGAAGAGCCGACTAATGGTAGGTGTCACTCCTTTAATTTTTCTGTTAATACGTATAGGTGCAATTATGATATTGCTGTAGTCTTGTCACATGAGTTTTTTCAATCTATATTGTATACCAATGAATTTAACACATTGTTACTTTACTTCTTGACATTTCTGCATTGCAGATCATGTATTTCAATGGGCTTTACAAGCATAAGGTCATTGGGCGGGGCTTATAAAGGTCATTATGACGTCAGGGGGAGGAGTTATAAAAATGGGTGTGGTTTGAAAAGGGGGGAGTGGCTATGTTTCGCCCTGTCGCCCCTCCAACTTGAAAAGTCACCAGCCGCCACTGCCTTTAAGGGTTATTTCATTGTTACCACAACAACGTCCCTTTGAAGGGTCACTATAGCAGGAGGCAGCCGGGGTCAAAAGATGAGCAGTAGCTACGTAACTGGTAGTCCTCTACCGGCTCTGCTTCATAGACCTCCTCCACGCTAGATATTGGGGACAACAGTGGGGGCCCATTATACATTTTCAAGCAGTAATGTAATGTCTTGGCTCCTTGTATTGATGACGATGCTGTTGTTTCTATAAACCATTCTGAATATGAGATGGAAACCAATAAACAGCTTATTTTCCTGCTGTTGTCCTACAAAGTGGTGGGTAAGCACATCTTTTTGGTGTTCTTTTTCTAAATGTAATATATTTTTTAATGCAAAAAACAAGTATTTATACTGTGAAAATGTAGAACAACAGTGGCCCTTTAAGCATATATGCATTTTGTTCAAGACAGAAAAAGATGGCGGCTCTTAGCCTGAGGCACAAGTTAGTTATTCAAACATATTCCCATATATCCTAGATTATTTTTAAGACAGATTCACGCATAGTTTACGTTATTATATTTAGTACACAAAATGAAGACACTCACAAATGCTTTCACTAGGTGCGACTAAATAAATGTTTTTTGTTCCTGCAGATTAATGAATGTTTAGGATATTTTGCAATCAGTGGAGTGTCTTCAATAATAACAGTACTGTGCCGGCATGAATTACTTCACTGGTTTCTCTACACCACAGTTTCCCATAAATATTGTGCCAAGGAAACCTTTCTGAGCTCCAACTTTTAATGAAACCCAAGCTCTAAAATGGTCTCTGAAACCCCTTATCTCAGTGGTGGGGCTAGTGCAAAATAAATTGGGGACCGCCGCCCCATCTATCCAACTTTGGAGTAAAAAAGAATAGACAGAAATATATATCGATAATAAGATCACCCCTATGGTGAACAGATTACCTTTCTGAAAAAGTAATTATCTACCATACTTAAGATTCCTAATTTACTGTGAGGAGCAGCGGGCCCCTATTGTGGGTCTCAGTGCTTTGCCCCTCTTGCACCAGCAGTAACCCACCACGACCTCAACTCCTATGAATTGTTATAAAATGACTGGCCACCATACCAGAAAATGGCCCGAATCCAAATAACCTCAAAGCTCTTATCCAGGACCTCTCAAGGACCTTCTGGGATCACTTTGTCATGGATACTCTGTGTGAGAAACTATTTAAATTGAAGAGGTTTCCTAATGTCTGATCTCAATGGTTATTACAAATATGGGGATAAAATTACACTTTTCAGATTCAGCACCTGCCTACTAGAAATCTCTTCGTTTCTAGTAGAAATTCTCTTCTGCCACAGCTCCCACACCAAACACCTTCATTACTGTTGAGAACTCACAAGTCATTACTCCCAGGTCTTAGGTCACCTACCTTGGGGAGATACTGGACTTGACACTTTCCATCAAGCCACAGATCCAGTTAATTTAATTTAGAACATTTCCATAATTTGCCACTTTCTTATACAAAACATTATTAAAAAAAATCTAATACACCCCTCACCTTTTCTCACCTTGACAGTTGTTACTGACCAGCTCAAGAGCCATAGCTGATCCTCACTATCTATCCCCACTTCAATCCATCATGAATACCTCTACTAGACTCATCCATCATACCACAACTCTTCTGCTGCACCTCTCTGTCAGTCTCTCCATTGCCCCCATACCTACAGAATAAAATAAAAAATGTTAATTAATAGTGAACTACAACCAAGCAGCATAGTATTCCACCATAGACCTCCATAACTCAGTTGATGCAATCAGATCATTGTTGTATATGAAGTTTTCAAATTAATTAAAAGTCATTTTTTTAATTATATCATGACCTATTTTTTAAATGCATGCTGGACAAACGTGATCTCCTTCTCATATTTGTTTCTTCCCTTCCTCAATAGTAAAGACATCTTTAGGAAGTCCCTCCTCCCTCCCCTGTGCCTCTTTCCCCCTCTGTCTCTTTCCCCCTTTCCCCTGTGTCTCTTTCACCACTCCTCCCTCCCCTGTGTCTTTTCCCCTTTCCCCATCTCTATCCCTTTCCCCCCTATGCTGCATGCACGGATGGCGCAGCAATTTGCACGTGCCCGGATGGCGCCATGGCATGTACAGAAATCAATACAAATAGTTTGTAAAGTGTGCATGCGCTCCCCTAGAGCATTACGCACACTTTAGAAACTATATTAGTGATAGGCCCCTATGCACCATGACATCACTTTTTTTTTGTGTTCAAGTAATACACAACAAAGAAAATAATATGTTTCCATCGTCCATTCCACGGGATGCATAATGGATGGGAACTTTACTCTGTTTCTATATTTAATGAAACTAGAATAAACTACTATATGAATGATAAATTATATTTGCATATGTTATATCCCTGAAGGATAATGCAGGCGCTGTTGAAACAATATTATTTTAATTAACCGGTGCTTACCGCAACCAATGAAAATCAAATCATGGAGGAACTCAGATTCCTGATATATGAAGAATAAAAATACATGTTGGCAGCAGTTAAGAATAAATAGGTGCATTTAGACATTCTGTCGCCTCTATGGCCACTGTAGTTTGGGAAAAACTGCATTATTGGTTGTGTAAGGACATTGTTAGAATTCCTCCAGAAAATATGAGCATACCAAGAAGTGTGCAGTATAGACAAGATGGAAATTTTCTATGAATCAAGTGTTAAAATAATTGAGATTTTCTATAAAAATGGTTCATGAACCTCCCTATGTTGTACTTTTGTCAATTCTGTACAAATTTGAGGGTTTTCCTAAAACACAGACAAAAGACTAAATAAAGACTAGGAAAAATTCAGGAGGCACAAATAGAAAATTTATCAGATCAGTGGACAAAAGAACAAATTGCATTTGAGGTTGGGTTATTGAAATGTAGATTGGAGAACCAAAAGCCATATGACCTGCCCATTCTATCTACCTAAAAGCCTGGTATTATGAATCTTCTGTTGCATGATATTGTGGTTTATTGCATAACTTACTTATACATCCCCAACTGTACCAGTTGTATAGACGTCCTTTGTAGGCATTTTTCTTGCGTAGCTCAGTTCCCAGGTCCATTTGTTTATATTGGCCTCTCACGCCTTGCCATGCCAATCATACCATGTTTTTCTTTTTTTTTTTTGATTATTTAAAGTAAGTTAGGCAGGAAATGGAAAGATATAATTAGAAGTTCTTGAGATTTTTCTGCAGAACCTGGACTTATTGTCTTACGTCTCTTGCTTGGGTTAGTTGAGGAAACGATCTTGCAAAATTTCCCTGTACATGAACACAGGACATTGTGATCCTTCTATATTAGATGTCAACAGTCTTCAGATTCCATATTTAAGCCGTAGAAACATTCTTCCCTCAAAGAAATAAATCTTACTTCGATATTTTTCATTATGTACAGATTTATTTAACCATTTTTATATCTTTGTCCTTTGTTAAATACAGCAATCCACATATATGGGTGCAAATAAATGTAGAATGAGGGTCTTTTATATATAAACTACTCAATTGCTACTTAAAGGAACACTATAGCCTATTGTAGGTATGCAGTGAAACATTTGGAAAAGCCTAAAAATGTGAATTTAGCTCATATTACTAAGAATATAATATCCCTGTGTATATATTTACTTTTATATACTTTATTTTAATAAAAATCGCTTATAAGCTCTGTTTTTTCAAACATATTTTTAATATCAAAACTTAAATTTCCCATCATTGATCCTAAATCGCCCCTTGCACATTAGACCTAAATAAAACAGTTATACCTCACTGATGAGGCGTAAGAAGTTTGAAATGCTTTTCAAGGGGTAACTGCATCTTCCATTTAGGTATTTTGGAAATGGATCTACTGAATTTGCTGTCAAAACTTTTTTTAGCAGCAAGTTCCAAAGTCTGCCCTTACTGTGAAGCAACTTTTCTATCCTTAAATGTTAATGTTATTTTGTTGCCCTTCTCTGTACCTTTTCCAGCTCTACAATGTCCTTTTTTTGAAGTGGAGCTCAAAATTGTCCTCCATATTCCAAATGAAGGCACCCTAGGGATTTGTATAGTGGCAGAATTATAGTTGTTTCCCCTGCTTCTATACCCTTTTTAATGCATACTAATATTGTACTTGCCTTTAGAACTGCTGCTTGACATTGAGCACTCCTAAATCCCTTACTATCTCTGAAACTCCTAGATATGCCTTATTTAGATAATACATTCTATATAAGCCACATCATCTGCCAAGCTCTCTTTCCCCAGTATGGCTGAAGGGATTACCTTTCCTGCTCAGTAATTTAACTGCACCGGGGCAGGCTGGATTTAAGACTGCTCCTGGAGTATGGGATGTTCTGCTTACAAATTGATTGTTTGAAGTTTGTCTGAGCTAGAAAAAGACACACAGTGAGACAGCAGCCTGTTTATGACCACTTGGAGCAGAGTAGAGACCTGGAAATCAGGTCAGTGATTGAACGGTCAAACTGCTTGTTTTCCTCCACCCAGATTTAGCTGGATGAGAGCTGGTTAGTGAGGAAACTGTTTATCAGTTAGTGCTTCAGTGGAACCCTAGGCCTTCTTTCTTTGATTTTTTTTGTTGTATCACTGGCTAAATTGCAATAAAACTGGGAAAAGTATATACAGTATCTTGTATTGATCATCAAAGTGCCTGAAACAGGAGCACAAACCCAGAGGAGACTGGGAACGTGTCCCAGTATTCAGAATAAACAAGCTGATTTTTTACTGGTGCCTCTCATGTTTAATTTATTACCAGTAATTAGCCTAAATAGCCCAGTCACTCCCTGTGGTCTGCACATGCTCAATCTTCTCAAAGTCCTATGTCTTTAAACTAAAAACAATGCAGTTAGATCCCTAATGGATAATTATTGACAGTCATCATCCATAAAACTTAGAAAATGTTTGATAGGTAAAAAGGAATGACTGGCTGACTGCTGGCAATGGCAACCAACTTCAATGTAAGAAAACAGAATTTTACTTTAAGAAAGTACCCAAAGTTTTAAATTATACAGTATTTCTAACCTCCAATTTGACCATTTAAGTAAAAATTGTTGCTTCAAGTACAAGCTGTTCAAGTAAACATTGTTGGATAAAATTAATAAAATATTGCATACAAATTATAAAAAAAAAAAATATGCTCAAGTGATTTCTTAAGCGAAATATAAGAAAGACAAAGCTTTCCTATTGACCCAAAGCAAATATTTTTACATGGCTGTCAAAGTGGCATATTCATCAGAAATGGTCCAAATACTAAATATTTTCCATAATATATTATAAAATGTTATTTCAGCTGCATTTATCGGCACAGCTTCACATATAGAGAGATGTGGGTGACACGGGCTACTCTGAGGAACCTTAATAAAAGCCTTTTTCAGTGTACCAGGACATAAATAGAACAAAGGTCAGAGAGTGGGCATGAGAAAGTACCATACGGGATCGGTATTACAGAGTGTGGAGTGTCCACCAGAGGCTGTGTGAAAATGTTTGGAGGTTCAGTGAGTCCTAATAAAGCTACACAAAGTTAATTTTCCCGTAAATGATTTCAACTCAGTGCACAAACAAGTTTCCCTGTTTATTTTTGGTTAGAATATAGTATTTAAAGGACCATTGAAGTTCAAGAAAAAAAAGACACTTGTTTGTCAAGTATGTACCAAACTAACAGCATTAGCCACCAGCAAAAAACATTTTTTTTTGGGGAAAATATAAGATTTTAAAGACTCTGAGACCATTTTGTGTTTGATGGACCGGGTGTTTGTAGCTATCAGTGGGCCGGTGGTGAACAGACAGAATTCCACAACCTTTGTCCAGTGTGACAATCCAGGGGTAGGGGCTATTACTGCCCAGGACCACCTACTATAGACTACTGGTTAACTATCCACAAGGACCTTTGGGTTCTTGGAAATCTCTGCACCAGCACCCTGATATCTGGCTTCTGTATCTGTCAGAGTCTCTCCATCAGAAATTAGCACTTCCATGAGTCTCAGTAACCTTCCTGTGGTAGTGACCAGGACAAGTTACTTGCAAGGTGGATATAGGATCAGTATCACAGCCACCAGGAGGAAATAGGAGAACATACCATTTCTATATGTCTCAGCAGTGAACTCAGATATTTTTGGAAAGGCAACAATATTTCTAGGGGTTAGATACAGAGTGGAGTGTATACAACACAACAATGACAGGGCGTGGCAAACAAACACAGAAGATTGACTCCACATTGAGTCTAATAGTCTGGCCTCCGGTCTGACACCTGTGAACTATACGCAAACTGCCAAATACACATAATGCTGTCTCCATGTCTAGTGGTCCAGACCTCAAATAGAGTACATTAACTTTATCTGGCAACCAATGGGACAAAAGAGACTACAATACAATGGAGGAGTCTATGCACATAGTCCAGTGGCTGGTGCCAAGTAGTCTGTCCTTTATAGTGGCTCAATGGGCTAAGATTCATGAACTGGAAAAAGGTGCCGTGACATCCAGATAATAGTACAAGATTAAAATTGACAACAAACCCTGTCTCCCTCACTGGCCAAGAAACAGGACCATGCAACATTCAATGCAATCACAGCTCTCCAAAAAATATAAATACCCCTCTGACACACAACTACCACTGATGTTTCATGGAACCCTCCATAAGGTGTATGCTTGCTAATGCCAGAAGCTTGCCAGGACAAATGGGAGAGTTAGAATTATTAGCAATTAATGAAAAATGGGATTTAATAGGCATTACCGAAACGTGGTGGGATGAATCTCATGACTGGACTGTTACTCTGGATGGTTATAACCTATTTAGGAAAGATAGAGGCAATGGTAAACGAGGAGGAGGGATTTGTCTGTATGTTAAGCCTGAATTTAAGGCTATAGTCAGAGAAGATATTTATGGTGGACCTAGTGATGAAGTTGAATGTTTGTGGGTAGAGTTAAATAGCGGAGCAGCAAATTCCAAAAGAATATTAGTAGGAGTATGCTATAAACCCCCAAATATAGTTGAAAGTGAGGAAATACAATTATTGTTACAGATTGGAAATGCAGCTAAGCACGGGCAAGTTCTAATAATGGGAGATTTTAATTACCCTGAAATAAACTGGATAAATGAGACCAGCAGTTCAGCTAAGGGGAGCAGGTTCTTGAGTACACTCAGGGATCATTATCTGGCCCAGGTTATACAGGAGCCTACTAGAAATGAAGCTATCTTAGATTTACTTATTACAAATAATATTGATATTGTATCAAATGTTGAAATAGGGCAACCTTTGGGAAACAGTGATCACAACACAGTCTCATTTGAGATTGAATTAAAAAAACAACATTTTAAGGGGCCAACAAAAACTCTTAATTTTAAAAGGGCAGATTTTAACGGTCTAAGGGCAGCAATACAGAGTATAGACTTGGACAGAGAACTGATAGGTAAAAACACTGAACATAAATGGACAACATTTAAATCCTTACTAAATATACATACACATCGGCATATACCGTGTGGGAATAAAAGTAAAAGGAGTAAATCACATCCCATGTGGCTTAACAATGATTTAAAGATCAAGATACGGAGTAAAAAACAGGCATTAAATTATACAAAGAAGAGGGGACAGAGACTGCTTTACGGGAATACAAGGAAATCAACAAGGCTTGCAAAAGCCTTATTAGACTGGCTAAAACAGAAAATGAAAAATTAATTGCAAAAGAGAGTAAGACTAACCCTAAAATATTTTTTAAGTATATTAATGGGAAGAAGGCGAGGAAGGAAGCTATAGGAACATTAGAATGTGAAACAGGCTGTCTGAAAATTAGTGACCAGGAAAAGGCAGATGAGCTAAATCGGTTCTTTTCTTCGGTATACACATGGGAGGTACCAGTGGTTGGGACACTGCAACATAATGGGGCTACACTACCTTTGCCAAATAACTGGTTAACACAGGAAGTAATCCAAAAGAGGTTGGAAAAAATAAATGTTAATAAAGCCCCGGGTCCTGATGGAATACATCTGAGGGTACTACGGGGACTGGGTTCTGTAATAGCCAAACCATTATATTTAATTTTTCAAGATTCACTCAACACAGGGTCTCTACCAGATGACTGGAGAAAAGCTGATGTGATACCTATATTTAAAAAGGGAGCAAGAGCAAATCCGGGGAATTATAGACCAGTGAGCCTCACTTCTGTAGTGGGGAAGCTTTTAGAAGGGTAAATAAGGGATAATATACCAGAATATGTCTATTTGAACAGGATTATAAGTAGGAGTCAACATGGGTTTATGAGGTATAGGTCATGTCAAACAAATCTAATTAGTTTCTATGGGGAGGTTAGTAGGAACCTGGATCAAGGCAACTCAGTGGATGTAGTCTTTTTGGATTTTGCAAAGGCTTTTGATACAGTGCCACATGGGAGACTATTGGGCAAACTAAGGGATACAGGAATTGCAGTAAATATCTGCTCATGGATTGAGAGCTGGCTAAAATACAGGAAGCAAAGGGTTGTTGTAAATGGAACATACTCTGATTGGACTAATGTGGTAAGTGGGGTTCCTTAGGGTTCAGTATTAGGTCCTTTCCTTTTTAACATATTTATTAATGACGTAGAGGTAGGATTGGAGTGTGGGGTCTCCATTTTCGCTGATGACACAAAGTTGTGCAAGGTAATTAAATCAGATAATGATGTGCTTTCCCTCCAAGGGGATTTACATAAAATTGAGGAATGGGCATCTAAATGGCAGATGAGATTTAATACGAATAAATGTAAGGTTATGCATCTGGAAAGGAAAAATAGCCATGCAATTTATAATCTTAATGGAGCAAATCTAGGTGTATCAGATATTGAAAGGGATTTGGGAGTGCTTGTGGACAACCACCTAGGTAACAGTGCTCAAAGCCAAGCAGCAGCTGCAAAGGCAAATAAAATATTAGCATGTATTAAGAAGGGTATAGAAGCCAGGGAAGCAAATATAATTCTGCCACTTTACAAATCTCTAGTACGCCCTCATTTGGAATATGGAGTACAATTTTGGGCACCACTTCATAAAAAGGAAATTTTAGAGCTGGAAAAGGTACAGAGGAGGGCAACAAAACTAATAGGGGAATGGAGGGGCTAAGTTATGAAGAAAGACTAACCAAATTAAACTTATTTTCTCTAGAAAAAAGCCGTCTAAGAGGAGATATGATTACCCTATATAAATACATCCAGGGTCAGTATAAAGATTTGTCGGGGGAGCTTTTTGTGCCAAGAGGTTTTCAACTGACAAGAAGACATCCCTTGAGGTTAGAAGTAAAAAGATTCCACCTCAAAGAAAGAAAAGGGTTCTTCACAGTAAGGGTGGTTAATCTGTGGAATTCTCTACCAGAGGAGGTGGTGACAGCGGATTCGATAGATAACTTTAACAGGGGACTAGATTTATTTCTAATTAAAAAGAGTATTCAGGGTTATCATGGATAATTAGAGAGACAGTAATGATGCAAATTTTTTTACATTTCCCCTTGAGACAATTGGCTAAGTCTTACTTGTTTTTTTGTTTTGTTTTTTTTTTCTTCTCTATTTGCCTTCCTCTGGACTAATTAATAATAATAAAAAAAACAAAAACAAACATTAAATAATTGATTAATAATAAATTAACAACTAATGAATTAATAGTTAATCCGCATATTGCAGATCAGAGGAGATCTTAAAAGGTTGAACTTGATGGACTGAAAGTCTTTTTTCAACCTTAAATACTATGGGCCTCATTCTATTAACGGCCGTAAAACGGCCGCAAGGCTGCGATTCCTTGCGGGGGTTCCGTTACCTCGCAATTCTATTAAGCTGCCCCGCAAGGATCTCCTCTTACGGCCGGCCGTATATCTTGCAACCGGTAAGCTCAGAAATCTTTAAAGTCAAAAATAAATTCAAGACAGCACTGTAAAGCTCTGTAAATGCTAGGGATCATATTGGGGGACATAAGGATTAATAGTAACCCACTCTCAAGCTTGCACATCAGCCCAAATCCAAGTTTACATTAACTGTTTATTTTCCGGCCGCAGCGTGGCCGGGTCTGAGGTGCTCCAAGCACTCTGGACTTTTTACATGGATATTTGACATATATAAAAAAATTTTTTTTTTACGGATTTGCGTATAGGGGAATGTTGTGCTATTTTTGCTAACACCTACAATCACTTTATAGTCTCCTCAGAGTGCAGGATGCCTTTATTTCTACATTATAATGTGCTTAATTGGTGCTAGCGGGACCTTTTTCCTGCAAGTAAGCTGCGGCTCGCTTTTAGCCTTGCAGAGAGGGTTCCCGGAGCAATAGAATAGCAACCAGGCTTTTCTTGCGGCCGAAACTCTTGCGGCCGTTTTAGATCAAAGGCTTTCCTCCGGCGCGTGCGGCCACAAGGGATAGCAAGGCGCCGGCCGCAAGCCTGCCGGATTCCCCGGCCGGAGGGGAATAGAATAGCCGAATAGCTTGCGGCCGGTCCTTGCGGCCCTGCATCTCCTACGGCTGTTAATAGAATGAGGCCCTATGTAACTATGTAAATCATACTTTATTTTTGAAATCCCTGCTAAAATTAGCATAACATTCATAATTTGTTTTGGCAGTTATACATTTTAATACCTTGTAACAATCAGTGATGGCAGTTTGTACAGGAAGGAGTAATTGGATGTTTAGTCCCCCTGTAGAAGAAAACAGGAGTCAGACACTGATCTGTAGATAGCTGCATTGAGCTGCTACTGGCTTGAAGGTTAGTAAAGAGTTAAAATCTGTACTTGAATGCAGTGTTTCTATTGGGAGGTTCATTGTGTTTATGTAAGCAGCTCTGGGGGTGTGGAAAAAACTTTTATTTTTAAATAACATAAATCTGACTCAATGTAATGTGTGTGTGTCTGATATAAACAGTGTGTGTTAGATTAGATAAAATTAAAAACATTGAAACTTAGGTATGTCTTTAAGGACACTTTATTTTTTAACTTTATTACATCCTTTTATATATTTGAAGATTTCTATCATATCTCTCTTCTGACCTCTCAGATATACACATTAAACTCATAGCTACAATGGGCCTCTTTCTATTACCGGCCGTAAATCGGCCGTAAGGCTGCGATTCCTTGCGGGGGTTCAGTTAACTCGCGATTATATTATACGGCCCCACAAGGATCTCCTCTTACGGCCGGCCGCATATCTTGGAACCGGCCATAAGCTCAGAAATATAAAAAAGCAAAAATAAATTCAAGCCTGCACTGTACAGCTCTGTAAATGCTAGGGATCATATTGGGGGACATGAGGATTAAAAGGAACCCACTCTCAAGCTTGCACATCAGCCCAAACCCGAGTTCAAATTAACTGTTTATTTTCCGGCTGCGGCGTGGGCGTATCTGAGGTGCTCCAAGCACTCTGGACTTTTTACATGGATATTTTACGTATATTAAAAATAAAATATTTTACGGATTTAAGTATAGGGTAATTATGTGCTATTTTTGCTTTCACCGAATATCACTTTATAGTCTTCTCAAAGTGCAGGATGGCTTTATTTGAGCTATTTTATGTGCTTAATTGGTGCTAGCGGGACCTTTTTGCTGCAAGTAAGCTGCGGCTCGTTTTTAGCATTGCTGACAGGGTTCCCGGAGCAATAGAATCGCAACCAGGCTTTTCTTACGGCCGATTTCCTTGCGGCCGTTTTAGATCAAAGGATTTCCTCCGGTGCGAGCGGCCGCAAGAGATAGCAAGGCACCGGCCGCAAGCCTGCCGGAATCCCCGGCCGGAGGGGAATAGAATAGCAGAATAGCTGTGTAACGGAGCAGGAACACGCAGTCCAAAATCTCCGCTGGTATACGATAAAATACCCACGAGGCACTACAGTTTCACCATTCCCGACCTCCCATATTGGACGACACACAATTTGGGAGTCAAATGAATACTGACTTTATTTTGTTATTGCAGAAATATTTATACATCTCTTCCCACAGGCAATCCACATCCCCCATATTTGGCTGCACAATACCCATAAAGAGAACAATAGGTGGGTCACACCTCCCTGGCAACTTTGATACAATCAGACATTGATTCAATTACACCTCTTTGTTCTTATCAGAGAATTAAAACACTTTGGCAAATGCAAGGATCCTTTACAACTTTCTTATCTCTTGAATCTCTGTAATAGGATTATCTATTAGCCTAGGTCTGCAAAAGTCTGGCTAATATTCTGCAGAGCATCAAACAGCAAACATATTGTAGGATCATATTTTAACCAAGAATTAAATAATCATAAAACAGGGTAAAACAGGGATGGGTTCCGCTACACACCTCCCCCGTGACCATAAGCCGGCATACACGGTCTGATCCCAACGGATCGGCCTGGGGATGTCCGGACAAAAGTATTTGTTGGTCAATTCTCTAGTTTGACAACCCATCAGCATTACTGCAATTCACATTTATTCACATTTCCCATATCCCCAGATAGCTGGGATCTGAGCGCACAAAACCACCGAATAGCGCTCAGATCCTCTTCACACAGTTCAATTGCCATGTAGCTAAAGTCTTTCCCATAGTCTTTCATTATATGAATGGGCTTCATGGCACAGTTATCTGGGGTATCATGGTTCACACAGGGCAAGTACAGAATGACCCCCCTGTATGTAAAGGGCCGGAATGAGTGACTTACACTCTGGTATGGCCGAACACTGGTTCCAAAGGGCAATATGTACCAGGGCCATAGTCGCAGGGCAGGAGGCTGGCAAACAGTCCTCTCCAAGCCAAAGTGGCGAAGGGCACTTCGTCACACATCTCCCCTTTGGGGGGAAGTCTAACCAGGCACCTGGATATTTCGCTGGGGTGATGGTGCAACACGCTGAGGGGACTTGAGGGGCAGAGGCCCGCGGCACTCTGCCCTGATGCCAGCTCTTCTGCTGGTATAACCTGCAGGACCTCCTGCTCTGTACCAGGGACAAAGGGAGGGCAGAGGCCGACTGCACTCTGCCCCGCTGTCAGCTCTTCTGCTGGGGTACTTGGGACATATTGCGGCTCAATAGCCAGGGAAACGTGGGGGTCAGTGGGGGTTAACATTTCCTCTGTTAACCCTGGGGCCACATTAGAAGTTAGCTGGGGAGGGGAGTTTGTACTTACCCCCTCCTCCGGTTGTCCCAGTGACGGTAGTTGGGGATCTGGACAAGCTGTGGGCGCAGAGACCACGGTCCCATCTGCGCCGTCTGGGAGATTGGTGTCTCCCATGGTTAGGGTAAACTGTCGCTGGGGGGGAAGGATGACACCTTCTGCCCCCTGTGTTTCACACTGCCACTGGGGGGGAAGGACGACACCTTTGGCCCCCTGGAGTACCCACTGACGCTGTGGAGGAAGGTCGACACCTTCTGCTCCCTGGGGTACACACTGCCGCTGGGGGGGAAGGACGACACCTTCTGCCCCCTGGGGTTCACACTGCCGCTGAGGGGGAAGGACGACACCTTCTGCCCCCTGGGGTTCACACTGCCGCTGTGGAGGAAGGTCGACACCTTCTGCTCCCTGGGGTACACACTGCCGCTGGGGGGAAAGGACGACACCTTCTGCCCCCTGGGGTTCACACTGCCGCTGGGGGGGAAGGACGACACCTTCTGCCCCCTGGGGTTCACACTGCCGCTGGGGGGAAAGGACGACACCTTCTGCCCCCTGGGGTTCACACTGCCGCTGGGGGGAAAGGACGACACTTTCTGCCCCCTGGGGTTCACACTGCCGCTGAGGGGGAAGGACGACACCTTCTGCCCCCTGGGGTTCACACTGCCGCTGGGGGGAAAGGACGGCACCTTCTGCCCCCTGGGGTTCACACTGCCGCTGAGGGGGAAGGACGACACCTTCTGCCCCCTGGGGTTCACACTGCCGCTGGGGGGAAAGGACGACACCTTCTGCCCCCTGGAGGGCCGGTAGAGAGACCTCGGTCCCATCTCTACCTGCCATCTGGAGGTCATCCCAGGACCAGTCAATGAAGTCTGGTTCTGCTTGTCGAGTAGGTTGGGGCTGCACAAGGCTGAGCAGGTGTTGGTAGTCCTGCTCCAGCTCCCACTCTCTCGTTACCAGGTGGGTCATGTCTTTGCTCACCTCGCCTTCGTCATCCCAGACATACATGCCCATCCGGTAGTCGTAGATGTCCCAAAACCTAGACCCCTCCGTGCTGCCAAGATCAATATCGTCCTCCAAGGCATCCCATAATAAACCCGGGCCATCATAATCATCCCCCTCCGGTAAGTCGTGTTCAGCCGTCCAGGGGGTAAGTCGAACGGTATACCACCAGAGGGCCTGGTATGCGTTGTCTAGCCAGATCTCTCGCCATACCAGGGTCTCTAGTCTTGTCACCCACTCATCCAGGGGCTGCTCTCCCAATAGATACATCCGCATCGCCACACGCTTCTGTAGCCGCTGCTCATCACTGGGGAGACTCTCACCTCGCCGCCATTGGGCATCTTGCAGGGCATCATACCAGAGTTCCATTCTGTCTGTCTCCCTGTAGTCTGCGGCCTCCTTCTCATCCTCATCATGGAACGCTGTCCAAAAACTAGCCGGTTCCATCCTGCTGTAGCCAGGGGCGCTGTACGGATACTAGCGTTGCCCTCAATTTGTACTCCACGGAATGGTGTCTCCTGTAGCTGTCCTTCTGACCGTGGGAACAATTCCACCACTTGCCAACAAATGTAACGGAGCAGGAACACGCAGTCCAAAATCTCCGCTGGTATACGATAAAATACCCACGAGGCACTACAGTTTCACCATTCCCGACCTCCCATATTGGACGACACACAATTTGGGAGTCAAATGAATACTGACTTTATTTTGTTATTGCAGAAATATTTATACATCTCTTCCCACAGGCAATCCACATCCCCCATATTTGGCTGCACAATACCCATAAAGAGAACAATAGGTGGGTCACACCTCCCTGGCAACTTTGATACAATCAGACATTGATTCAATTACACCTCTTTGTTCTTATCAGAGAATTAAAACACTTTGGCAAATGCAAGGATCCTTTACAACTTTCTTATCTCTTGAATCTCTGTAATAGGATTATCTATTAGCCTAGGTCTGCAAAAGTCTGGCTAATATTCTGCAGAGCATCAAACAGCAAACATATTGTAGGATCATATTTTAACCAAGAATTAAATAATCATAAAACAGGGTAAAACAGGGATGGGTTCCGCTACAAGCTGCTAATAGAATGAGGCCCATAGTAATTAAGGTTTGAAAAAATACTTTTAGTCCTTCAAGTTCAACCTTTTTAGATCTCCCATAATTTTTGTATTATGTGAATTGTGAGTTGAAAAACTGGCTTTAAGATTATTCCCTGGATCAATATCGTGCATATTCTTGTCAACTGACGTAGCCTTGTACGTCTTGTCAAAAAATAACTTTAACTAAACTTTTTCTGAAATTTTAATTTCTTAGAATTTTAAACCAAGGAAAAATAAATTTAGAAATAATTACGGAGAAAAATATATTTTCATGAATTCCAAACTAATTAATACATTATTTTTTAATGTTCTGTTTACTCGTTGTCTAAGAGTTTGTGGGAAATATTTTTCTTTGTAGTAGTTCTACTTCTTAGAAATATAAACCAAGAAAATTAGTATTAATACATGAATATTCCAGTTAATTAAATAGCTTTTTTGGCTACTGGGGCCTGAAAACACAAATATTTACACACATTCCCACACACACCAACTTATTCATAGCACTGGTGTGTGTTTCCTCCTCAGAGCTAAGAATAGTATTTTTATATATTGTATCTTCAAAGGAACTATGATCAAAGAGTTAATTCATGGAGTCCAAAAATAATGCCAGTAAAATCCCTCAGCTGACAACGTTATGTTTTTTGTTCTTAAAAAGAAGAGAACAGAGACACAAGTTGGGATCAGGCGGCAAACACGCATTTTGCCACAGTGTAGAACATACACTCTTTTTTCCATGAAATTCTTATTTTTTATATATTAGTATTATATAATTAGTTATTATACCATTTCTTTATTATTTATCACATTTTTATTTATTACAGGTATTTTTTTTTTTAATTGGGCAAAAGTGATATAATTACTAAGGGCCTCATTCTATTAGCGGCCGCAGCCGTTGCGGGGCCGCAAGGACCGGCCGCAAGCTATTCGGCTATTCTATTCCCTTACGGCCGGGGACTCCGGCAGGCTTGCGGCCGGTGCCTTGCTATCTCTTGCGGCCGCTCGCGCCAGAGGAAAGCCTTTGATCTAAAACGGCCGCAAGAGTTTCGGCCGTAAGAAATTCCTATTTGCAATTCAATTGCTCCGGGAAACCTCTCTGCAAGGCTAAAACCGAGCCGCAGCTTACTTCCAGGAAAGAGGTCCCGCTAGCACCAATTAAGCACATAAAATAGCTCAAATAAAGCCATCCTGCACTTTGAGAAGACTATAAAGGGATTTTAGGTGTTAGAAAAAATAGCACATAATTATCCTGTACTCAAATCCGTAAAATATTTTTAATATCCGTAAAATATCCATGTAAAAAGTCCAGAGTGCTTGGAGCACCTCAGACATGCCCACGCCGCAGCCGGAAAATAAACAGTTAATTTGAACTCGGGTTTGGGCTGATGTGCAAGCTTGAGAGTGGGTTCCTTTTAATCCTCATGTCCCCCAATATGATCCCTAGCATTTACAGAGCTGTACAGTGCAGGCTTGAATTTATTTTTGCGTTTTTAGATTTCTGAGATTACGGCCGGTTCCAAGATATGCGGCCGGCCGTAAGAGGAGATCCTTGCGGGGCCGTATAATAGAATCGCGAGTTAACAGAACCTCGCAAGGAATCGCAGCCTTGCGGCCGATTTACGGCCGGTAATAGAATGAGGCCCTAAGAGCCTCATTCAATTGTGATTTGGCCAATTGAATAGGGGTCTATATAAGCACATAGCATACTTTTTTTAAAGAAGTTTTTAGTTAGTAAGCATCTATCCAAAAGTAAGGTTTTCACTAACTAAAAACTTCTTTAAAAAATATATGCCATGTGCTTATTTAGAGCCCTATTCAATTGGCCAAATTGCAATTGAATGAGGGCCTAAGAGAGTAAAAAATATAAAAAAACATTTAACAAAGAAAATGTTTATGAAATATAATAATATAATTGCGGTTATATGTATAAAATGTTACTTTTATTTGCACTACTATTGTCAAAAGTATTATGTTATAATTAAACATATTGTGTATATAACAAATATTATAATTGTACTTATAAGTATTAAACTTCTGTTATAGATTTTATACTGTATTTAAAACTGTCAATATATGTGTTATATTTTATAATACATTAACTTATTTTATGAACAATACTGCGGTTGTATATACTATAGTGTTATTATTATGTTTATGGTGCATTTATATATACTGTCTTGAATGTTGAATTTACTGTATTGTAACTACTATATTTTAACTCCACATCATACTAATGCAGTGAAGCAGCTTCAGCTGTTGCCGCCCGTGGCTGAACAATATATATATACTAGCGACTTGCCCGTCAAAAAATGACGGTCAATAAAATTTGAAGCCATAGGAATGCTGTTTGAAACATAATTGAAACCGTTTTATACTGTGATTACCTTCGGCACTCATTGCGAGGCGCCTTCGGCACTCATTGCCAAAGTGCTCCGGGTTTAATGGCTCGCCTTGCGAGGCAAGCCGGCAATGAGCGCCTTTGGCACTCATTGCCTAAGTGCTCCGGGTTTAATGGCGATTCTCGTGCCTGTGGCGCTCATCGCTAAGGCGTACGGACCACGCAAACAGCGGGACGACTATTCATAGTTGGACAATTATATTATGTGAGATATATATATACAGTGGATATAAAAAGTCTACACACCCCTGTTAAAATGTCAGGTTTCTGTGCTGAAAAAAAATTAGACAAAGATAAATATTTTCAGAACTTTTTCCACCTTTAATGTGACCTATAAACTGTACAACTCAATTGAAAAACAAACTGAAATCTTTGAGGTAGAGGGAAGAAAAAATATAAAAATAAAATAATATGGTTGCATAAGTATGCACACCCTTAAACTAATACTTTGTTGAAGCACCTTGTGATTTTATTACAGCACTCAGTCTTTTTGGGTATGAGTCTATCAGCATGGCACATTTTGACTTGCCAAGATTTGCCCACTCTTCTTTGCAAAAACACTCCAAATCTGTCAGATTGCCGGGGCATCTCCTGTGCACAGCCCTCTTCAGATCACCCCACAGATTTTCAATTGGATTCAGGTCTGGGCTCTGGCTGGGCCATTCCAAAACTGTAATCTTCTTCTGGTGAAGCCATTCATTTGTTGATTTGGATGTATGCTTTGGGTCGTTGTCATGCTGAAAGATGAAGTTCCTCTTCATGTTCCGCTTTCTAGCAGAAGCCTGAAGGTTTTGTGCCAATATTGACTGGTATTTGGAACTGTTCATAATTCCCTCTATCTTAACTAAGGCCCCAGTTCCAGCTGAAGAAAAACAGACCCAAAGCATGATGCTGCCCCCGCCATGCTTCATTGGGGGTATGGTGTTCTTTTGGTGATGTGCAGTGTTGTTTTTGCGCCAAACATATCTTTTGAAATTATGGCCAAAAAGTTCAACCTTGGTTTCATCAGACCATAACACCTTTTCCCACATGCTTTTGGGAGACTTCAGATGTGTTTTTGCAAAATGTAGCCTGGCTTGGATGTTTTTCTTTGTAAGAAAAGGCTTTCGTCTTGCCACTCTACCCCATAGCCCAGACATATGAAGAATACGGGAGATTGTTGTCACATGTACCACACAGCCAGTACTTGCAGCTCATTTAATGTTGCTGTAGACCTCTTGGTAGCCTCCCAGACCAGTTTTCTTTTCATCAATTTTGGAGGGAGCTCCAGTTCTTGGTAATGTCACTGTTGTGCCATATTTTCTCCACTTGATGATGACTGTCTTCACTGTGTTCCATGGTATATCTAATGCCTTGGAAATTCTTTTGTACCCTTTCTCCTGACTGATACCTTTTAACAATGAGATCCCTCAGATGCTTTGGAAGCTCTCTGTGGACCATGGCTTTTGCTGTGGGATGCGACTAAGAACATTTCAGGAAAGACCAACTAGAACTTTATTTGGGGTTAATCAGAGGCACTTTAAATGATGGCAGGTGTATGCTGACTCCTATTTAACATGATTTGGAATGTTATTGCCTAATTCTGAACACAGCTACATCTCCAGTTATAAGAGGGTGTGCAGACTTATGCAACCACATTGTTTTTCTTTTTTTTTTTCTTCCCTCCACCTAAAAGATTTCAGTTTGTTTTTCAATTGAGTTGTACAGTTTATAGGTCACATTAAAGGTGGAAAAAGTTCTGAAATGATTTATCTTTGTCAACCTGACATTTTAACAGTGGTGTGTATACTTTTTATATCCACTATATATCAAATATAATAGTTGCCAATCTGCGAGTTGTCCTAGACTAGCCAAAAATAACGGGCCGTATGACTTAGGACTTGAAGCACGTAGATGGACTGCGGGGCTCGCAAAAATACGACTTTAATGGCCGAACCACTGAACTGGAAAAACATTCAAAAACACAGAAATATGCCTCAAATTCACTTATACACTCACACACAGCACAGGGGGTGGCCAGGGAGCCTGTGAGTAAGGTTGCAAGTTAATTTGAGGCATATTTTTCCTTTTTTAATGATTGAAAATCTCAGAAGAGAGACAAGAAATGACTGCCGAAAAAACGTAAACACAACGAAAATGAGGCCGAAGGACGTAAAACGAGGCCGAAGGACGTAAATACGAGCCCTAAGCACTAAGACATAACGCAAACCAGTAACACTTAATACAAGGCAGTAACATTTAACTCAAGCCACTAACAATGAACCCAAGCCAGTAACACTGAACCCAAGGCAGTAACACTTAACACAAGGCAGTAGGCCCCTAAACTACACAGGCATATAAAGTACACATGGGGAGAGGCTCGCAATGAGCACCAAAAGACGTTCATTGCAAACGAAACAATGAGCTCCGACGGCACTCATCGTGGGGGACGTAATGAGCGCCGAAGGGGATAATTGCAAAGCAGGTGCGGCTTGGCAAAAACGTCAATGAGCGGTAAAGCCACTCATCGCGGGGTCTGTAAATTAGATGGGGGAAGAGGCTTGCAATGAGCGGCAAAGGCGTTCAGCGCAGGGATTGCGATGAGTGCTGGAGGTGCTCAGAGGGGCCATATCCTCGCATATCCTTCTCATAAGGGTTTTTTATTAAGCATTGGCAAATCAAATTACAACGTATATGAACATAAGTCACACTTATGCCAATAATATTTCACATAAAATACACAATATAGCATGACATGCTTTAAACACAGATATCAATATAATTTATATATACACGTACCTAAAACTGGTACCAGGTTAATGTTACCTAGTGGAGTACCACCGCCAAAACCTCCTTTTTGTTTTTATATCAGTTAAACAGTACAATAGTATACCATAAAAGGTGTATCAGGGGGAAAATAAAAATAAAACAAGAAAGGAAAAATATAAACTCTTCTTTTTCAGGTAATTCCAAAGCTTCCGAAGAGAGGTCCTCTCGCTTCCACCCACCATCTCCAGGAGTCTCCCACAGAGTCATGTAATCATGGAGGTCAGCTACTTGTTTTTCAGGTTTGGGATTCAGGGTTCCTAAACCTGCCCCATTATAAAACCCACTTTACCCCATAGTTATGCTGTCTGTCCTGGCAATCCATGTTGACCATATCTCCATACATTTTGGAATAGAGTCCTCTATCAAATGGGTTAATCTTTATTGATGAGGATGAAATCCGTTTTATTGATAATCGCCTGTATGCTAAGTACTGATGATCTCCACTGCCGAGCAATATGGCTTTTTTTGTGGCTAACATGAGGAACTGTAGTAGTTGGTTGTGATGAAAAGAGATATTTGGAGCTGGAAGACCCAGAAGACACACCACAATATTTGAGTCAATTTGGGAGCTTAAAACTGTAGAGGCTAATGTGAGGACTTTTTCCCATAAATCCTTAACTTTTGGGCATGTCCACCAAATATGTATAAATGAGCCTGTATTTCCACAGTCTATGAAGCAACTATCAGTTTGGACAAGGCCCCATTTGTAAAGCTTAGCAGTAAGAGTAAAGCAGTAGAGTAAAGAATGTTCTATGTAGGACTTTAATGACATTTCACGTATGCTATAAGTCAAGGACCCCTTTGTGATATTTTGCCAGGATTTCTCCCAGGCTTCTTCACCTAGAGGTTCTCCCAGGTCTTCCTCCCACAATCGCATATATTTTGGTTTTAATGTTGGGGTAATCTCATTAAAGGAATTATACAACATGCTAATGATTTTGTTCGACAGTGGATGATCTCTACAAAGCCCAGTAAACCAAATATCGGTCGTGTTAAACTTGTGATAAAATGTCTAATTCTGCAAAAATTGTAATGCTCCGCTTAGGGAAAGTTAAAATTGTAAGGCTGGCAATGCTGTTTGCCACACAATGTGAGGCTTTTGCTCCTCTGAGCACCTTCAGCGCTCATTGCAGGCCCTGTGCTGAGCACCTTCGGTGCTCATTGCGAGCCTCTCCCCTTGTGTACTTCAACTTTCCTGCTTTGCAATCATCACCTTCCGCGCTCATTGCGAGCCTTTCCTCCCGGCTACTGTACAGGCAGCTCAGTGCATGGTTCGTTAACCTTCAAGTTTTGTGCTTGGGAATGCCATGTGTCTCTTTCCACCATCTCCCCCTATCGCTTCCCTGTGTCTTTCTCCTCTGTGTGTCTGCTGAATGTTTATGTGACTGCCGTTGGTTTTATTTTCAAAGTCCTGCGTGCCTGGCGTTGTTGGTGTAAGTGTTACTGTCTTTGTTGTTGTGTATTTTCTAAGTGCCGCGTGCCTGGCTCTGCTCTGCCTCGTTTTATCCTGTTTTAGATTTTTTATGTTTTTAGTCCGTCATTTTTTTCCCTTGCTTAGCTGATTTTCCAAATATGGGTCAAATTCACTTGCAATCTCACTCCCAGGCTTCCTGACTCTCCCCCTGTGCTCTGTGTGAGTGTGTTTTAATTTTTTTTTTATTATTTTGCTTGTTTTTAAGTTTCTCGACTTATGCTCTGGAACTGAGTTTGGCCGTTGTATTTTAAAACTGCGCTCCTCGCGGTCAGTGGCAAATAATGGGGAGGAAGAGGATGAGAGAGGAGGAGGAAAATGGGTGAAGGAGGGAGGAGTAGGGGAAGGAGGGAGGAGAAGGATAACGGGGAAGGAGGGAGGAGAAGGGGAAGTGAGGAGGAGGAAGAGAAGGAGGGAAGGGAGGAGGAGGATAAGGGGCAAGGAAGGAGAAGGATAACGAGGAAAGGGAGGAGGATAAGGGGGAAAGGGAGGAGGATAAGGGTGAAGGGGAAAGGGAGGAGGATAGGGGGCACGGCAGGAGGAAGAAGATAAGGGGAAAGGGAGAAGGAGGAGGATAAGGGGTAAGGGAGGAAAGGGAGGACGATAAGGGAGAAGGGAGAAAGGGAGGAGGATGGGGAAGGAAGAGGATGAGGGGAAGGAGGGAGAAGGAGGATAACAGGGAAGGAGGGAGGAGGAGAGGAAGGAGTGAGGAGGAGGATAATGGGCAAAGGAGGGAGGAGGAGGGGAAGGGAGGAGGAGGATGAAGAGAAGGAGGGAAGGGAGGAAGCGGATAGGGGCGAAAGGGAGGAGGATAAGTGGGAAGGAAGGAGGAGGATCACGAGGAAAGGGAGGAGGAGGAGTATAAGGGGGAAAGGAAGGAGAATAAGGGGGAAGGGGAAGGGAGGGGAAAGGGAGGAGGAAGAAGATAAGGGGAAAGGGAGAAGGAGAGGATAAGGGGAAGGGAGGAAAGGGAGGATGATAAGGGGGAAGGGGAAAAGGGAGGAGGATAAGGGGGAAGGGGGAAAGGGAGGAGGATGGGGGAAAGGGAGGAGGAAGACGATAAGGGGAAGGGGGGAAATGGAGGAGGAGAGGGGTGAAGGGGTAATGGTGCTATGTGGAGGCAGAACAAGGCAGTATGATTATGTCCGTATTTTTGAATGTACCGCTTTAACATTCTAAATACTGACATAATCATCCCGCCAGGAGGGTTAATATGGTGTTTTTATATAAATTATATTGTACATACCATTGTGCTATATATTTTTTACTCTGTGCCTGGAAGGTGTACCGCGCTCCCTTGTTTTTTGACTTTTCCAAGCCCTTGATTCTCCTTTTCATTGCAGCTTCTTGGCTGCTTTTTGCAAACATCGCCAAGCTTTTAGCTTGGAGATTTTTCCTGTTCTTACAGCCCCCTTTGGCTCCCTTTTTGCAGGCCTCACCAAACCCTTGCTTGGAGATTTCTCCTTTTCGTTGCAGCTTTTGGCTCCTTTTTGCAGGTTTCACCAAGCCTTCTGCTTGGAGATTTTTCCCTTAGGGTTTGAAACCGGGATGTTTTAGACAGTTCATACCAAATCTAAATTGAGATTCCAAAGGGCATTGGCCCTTTTTCATTGCCACGTGCCTTCAACAAGACTTTGGCTTTCCATTAATCCTAAACTGGCCCTCGCTAGGCCATACATCTATAATTGTTTGGCCCATCACATGGCTTTCCACAAGCCCTCATTGTCAATTCGTCCATATCTACTAAACCGCGTCATTGCCCATGTTTCAAGGTAACACTTTCGGCTTTCGCTAAGCACCTCATGCTGATTTTGACCCCATCAGCAATCCTTGACCATGCACAAGGACTCGTCCAGAACTCATATCAGGCCATGATGTCCGTAGCATCGGCCACAATTCAGCAACTGTTTGCTGTTCACAGTTTTTGGTGCCTTTTGCACCATATGTCCTTGAGGGCATTTACATTGCTGGAGAGCCATGATTTTGAAACTGCATTGTTTTTGCCCCTTCTACCCTTGCTGTAAGAGAGGAATCCGACCACAAATATTTCGATACTAGCGACTTGCCTGTCAAAAAATTACGACAATACAATTTGAAGCCACACAATGCGAGGCTATGGCACCTCTGAGCACCTTCGGCGTTCATTGCGAGCCGCAACTTTCCTGTTTTTGCAATGATCACCTTCCGCGCTCCTAGCGGCCCCCATGATGAGTGCCTTTGGCGCTCATCGAGTGGCTTACAATGAGCGCCTTTGGCTCTCATCGCAAGCCTCTCCCCCTGTGTACTTTATAGGCCTTGCAATTGAGCACCTTCTGCGCTTATCGCGAGCCAGTCCCCCAGTGTAGTTTATAAGCCTTGCGATGTGTTACTGCCTTGGGTTAAATGTTACTGGCTTGGATTAAGTGTTACTGGCTTGCGTTAAGTGTTACTGCTTAGGGCTCTTTTTTACGTCTTTCGGACTCATTTTACGTCCTTTGGCCTTTCGTTATGTTACGTTTTTTCGGCAGCCATTTTTTTTCTTGCTTAGTCGATTTTCGGTCTTAAAAAAATGCCAAATATGCCACAAATTAACTTGCAACCTCACTCACAGGCTCCTTGTCTCTTGCCCTGTGCTGTGTGTGAGTGTGTAAGTTAATTGGAGGCATATTTTGTTTTTTTGTTTGTTTTTCGAGTTCCGCGGTTCGTCCATTAAATTCTTATTTTTTGCAAGGTCCCGCACTTTTTCCGAGGGCGCAATTTTTTTGCAAGTCCTACGGGCCTTGCGATCAACACCTGCAGCCTTCGGCGCTCATTGTAGCTAAGTCCTGCAGGCCTCGCTATGAGCGCCTGCGCCACTCATCACTACCCCTGCAATAAGCGCCTTTGGCGCTCATTGCAGCTAAGTCCCGCGGGCCTCCACCCCCGCAACTATGTCTCTCGCTTTGCTACTCGAGCCCCGCAACGGGACTACAACTCGCAGTATGACAACTATATTAGTGATGCCTATAAATATTTGTGCAAAAGGTTTTAGATAAGCGAAAACCAGAGTAATTAATGGGGCCGTAAATATCCTTACATATTAAGAAGTAGAAGAGCAACAACAACAAAACAGAAAGAAAAAAACATGAGCATGAATGTTGGAGGGTCAGAAGAAATTTTGATAGTATGTTAGAGACCCCAAGTCTATATTAAGTCCTGTATTTTTAGTATTGAAGAGTGTTACTATCTTAATTTCAAATGTCTTTCTTTCTTGAGTATTTTGATTTTCAGGTTTTGGATGAAATTATTATTCTGAGTAAAAAAATTAAATAAAAATAAAATGTATTTAGATTTTGATATTTTATTAAAATTACCACATTATTTAATTCATTCTAGGAAGTCCTGTTTGTGAGAAGCTCTTAGACCTACACTGTAGAGGTACATTATTAACCTTACTCGCCTTCCTGTATCCGCTCTCCTACTTCATCATGTTCTCTACAAGGACAACTGCAAAAGCCTTGATCAGACAAATATTTCCTCTCTTTTTCATTTTCACTGCCATATTCTTTTTCTAACCAATTAATCTTTCTCTGCACAGTTGTTTTCAGCATTTCCCTGTTTAATCTGCTACACATGGATATTTTACAATGATGAGAAAACCAAGTTCAATTTAAGACACTTAACTTGTATTAAAGTGTGTAATTGGTCTATTAACTAGAGAACCTAACACTCCATTCAAATCTCAGTTGTATTTAGGCTTATCAAAGCTTACCGGAAAATGTATTCCAAAAAGGTAAAAAATAAAATAAAAAACAGTGACTCACATGAAGGATCCTTCACACCTGGAATAAGATAATGTTCCAACACTCACACGCGAGGCTGGTTGATAAAGAGAAATCCCCCATATCTGGGGGTGTAAGTACAATGTAAACTGTAGTGTGACATACACCTCGGATTATTCACCAAATTGTAGTATTTAATGAGTCAGAAATAACTCAGCCATTTTTGAACAGGAAAAGCCAGTTTAAAGAGAGGAGCAAAGTATGTCAATTAGTAGGAAGGGTAAAAATATCACGAAAAATAAACTCTAACCCTTTCACTGGCAGAAGAAGCCAGCAACACAATTCCTTCAATATTCAAACAATATGAATTCAATTCAGCTCTTTGATTTGCTTCTTCCCACTCTCTATCAGGTAGACATTGGCCAAATTGATCTGCCCAGAAAGTTTCTCTAAATTTTTCTTAGGATTGTATTGTCCAGGCCACTGCACAGAAAGAGACAAATAGAAAATTAGGACAGCCTCCTCGGCATATATTCTTGAACCCAAGGGTCACAAATAGTCAGACACAACTGAATGACTATATAAAAACCATAATTGCATATACAATGTGATTAGTTAGATGTTGTATTATTACACTCAATCAGAGAATAAACTAACCAAAATAGGTTAGTTCTATAGACATGACAACCCACCTTTTATTTGCTGCGTATACAAATGACCTTTAGTTTCACAAAGGGTGATAGGTAGCTCCAAATGTGAACTCCTTAGGGAGTTCAGCTACACCTCAATGTCGATGTCCAACGAAGTCCGAAATGTCTGGGGTTTGCTGTTTCTCCGGTTCAGGATAGAATTGCCTGGTATTTCAGGGCTGGATCACTCTATTGTGGGTGACCAGACTGATATACTACAGGATATTTCTTCCTGTGAAGGGCACAAGTGAGATAACAGAGACTGCTCTTGGAGTAGATTATCATGCCCATATAACTAACCTAGTAATGCTAGTTAGTTCTCTGATTGAGCTCTTCTATTTTTGTTGTTGCACTATATATATTTTTTTACATTTTAAATATATTTTCTTTATTTTCAAGTTTAGTTGTTCAAAACATCTGAACCCAGCAAAAATAGATGTTTCTGAGCCACAAAAACAAGATTATAAAGTGACATCAGAGAGCTGGAACAAAGGGCAGGGAGGTTTTACTTATAATAGATTCAATAAAAGTGTTTGCTGAAGTATCAAAAGCCCTGGACAAGAAGATATGCATGCCTGGAGGTGAATAGGAGCGTGTTTGTGTAGCAAAGCTTGGAGACAACACTTCTGTACAATTCATCCCTACGTAAAATACACTGAGATTAGATCAGAGCTGGGCAATGACCCACTGCTAGCCATGCAAGAGAGCCGGGGTGGGCAAAGAAGAAAGCCCACTGTCAGAACTGGGTGGTCTCCTGGACCTTATTGTCCAGTGTGAGTGGGATTTCTGAATCTGTGGGACACTCAAAAGAGGTTCTGTTTATCAACAGAGGATCCCGGAAACTCAGGGATCACAAAAAAATAAAAATAGAATTTGCTGAGGATAAAAAGGGCCCATCTAGTCTGTTCATTCTGGCTTAATTAAAGGGATATGGAAGGTTCCTGGATGTTACTAGGTACATAATATCCCTGTGTATCTATTACTAACATGTACTTTATTTTATTAGATGTGCTTATAAGCTCTGTTTTTACTGCCTGAGATCAAACAAATAGTCCCTGTATGGGTCTGGCCACTGCAGCATATGCAGACACAGACTCTGTAGGGCTGGATGTGCAGTGTAGTGTCCTAGCCTATGAGAGATAACGTCTCAGCAGCATGTTGAAGAATGTTGCTGAGAGATGGTCACTAATTGCAGCGGTGGAGCTAGAAAATGGTGGGCTCTCATGGAAAACATATTTTGGTTGTAAAAAATGTATCCTGCCAACTCTGGTTCCAACTCACTCAATGCCCCTCCCCAAGGCCCCTTCCTTTAATAGCTTCCCTCCCCAAAACATTTTACCATAGTTGCTCCCCCACTATAGTCTCAACCCTAAGCCTTCACCATTGTCTTAACCCTTATCCATATTAACTATAGATTAAAACTTCACCATAGCCTTAACTATAGGTCTTTAACCCCCCACCCCTAAACATAGCCCTAACCATTAATCATAGCCACTTATCGTTGACTATCCCTTAGCTTTCAACCTTCACAGTTGCCCCAACCTTTAACCATTGCCCTTATTCTAACACCTCTTCATAGTCTGAATCCTTAACTATAGTCATAATGCCTAACATTGCCCTAATCCTTAACCACAGCCCTAACCCTTAACCATAGCCCTAACCCCTATCAATAGCCTAACACTTAACATTGGCCCTAATTCTTAATTATAGCTCTAACACTTAACAATTACCTTAAAACCTTAACCATAGGTATAATCCTTAACCATAGGTTTAAATCTTTATTAAAGGACATAGAGCCCGATTCAATTTGAAGGCCGCATCTCGCTGTATATAGTCCATATGTGTGCAGCTCGCTGTCTGCTACAAATCCGTGCCATTCAATTGAAGAAGGGTGCAAGTTACGGGCCAAAGCCTCAAGCCCATAAACCCCTCCTACGCCCGCACACTTTTAATGGGCTTGATCAGATGCGGCCCGCAGTTACGATACAATCACTGTATGGCAGTCAGAGAGAGATTATAAAGTTGCGCTCCACACGCAGTCTTCAGAGCAGAATATTGCGGTTTTGTTCTTTTATATTCACCTAATTACGATCTTTGATTACACATATTTACAGATTACACATAATACCAATACACATAAATTAAATGACACACATAGATACACATAAAGCTAGGTCACTCCATACACACATCCCCCAACAGTTAATAAATACACATAAAACACACATATTTTTCATCATATATATATACAGAAACACTTATTTTTATTTATCGTTATATTATTTTTGAGATTTAAATGGAGGGAGGAGAGAGGAGGGGAGAGGAGTGGAGAGGGTGTGAGGAAGGAGATGAGGAGAGCCAAAGAGGAGAGAGAGGTGGCCCTGGGGAGTGGTGGAGGAGGAGGACGTGAGGAGTTGCGGAGGAGCGGTGGAAGAGTTGGAGGAGGAGTTGGATGAGGAGGTGGTCACATTTGCATGTGCCAGCTCAGCTTCCCAGAATGCAGTGTGATAACTGTATTTTTTGGAATTTTGAGCTGGAAGCAGGTTTTTTTTTAACTTGTTTTAGACATTCAAATGTGAACACAAATGTACTATTTATTTACTGTACTACTGTACGGTGGAGGCTTCTATCGCTCTTTTGCCCACCATATATTAAATGATTGCTGTGGTGACCTACCTACTCATAAGGTCCACAACACAAGCTGGGATCCCACCCCACGCTGATGATAGGCAGTAACCTTGAAACGGCTGTCCGTTGGTAGAATTCCCAGCTTGTGTATAATCTATCTACTGTTTATGTAATATTTCTAAACAGTAGATAGATAGATAAACCGATCCCTATCCCTAGGCTTGCAAGATTATCTTGCATGATTTTGTGAGACCGAGCAGAAAAGAAGGATTAGGACAGGGGAAGCTAATTGGGACCTACATAATATGGGGGGGGGATGTTGCCCCCCCTTTTCCCTATGCCTCTTTTCCCTATGACCCTTTTCATAACCCTAGTACTAAATCATAAGCATAACCCAAACCCATAACTATAGCTCCAACCGATAACTATAGCCCTAACCCATAACCATAGCCCAAACCTCTACAATAGGCCCTAACCATGGGCCTCATTTAATTTGGGGCCGTTACTCGAGAGTAAATACCCGAATTGCTACTTTCGAGATGCATGATCGAGTAGCTCTACTTTTAGTTTGCTGATCAATTGGCCGGGCCTGCAAGTTAATCCCCCTTTGCAAGAATCGTAAACCATGCCGTCGGAAGTAGAATCTATGGGTTTGAACATGAAGCCCATAACTCCCACTATCGAAACAGCCAATGGAAACAAAGATCGTCATCATGACATCAATGATTCAAACCTCCAAGCCCTAGGGGTTTTGAAGCCCGTAGGACTTGTGAAATTGCAGGTGGCAACCCATTGCTGCAGGGATCCTGCGGCACACATATTGTTAACCCCATGTTGCAGGGGTTATGTAAGTACCCCCTGCAGCAACTAACATTAACACCCCTATGCTGCAGGGTCCCCATCAGGACCCCCGGAGGGTCCCCACATTAAGCTTTGCTGCGAGGGTCCCAATTGGGACCCCAGCAGCATTTAAAATTTTTATTTGCTTCTGCGCAGGTCCTTAAAGGACCTGCATTACAATTTCAATTAACCCTATCATTCATGGCGGACTATACAGACCCCCATGAGCCCCTTATTAACCACGTCACTCATGGGGGTCTATACATACCCCATGAGTCCCTTAAGGGTCTAGAAAGACCCTTATGGGACAATAATTAAACCAGGACCCTCATGACACTAAGTCTAAGCACTACCCTACACTATCCTATTAACACTCCTTCTATCCTATGCTATTAACCCCTACACTACCTACCTAAGCCCCTAATAAAATCCCTAGCACCCTACTAATCACAGAAGAAAATAAAAAGACTTTTTTCAAAAAATAAAAATAACTAAATTACAAAAAATAAAAAAAGCAACACTACATAAAATAAAAACAAGAAACATTACATAAAATAAAAAACCCACTACATACAGATATAAAAAAAACAAAAAAAACACTAATCAGATAAAAACAAAACCTACATCCAGTAAGACAAGAAAGGGTAAATTAGACCACTTACCTTGCCCAAATGCCCCTCCAGCGATGCTGGTCTTCTTTTCTTCATCCGAGACAGGGCCCTCCAGAAATGTCCACAGATCCGGTAACACCTACAAAGAAAAGGAACATTACAATTAATGCATAAATACATACATGTCATATAATATAGACCTAATAGGCCACTTATCTGTCCAAAATGCCCATCCAGCGATGCCCTGGTCATCCTTGAGTCATAGCAGGCAGGGCCCTTCCAAAATAAACTTGATGTTCTAAAAGAAAAAAAAAACTAACGGAGCTCCCATTCAGATTGGCTCCAAGCATCTGTGTCTTCTGATTGGCTCATGTAACTGTCAATCAGATTGCAGCTAATCAGAAGGGACCTCGCGGCATGGGGTTAACAATGTGTGTGCCGCGGGCCCTTTAAGGACCAGCGGCGGGGAGTTTAAAATTTTAAATGCTGCAAGGATCCTGATCAGGACCCCTGCATCATAGGGTCAATGTGGGTACACTGCGGGGGTCCCGATCAGGACCCCTCCATCATGGTGTTAATGTGGCAAACCTGCAAGGGTTCCAATTGGGACCACTGCATCATGGGGGTTTCATTTTGGAGTGCGGCGGGGAGGTTAGAACCAGTGAGGAGGATAAATAAGGGCTTTACTAGCCCTTGCACTACCTCTTTGGTACCAGTAGGCCATTTACGGGCTTGACAGAAGGGTAAATCGGAGCAACTGAATAGCGATTCGTGATTTTTGCGGCTGTGAAAGATCAAAGGCTTTGCGGGAAGTAACTTGCGATTTTAAGAATCATAATGGATAGTAGCGCGCAGCAAGTAACCTGATCGGAGCCCGCAAGTAGAAGGCAATCGAATAGCTAAGTAAATTGCTATCTCCACTTGCGGTCCCCGATCTTGAAAAAGTAGCAATTGAATGAGGCCCCATAGCATATAACACCTAATCCAACACATCTGTAACCCCCATCCTAACATAGCCCTATCTATAACCCCTATCCATAGGCCTAAACCTAATCCATAACTATAGATGTAACCCCAAATCTTTCAATATCTCTATCTCCCAGCCTAATCATAGACCTAACATCTAGCCCAACTACAGCCCTAAATATATCCACTAGTCATAGTCCCAATAGAAAAAGTGACTAAAAATGAACTATAGCCTCACACATAATTCCAAATAATTAATAAGATCCATTTTCTTACATTAACCTTAATTCACAGACACTCTACCAAATTTTATATAACAACCTTAAAACCCCTTTTTTTCCTTGAAAGTATGTTTATTCTGGACAGATAAATCAATATATATCACATCCTGCCATGTCTGCTTGTATGAGGAGTTCATATGGATATATTTCTCCAGGTTAAACCAACAATAAATACTGATTTTCTATGCAGCACAGATGAAGACAGATTTTTAATTATACAGTAGATGTAATAAATTATAACAAATGAGAGCTATATCGGCAGGGAAGTGGAAGCCACATTTAATTATGATCTAATTGGCCTGGTTTAGTATTCCTGGAACTGCTATTGATAATTGTTTGTTGTTGATTGATTTAATTAACAATGTCGGATTTCACTGATTTATGGGAAGGCAGGTTTTGTAAGTATAACATATTGTATATATTCAGAAAAATAAAATAAAATAATGGAAACAGCAAGAAAAAGATGGTGAAGAATATGAAAGTAAGCTTAATATGCATAAAATAATAATGCTTATAAGATAAAATTTTATCAGAATGCAAATCCTTAAAGGACCACCGCACAAACAAAAATTAAGTCTGACTCAAAGCATAAATAAGCAGGAAAAAGTTGTACATCAAGTTATTAAATTATAAAAATATATATTTTGATGCAGAGCTATTGTTGCAGTGAATGATTCAAGGGATCTGCTTCTGGGCCAATGAGAGGCAAAGGGGATTTGTGTATATTTCAGTCATATCCAATTATCCTTACAATGGCCCACTATTACCTCCGACCCCACCCTTCTCTGCACTGATAGGTAAAATACACACCCTCATGACCCTGCTTTGAGGACGTGATGAAGCAAACACAAAATGGATTCCTGTACTTATAAATAGAGTCTTTAAGATTCAGATTTTCAAAAAAAATGCTTTATGCCTACGGTTAACACTGCTGCTAATTATGAGCCATAGTAAATTCCCCTAACGTGTAAAACCATAGCTCGTAAAGTATGCCGCAAAATAGGGGCGAGAAAACCCTACTGGCCTTGAGAATTCGACGGCACGCCTGCAAATCCTTTGATCTGTCAAGCCCGTAACTGTTACGTTTCCAATCATGCTATTAAATTGCAACAAATTCACTGGCATTCAAGACCGTAACCCGCAAATGGAGCCAAGAAACCAACGAGTCCTAGAGAGGACCCGCAAGGGGGCAAAGTCCAATCCGTAGCACTTTAAATGCACATACACACAGGGAAAGTGATGTTAGGTTTTAGAATTAATAGCACAACATTCTCAAGCTCGGCCCAAAAAATAGTTTATTTCATGTTTAATTTCCGTGTTATAATGATCCCAGCAATCAATGTGTTAATACATATACTGGAACTTGCCTTTAATAGAATATCATATTTATGTCTTTATCAATATTGCATTATATCTGGAATGTGGGTCCGATCGAAACTCGTAATTAAAACCAGTAAGACTTTGAAATCCCACCTCCATTTTTCAGTGACGTAATTCTGATGATTTCTGTTGCCATTGGCTCCATCGAAACCCCGTAATTTTACTAATTTATTACGCTCACGGCCGCACATCCAACCTTAAACAAATGGTTTACGGGTTTGCATCTCAAGCCCATAACCCACAGCATGTTCTAATTTAATAGCTCTGTAACTCAGCCAAATTTTGAGTCCGCAGCAGTTGCGGGTCTCATGTTGCATTTACGGCTTGGAATTTAATGTGGCTCCATGTTAGTTCGTTTGTACATACTTGACAAACAAGCGTCTATTTTCTTCAACTTCAGTGGTCTTTTAAAACAAGAGACAGTATGGGTCACTGAAGGTAAGTATAAAAAACTTCAATGTCATGAAGGATATTAAAAAGTCACAAACAGACATTAAAAGGTTTAAGAAGAGGTCAGGCCAAACAGAACTTAAGATGTCCAGTTACTTTTCTTTGTTGCAATTTGAGGCTCTTTGTTATTTTTTCTTTTCAATTCTTGCTGTCCTGGACTTCCTTCTCATTAGCCGTGTTGGCGCTTTTAGAGTTTCAGAGTCCCGATAATGGGATAATCGGTAGTTTGTTGTAGTTTGAAATTCTATTTTTATTAGTTGTTGAAAAACTGATAAAAAAGGGAGCAACTATTCATTTTTATGTGATCACCATCTTGTCCTGATCTGTCCATTGTAAATTATTTACAAATACAGCCACTGTAATTGATTATCACTGGGATTGAGTATCACTGGGATTGGTTATCACTGTAATTGATTATCACTGGGATTGGGTATAATTGGGAATGGTTATCACTGTAATTGATTATCACTGGGATTGGTTATCACTGTAATTGATTATTACTGGGATTGGGTATCACTGGATTTGGTTATCACTGTAATTGATTATCACTGGGATTAGGTATAATTGGTATTGGTTATCACTGTAATTGATTATCATTGGGATTGGGTATCACAGGGATTAGTTATCAATGTAACTTGTTTAACACTGGGATTGGGTATCACTGGGATTGGTTATCACTGTTATTGATTATCACTGGGATTGTGTATCATTGGGAATGGTTATGACTGTAATTGATTATCACTGGGATTGGGTATCATTGGGTATCACTGTAACTGATTATCACTGGGATTGGGTATCACTGACATTGGTTATCACTGTAATTGATTATCACTGGGATTGGGTATCAATGGGATTGGTCATCCTTGTCTCAATAACATTTTCTTGCAGTATTTTGCTCCTCTCTTACCAAGCTCAGTCTCACACCATGGAATTTTGGGCGCAGTCTTTAAGACGGTTACATTTTAGTGGGTGAGATAATGATTTAATTAAGGATTCAGAGCAGAGATTCTCAAAGATTCTGGACTTATATACTTCCCTACCAGGTATGTAGGAGCTAGGATAATTCTGGGAGGGTTACAGCTCATTGTATACACAGCCCGCAAAATAGCATATATATATATATATATATATATATATATATATATATATATATATATACTGTACACACAAACATAGAAATATCTGGGGGAGATCTGTTATCAATGTTCCAGGAGAGGAGCCATGGTTCATGATGATGGAATTCAGCTGGGAATATTTGGCACTGTGGAACCTCTAACCGTCCTTTTTAAGCAGCATGATACATCTAAATAAGGTTGGACAGGATAAAGTAGACATAAGCTTCTCTGGATGGCGTGGCCCTCATGCCGTCTCCATAGCATGGTGCGTTGGTGGTGGGGATGCCAAAAGTGGGTCTGATTCATGGTTATAGACTTCCATTGATAAGCATATCTCTCTGGGAACATGTGCCCAAGAGAAGAAATAGTTAGTCAATGTCTAGACTTGGTGTGAGATACAAGCATTAGGATTAGATGTTGATAAGCAAGCATCTCTTATTGCCTTGTTCAGTAAAGCTGTGACTTATTTTATACTGAGTTTTATTGCACAGAATTTCATTTAATATGATTCCAAAAAGCAGATTTTAGGTTTAGTGGGATATAGCTGTTCCCTAAAATGAGTTGGGGAAAGTGGGTTGGTATAACAGACCTTGTTGACACTGAATGAGTTAGGCTAGAATTATTGCTCTTCAGAATGAATAACAACAATAATTAAACTTAAAGGTCAACTTAATTCAGCACAATTTGGAGCACAACATTGTAAGGATCTCATAAAATCATATTGAAATACTTTTTGAATTTTGAAATATGTTCATTTTTCATAGAGAAATTAATAAATTAAATCTCTGTTTAAATGCTCCACTGGCAGTGCTCCCAGACAGACCCACAGCTACAGCTCTGTGCAGTGAGCATAAGCAAAACAAGAGTTAACCCTTCCTAAATTCATCTGTGCAGAGAAAGGACTGCTGGAATCAACTAAATAAGACAGTTATGGGTTAACATCTTCTGCTGCAGTCCCAAGTACGGGAAAACTGCTAAAAAATCTTTGTCTTCACAGAGCCTTCACCTGCTCATGGTTTGGCATATGTAATTATTCATTGGTTAGTCAGCAGGCAGGCTATGGTGTGTTTGTAAATAGACCTAATACTTTAGATTTGTTTAGGTGTTATTAATGTAATAAAAAAATAGATAATTTTAACATACAATCTTATGCTCTTTCACACCATGAAGAGCACCTGCAGTAGGGTAAATGGCCCTTTTATATACATTTTTTTATTTATCTTGTATATCATATTATTCTCTGCTGCATGGATCCAGATGATTCTGTCAGTCCCATGCTCAAGAGGGTGTGTCCTTCTAAACTTAGATCTAATGATTGCACTGGTAGTTGTAGATGATACATTCCTACTATGCAGGTAAAAACATCCAGTGCAGTCAAAGTCTTCCCACACCATAAGAAGTTGATCAGAAGAAAACAACATGGTAGATGGCACAGCATCCTAATTGGATATAAAAAACATTATATAATTGGCTGTATTACTTTATTTACCAGTCATAAAACACTTACAGCCATATTAAATTAGAAGCCCGTAGAGGCATCGGAAAGCCAGCCAGGGCTGCAGGCCTGAAATGTGTCTGCCTTACATAGCTATTAAATTAGACAGGCCGCAGTTTACGGGCTTGAGACACAAACCTGTTAATACGTTTTCAAAAGTGAACATGATCAACTAGTCAAACCCGTAGTTACGGGTTTAGATGGAGCCAATGGCAAAAAAGATCATCATCATTATGTCACTGAAAAATGGAGGTTGGGTTTCAATTACAAGTTACGATTGGGCCCACATTCCAGAAATAATGCAATATTGATAACCCCATAAATATTATATTCTAGCCCATGCGAGTTCCGTTATATGTATTACCCATTGATTGCCGGTATAGATATAACATGGAATTGAAACCTAAAAAAATATATTTTATATTACCGATTTGTGAGCTTGGCAACGTTGTGCAATTTATTTTAATACCTAACATCACTTTCCCTTTTAATATGAGTATAGTAGTTTGTGTATAATTGCACTTAAAGTGCTACGGATTTAAGTTTACCCCTCTAGCGGATCCTCTCTTGTACCCGTTGGCTTCTTGGCTCCATTTGCGGTTTACGGGCTTCAACGCCAGTGAATTTGTTGCCATTTAACAGCATGATAGGAAACGTAACAGTTATGGGCTTGACAGATCAAAGTATTTGCGGGCACGCAGTTCAAATTTCCACGTTCCGTAGCCTTTTCTCGCCCTTACCCTGCTATTCGTTGATGGGTTGCTTTACGGGTCTAATTTAATAGCAGTAAGTCTTGTGGGCTATGTTGTGAGCTACGGATTTACATGTTGAGCTAATTTAATAAGGCTGTTAGTGTAGTTTTACAAAATAATATATAAAAAAATATATATATAATTACATGTTCCTGTGTTTAATTCCTGATAGCAGAAGATACTTTTCACTTATTGTGAACCGTGCGGGGAGAGAGGTTGGTGTGTCCCCTATTTACCCACATATAGCAAAAACGCAATAAAATGACGTTATTATGACCTACATTTAGAGTTTTAGTTGTTAATTGCTTGTGATTAAAATATTTAGGTAACAATCATTAGTGAGAGCAATAATTAAATATAGCAGTGATCGCTGTAATAATTTTCTGCAAAATAACACTTAGCGGTATTACCAGTTTATGATAATATTTCTTTTGTAAAACAAAGTACAGATGACTAATACGTTGTTATGAATAAGAAATTGACATTAGACATGCAGATTAAAAGATAACTATGACATAGGATGCCTAATTAGCATAAATTAATTAGGTGACATCAGTATATAAAATAAATACTTAACAGCATTTTACAGGTTTATCAACAGTAGTTTTTACCAGTCATATGAAAACCAGGTAAACAGAGATGTCAAATTAAGTTAGTTCTTCTGGGGAGGAGAGCTGTGGCAAGTCTGGACAAGCCAGTAAAAAGTAAAGATATTAAACTATCAACAAAGGTCTGCATAGTTAGAACTATGGTATTCCCAGTAGTAACATACAGATGTGAGAGATGGACCATAAAGAAGTCTGAGCGCCAGAGAATTCTGGGGTTGGAGAAAACTAATTAGAATCCCTTGGACTTCACGAAGATCCAATCAATCAATACTACAAGAAATGAAGACAAAATGTTCACTGGAAAGTTTGATCATGAGGATAAAGCTCAAATATTTTGTCCATAATGAAAGGGCTTCTACAATGAAGTAGAATTAAACAGAAGTGTAGTTACATTTTGATGCCCACTTGTCAGTGACGGATTTCCAATTAGGCAGAGTACCCTCCCTCTCAGCTGATAAATCAAAAAAACAAGCAAAACAATGAATGCCAACAGCAAACAATGAATGCATATACAAAATGGCCCCTCAGTACTTAAAGTTAATCCTTTCCAGATGGCAGGATGAGTACCAAAAACAAGCTTTTTCGTTTGAACTGATGGTGTATTTTATTTATAAAAAAACGTAAAACTAAACAAACATAAATAAAAAACAATAATTAGATAAAATATAATAGAATTGAATTTCACTTTAACTGTACTGAGAGGACTTGCTATGTGATGTAGAGGAGGAGACGGAGGAATGAGGTTATTGCTTGGAAGGGGAGTCCTGTGACATTAAAACATCATGCACTTGCACAGGGGATCTTTCTCTTTTCTGTCTCTTAACACCACTAAACCTTTTTGGAGACGCTGATGTAGGGCGTTCCACTAGAAACCTATCAAGACAAACTTGTTACTGCTTTCATTTCAAAATGTTTCTTAAGTGAGACATTGTTTGATCATTAAACAAGTCCACAATGAGGCTTGCTTGAGCTTTGTCAGGGTGATAATTTTCAACAAAATTTTGTAAATCAACTCATTTAACACACCTTATTTTTTATCAGTGCGGTAGGTGCTTCCTCCCTTCCAGTGGCGGAGCTAGAGAATGGAGGCCCTGGTGCACCCCAAAAAAGTGGGCCCCCCTAGGTCGGTTGTAAAAATGTGATTGCTCTCCGGTACCATTTAACTCAGTGTCCCTCCCCAAGCCCAGTCCCATAATAGCTCCTCTCTCTAAGACCCCTTTGCATAACAGCACCCCTCAACAAGACCCATTCCCATTGTTGCTCCCCAAAACCCTTTTTTCCATAGCTGACCCATTACCCTTAACTCCTGCTTGCGCAAGGCTCCTCTGACTGCAGCACAGCTCCGGGACGCACGCTCTCCAGTTTCGGGCAACATCCTCTACAGGGGTGGAGGAGCTGGTGTGCTCACATATACTATCTCTACATAGCATCCAGTGCGTTTCAACATCCACATAGCACCCACCCTTCTTAGCATCTATCCCTACATAGCACCAAAGCCTTGAGAGCAACAATCCCCTCTCAGAATCCATCCCCACATACCACCAAACTCTCCTCTCAGCACCCACTTTACATAGCACCCATCACTATTTCCTTTGCTCCCCTCACAGAACCTAACCCCCTTACCTTGCTGTCACTTTGCAGCCCTTCCCTGATACACATCCCCAGCATGAACTGCTCCACACTGCCATCTCTTGGAGCTTCAGTAGAAAAGCTCTTTTTTTTATAAAATAGGCATGCAACAATTTCCAGTCTGGGGGGAGGGGGGCAACTAAGGAGGCCCAATAGGAAGAGAGCCCAAGCGAAGCACAAGGGGTCAATGGGGCCATAAAGGGTTGGCCAGGTGATGGGGCCAGACACTACAGAAAAAAAATGTAATGTAAAAATAATTATACACCAGAGGAGGGCCCTGGTGCACTGCACCACTGGTAGATCCGCCCCTGCTCCCTTTCCTCCTCTTCACCTGAAGAAATGTCCTCAGCCACTATCTGTTGCTGCAGCTCCCCAGTGCTAAGCTATTGTCTGTGCTCCTCCACTAACTCTTGATGACTTCATTGCTCATCTCCAGGCCCATCTACGTGCCCAGAGACACAATGTCCTCCACTATTGGGCTAGGTTAAGCCTCCAAGTTCCTCAGAGTTACAGCTTCTGGCCACAATTTCCACCAGGCCCAGTTCATGGTCTTGTAAGAGACTGCACACCAGGCCTTATCAATCAGAGTGACACAGTGTATTGAAATGGTCCTTCCAGAATTTTCTCAGTGTCAACTCAGTATCCAAGGTCATCTGAAAGCAACTCTGAAAGAGGGTCTTGGTGTGCAGTTTCTTAAAGTTTCAGATGAGTTGTGTTAGGGGGCAAGAACCTAACAGTTATAAAATTAAAGCCCTCCAGCAAGTGGTCCTCCAAGCCTGTAGGTTGAACAGGAGCCATGTCCATTATTAACAGAGCCCCAGAGGCAGTTTTTTTCATGCAAATATTTTTTTACAATGAGGCCAAACATTTTGTTTATTAATTTGATGAATGACTGCCTGGTTACCTAGCTGTTGGCCCTCCACATTACACTTAACTTGCTTTTTAGCACTTTTATTTGGGGTTCTCATTGTGATAGACTAGTAGAAGCTTTATTTTTAAATACCCACTAGCATTCCACACCCCAACAGATTTAGTCCGTCCTTCATCGACTTGTGCCCTGGCAATGACTTATCTTCTTGGGTGATGTGGGTTTTGGTAGGCATCTTCTTCCAAAATAAACCAGTCTCATCACAGTTGAAGACTTGTTGGAGAATAAAAACCTCAGCCTCTACATAGTCTCAACACACCCTGACAAAGGTTTTGACAGCTTCTTTGTTGGCACTGGGTGCCTCTCTATGCCTCACCACCTCTTATAAGCACAGGCTGCAAATTAGTTCTTATACCACAGGCTGCACTTTAGTCCTTATAAGCACAGGCTACACTTTGGTTCTTATAGGCACATGCTGCCCTTTGGTCCTTATAAGCACAGGATGCACTTTGGGTCTTATAAGCACAAGTTGCACTTTGGTCCTTGTAGACACAGGCTGCTTTTTTGCTCTTGTAGGCACAGACAGCTATTGTTAGCACAAGCTCCACAATGCCAGAGTACTTTATTAAACGTCCTGGAGAGACAGGATATGGGGTGGCACGAGAGTGAGGAATATCGAGCAAGCGTTGAAGCATTTATTTCTCATCAAGACATGTCGAATACTGAATTCAATGAGTGTTGAGGTAGACAAGTACCGAGGGGCCGCTGTAATAAGTAAAGCTATATTTATTTTGCTTTCTAAAGGTATGGCAATAATAATGCATTGGATGGATGATAAAAATAATTGCAATTACCTATAATTTCAAGTTATAATACATTTGAAACATCCACTATCCACTTTGTCCCTGTGAGATGGGTGCACTGTCTTTGTAAAACTGTATTTATTTAATTATGTATTTATTATATTTAAAGCACCACTGTCAAAATGTTTCTATAATTTCAAACAATATAACTTGATAAGAGACAAAGTTATTTTAAAAAACATAAATGAATAAACATAACCATTTTTTACTTTTATATGCAATTATTTTTAACTGCACAGATCTGTTTTCAGTTCCAGCTGATTCCATCTGATACATGCTGAGGAGAGTACATCCTTGTAAACTAATGGGTCTTTCATTATTCCAATTGAATGCACTGGCAGTGTTAGTTCCACTTTCTCATTCTATAGTAGCATAAATGTGTGTGTATATATATATATATATATATATATATATATATATATACCGTATTTTTCGCCCTATAAGACGCACCGGCAGATAAGACGCACCTAGTTTTTAGAGGAGGAAAACAAGAAAAAAAAAATTCTGAATCAAACACAAATACACTTTACACACAGATACACACCTACATTACACACAAATATATATATATATATATATATATATATATATATATATATATATAGATACACATACATACATATACATACACACATAAATATACATTACACATACATACATATATACACACACATACACACACATACACATACATACACACACACATACATACACACACACACATACATATCCATATACTGAAGCATTTGGGAGCCATTGACCCTCCCTGATCCTCCCTGACCCTCCTGATCCTCCCTGACCGTCCTGATCCTCCCTGACCCCCCTGATCCTCACCTTTATAGATACACATACATACATATACATACACACATAAATATACATACACATACATACATATATACACACACATACATACACACATATATATCCATATACTGCAGCATTTGGGAGCATTTGGGAGCCCTTGACCCTCCCTGACCGTCCTGATCCTCCCTGACCCCCCTGATCCTCACCTTTCTTCTGATCTCTGCCATCTTGATCTCACCCCAGCGCTTCCTACCAGCACTCCACGTGTACTGCAGCGTTGCGTGTGTGACGTCACTAGGACGCACCGGCCGACGCGATGCTGGTAGGAAGCGCTGGGGTGAAATCAAGAGGGCAGAGGCAGTTTGAAAAGGTATATTCGCCGTATAAGACGCACCAACTTTCCTCCCCCAGTTTTGGGGAAGAAAAAGTGCGTCTTATACGGCGAAAAATACGGTATATATATATATATATTTAGTGTATGGTGAGCACAAAAGTGAGAAAAGCTCTCCACCGTACAAAGTACAGAAAACAAATAATACATTAATAAGCCCATTTGCATGTCTAAAAGGCGGGGACATGCAAATGAGAATACAATGTACCTCACTCTTTTAATCCAAAAATAGCAACTTTATACATTGCTCCCTTAAAGCATATGCCCGCTGTATTAAACAGCTTTTAAGCAAAGCATCGGGTTGGATTTTACACAAACCAAGAATCACTCATATACAGGCCTGTTTCAAGCTTTTGGCTATCATCAGTATGAGGTAGATTCTGGTTTGTTCAATAGATTTTGTAGGATTGGGTATTCCACAATAATCATTTAGTGTATGGTGAGCACAAAAGTGAGAAAAGCTCTCCACCGTACAAAGTACAGAAAACGAATAATACATTAATAAGCCCATTTTGGTTCTCCAATGGTCATATCATATCCCTGGAACAAATGCAACTAGACTTTAATATCCCCTGACAAGAACTTTTCAACTACATTGGGTAGCTACAATAGTCATAGCTCATGGTCTTCTCAAGGCTTCTTGGTTATCAGTAATTTGCCAAAACTTATCTTTGTCCTAGGATCCCTTATCCTAGGATCCCTTGATAACATTTTAATACTCCTACAGTTTTGCAAAATACTTCCTTCATGATGAAATGGGAGTTGGACCTTGGCAAAACTTGGGAAAACTAAAAATAAATAAATGGAATGAGGCTTGTTCTAATCTCTCTAACCCCCCCCCCCCCCCACCGTTGAAGAAAGAAGTCGCAAGTAATTTTTTTACACTGCCCCCGTAACAATTTACACACTTTAAATATTTATATACAAATATATGTATATATATATATATATATATATATATATAAACGCACACATACACAGTATATAAATATACAAATATATATATATATATATATATATATATACACACATTATGGGGGGTCTGTTTGTACTTTCCCCTTCTGCTTACCCCCACTGGTACCCCTCTAGCCCCCTTGCACCCCACTTGCACCCCTCTAGCCCTATTGCACCCCCACTGGCCCCCTTGAACCTCTCAGTCCCCCTTACTCACCCTCACTTGGACCTCTCTGCCTCCCCTTTCTCTCTACTTGCACCCCTCAGTCCCCCCTTGCCTCCCTCTGTCCCCATCTTGCCTCCCCCTGACCCCTTCTGTCCATCTTGCCCCCCTCTATCCATCTTACCCCCTCTGGCCCCTTCTATGTCCCTTGCCTCCCTCTGCTCCCCTCTCTGCCCCCGCTTGCCCCCCTTTGTCTCCCTTGCCTCACTCTGGCCCCCTCTGTCTCCCTTGCCTCCCTCTGCCCCCTGCCTCCCTCTGTCTCCCTTGCCTCCCTCTGGCCTCCATTTGCCCCCCCCCCCCTTGCCTCCCTCTGGCCCCCCTTGCCTCCATCTGTCTCCCTTGCCTCCCTCTGTCTCCCTTGCCTCCCTCTGCCGCCTTGCCTTCCTCTGTCCGCCCTCTGTCTCCCTTGCCTCCCTCTATCTCCCTTGCCTACCTCTGGACCTTTTGCATTCCTTTGCCTCCCCTTGCCTCCCTCTGGCCCCCCTTGCCTCTCTCTGTCTCCCCTTGCCTCCCTCTGGCCCCTCTGGCCTCCCTATGCTCCCCCTTGCCTCCCTTTGACCTCCTCTGTCTCCCTTGCCTCCCTCTGACTCCCTTGCCTCCCTCTGCCCGCCCTTGCTTCCCTCTTGCCCCCCCCCTTTCCTCCCTCTGGCTCCCCTTGCCTCCCTCAGGCCCCCTTGCCTCCCTTGGGCCCCCCTCTGTCTCTGTCCCTGCTTGTCCTCTGTGCAGCATAGGTAATCCAGAATGATGTCACCGATACGTCCCTACGCTGCGGAGAGGACACGTCTGCAGGGGTGGGACTGCATTGCTGCACTGAACTCCCAATGAATAGCAGGAAGGAAGGAGAGTGTAATGATATAGGAATCACAAGGTTGTGGAGACCAGTAGCCAAGGTCAGCAATAATCCAGTTCAGCAACTTGTAGGTGAAACAGGAACAAGCTTTATTGAAGGGATCAGGAACCAACAATAATCTGGCAAGGATACAGAGACAGGAAGTGCCTTATATAGGCCAAGAACCAGACAGCTGACCAGACACAGCTAAAGAGAGTTGTCACTGATTTCATTGCTTTTAGAGTCAAGGTATCAGATCTCAGGCAAATCTGCAAGAGGCAGGCTGGCGTACCGGTAGGGAAGAGGTCCAGCAACATGCAAACCAGGGTTCGAATCCCAGCAGAGTCAATTCCGCACAGAGAGTCTGTTGGGTGCAGAGGGGGGCAAGTGGGGGAAAGAGGGAGCCAAGGAAGACAGAGAGAGGCAAGGGAGACAGAGGGGGGCCCAAGGGAGGCAAGGGGGGGCGAGGGTGACTGAGGGCCCAGGGGAAAAAAACACATAAATAATAGACTGCACAGGCCCCTATTGACCTGGGCCTGCATTGCACCGCTTGCACCGGCAGTAGCTCCGCCCTTGCATATGACTATATTAAATTACCTCTAAAGGAAACAATAGATGCTTTAGAAGATGCCAAATAGTGGGTGACTTTCTTCACTCTTGGTGGTTATGCCCAATAATAATATATGGACTAAGGCTACACAATTATTGTCAAGACTATTTAAGATTAAATTGACTCCAACTATTAAATCCTGCCTTTTGGGCATCCATGCATTTTTTTATTTTTGTAACAAAAAAGAAACACACCTCACACAGTTTACATTTGTGTTTGGATATAAAAAGGCTAAAAGTGGATAAATGTGGTCATTGAGGAAACCCGGAAATAAACCAGGTCCATACATAGACTATTATCAAAGCTACTTTACATTTATCATGATTTAAGAACCATCTAGAAATAAACTGCTGCCTTTAATCAACCTTCCGCCTGAGAAACGGAGAGAAAAAAGAAGAAGAAAAAAAAAGGGGGAAGGGAGAAAATAGTAGATTAAAATTATATAAACGGGGGGGGGGAAATAAAATTAGGGAACTGGGAAAGGTGCTCTCTCAGAACTCTCACCCCCAGCCCAAAACGATAACCTCTGTATATGCAATGAATAGCGATCAATTCTGCCAACCCAAGATCTCTTTCAAGTGCTCTGATTCGCTTTATAATAACTAGAATCTCACTCCATGAAGGCGCACAACTCTGTTTCCATTTATAGGCTATAAGCCATTTACTTATCATAACTATTTGTATTATAAAACCCTGATTGGCTTTATTTAAATCCAGAGAAAAGATATGAAAAATAGCAATTTGAGGAGAAGGAGTAACACTATTATCAATAATTACTGAGATCTCTCGAAAGCATTCAATCCAAAAAAGCTGTATAACCGGACATTCCCACCATATATGAAAATGTGAACCTGAGTTTTCACATTTCCTTAAACACAGTTTGTCCTCCAGTTTATCCGAGATCATAAAGATTTTCTCAGGGACAAAATACCATCTATTTAATGTTTTAAAGTATGTCTCTCTATAGGAGGCATTTTTCACATACTTATTTGTTAAAGAAAAGGCCTTTCTCCAGACTTCCATTGGGTAGGAAACCTTTAAGTCTCTCTCCCAGGCCATTATATTAGGGAATTTATTATCTGCTGTTTGTTTTCTTAATAAATCAAAAACCTTTGATATAAGGTGTTTTTTATTGTCAGATTACACTAAGTTTTCAAAGTCATTTAACTTATCTCTTTTTATCTTTCCAAATGCAGCATTTTCTAGTTTTGAGTACAGTAACCAATCTTGAGGAGCTATGTTATACATCATTTGTAAATAATCTACAGATCTCCATTTATCTTTTATAAAAAGCTTATATACTCTATCAATACCCTTTGCAATACAAACATTAAAGGATGGAAGATTTAAACTACTAGGAAGGTCTTTAATAGAAATACAGGGGCTCGGACATGGGGTTAAGTTAAACTTTTTATTTAGTTCAAACCAAAAGGATAGACCTTTCCTAATTATCCAGAGATTTGAAATAGACAGATTTTTTACCGTGGCTTCTAAAAAAATAAGTTGGTTAAGATTCCCTACTTTTAAGGTTGCATTCTCTACTTGGGACCAAGAGTACTTTGACCTCGGGTCTGTCCATTTTATAATGTGGTATAACATTGTAGCATCATGATATGATTTGAGATCTGGGTATGCAAGACTGCCATTTTTAAATTTTCCAACCAGAATCAACCTTTTTTAACCCTTTTTTTCCATTAAAAATATACTAATCCAGTAGAGTGGAAAGGGAATTGGAATACTCCTGAGCAAATAGTTATTTCTCGGAAGCAGAGACAATTTCACAGCAGCTATTCTACCTGAAAGTAATAGATTTTTTAGTTTCCAGTCATTTATGATGTTCATACACTTTGGGTATATAATATTGCAATTCACAGGAATTATTATTTTTAATGCTTTATCGAACCTAATGCTTAGATGTATAAAAGTATTATCTTCCCACTTAAATGGGTACTTTGAATTCAAATCTCTGATCTATGCTCTGGATAAATTAATTTCTAGTACCTCAGTCTTATTTCAATTCATTTTGTAATATGAAATTAGGCCGACTCTATCAATTAACTCCTGTAAAAAACCTAATGATTAAATAGGATCTGTCAGTGATATAAGCACATTGTCTGCGAATAAAACAATTTTATGTTCCTTATCTTTAGTTTTAATCCCTGATATTCTAGCATGCGCTCTCTGTGATAGGCTCCATGAGTAAAGCAAATAAAACCGAGTACAAGGGGCACCCTTGTCTGGTGCTGTTCTTTATAGTGAACTTCTCTGACCTCATGCCCAATCCAGAGACAAAAGCCTCTGGGTTAGAGTAAAGAGCCCCAATCGCCAAGCGTCCGAAATCACCCAGTCCGAACTTATCTAACTTTAGCTTCATATACTCCCTCCCCTACTCGATCAAAAGCTTTCTCAGCATCAAGGGGTAGGGTGGGTGTATCTATTTTTGTTGCGTAATCTATCAAATTAATCAGTTTCCGGGTATAGTCCGATCCCTGACGGCCTGGTATAAAACCATTCTGATCACTTGTGACTAAATCTTTAATTATACTGTTTAATCAGATAGCTAAGATTTTAGAGTATAATTTGAAATCGGTGTTCAATAGCGAAATTGGTCTAAAGTCATTACATTCTAGAACATCTTGTTTTTTCTTGGGAATGGTGACTATAGCTGATAACAGAAATTCTTTTGAGACTTTGCCTTTGTCTTTTATTTCGTTAAATAGATCTTTTAAGTGGTCAGAGATAATTGGTTGACAAATTTATAAAACAAATTAGAAAATCAGTCTGGAATCAGTCTGGAATTGACATGTTCAATTCCTTGATTACTTTTATCTACGGTACTTCTTCTAGTTGAATAGGTTTATTTAATGTTTCTAGTGTACATTTGTTTTTTTGAGAAGTTTGATATTATCAAGAAAGTTTTGGATTACTTCTGAAGAAGGTCTATTAAAAAGTGGGTCTGACTACAAATTATAGAGATCACAGTAGAAGCTGGTGAAAGCCTTAGCTATTTCCTGGGGCTTCCTCAAAAGCTTCTTTTTAACAGAGAGAACTTAAATTCTTTTTCTGACCCTTTTCCCCTAAATGTTTTTGCTAAATGTTTACTTATCTTGTTTCCATTACAATATAACGTCTGTTGCATTTAATACTATGTAAGAATGGTCCAAAACAACTATAGGGCCAATTTTATCTTCCACAACTTTATTGATTGTTTTTAAATCTGTAAGTATCAAATCTATCCGCATGTGCGTTTCATGCCTATGCAAAAAATAGGTATAATCTCTTGTTTGGGGATGAAGTATCATAAAGGTTGTGTTTCATTACCAAGTTTGAAAAAGACTTACCGGTATAATTTGGTTTTGTTCTAGGATCACATTGAGGGTTTTTCAATGAGATTCTATCTAATTCACTGTCCATAATCAGATTAAAATTGCTACCTATTATTGATCTCCCTTGCACATATTTATTCCAGAGTCCCAAAGTCTGACTAACAAATTTACTCTGTTTATAATTTGGGGCGTACATATTTAGGATCATCATCTTTTCATTATTGATCTTTCCAACCCACAAAATATACCTTCCGTCAAGACAGCATTTCACAAAATCTTCATCACCAAAACATCATCACCAGATTCTGGAAAGCCGACTCCATCAGATTTCAAGAAGTAATTAATAAAATTAATTATATCTTTATTGATGAAAGGATGACCCATATTTTAATGGATTTCTACCGTGTATTTCTACGAATCTGGGAGCCATGGCTATTATCACCAGATTGTATTTGGTGACGCTCTGACCTCAAAAACTTTTGGAGCACTCTATCCTATCTTGATGGGGAGATGGAGACAGGAGCGGCCTAGACCTGATAGAGAACTACTGAAATGAATCCTAGAAGCTCTTCTTTTCATTTCCTCAACACCCTAACAAGGGTATCGCTGATAGGTGGAACATGGAGGAGACCCCGCTTTTTTTTCCCTTTCTTCTCTCCTTTCTGTTTTTCCCTCTTATTCCCCTTCCCCCTAATCTTTCTCTGTCTTACTAGCTTAACTCTAGTTTTTATGTGTGAAATTTTGACAATTTGTCAACTACCTCGCTCCATCAGGTCTCAGACTTATCAAATATTTTCTGAAGCATATAAGCTTCTTGAAATAGAAGATGTGAGCAAGTTAAGTTGAAACTGTTACCTGCTAGATGGATGCTCTGTTTAATCCAATATTTATAAATTTGAAAAACGAATAAGACAATCTCTTAAATTCTGAGTTAAAACAGTGCATATTTAAATAACGGACATCTTAACTGTGTGCATATAACCTGTGTTTTTACTATCCATTATGCATTGACCTTTATCTCTCATTGTTGTTAAAACTCTCTGTAATTGTCTTTAACAAAGAATATTGAAAGAAAAAAAACTCACAAACTAACAATATAAAGGCTTATACTCAAAAACAGATCTTCAAAAGTTCAAAATGTCCCCCTAAAAGTGTAAGTCCATAATATACACAGCTGCTAGTATTGTCTGCTTGCTACATACTTAACAAACAGATCTATTTTCTTGAACTGCAGTGGCTCTTTAAGAGTAATTCATCAAAAGAGAGTGTTTTAAATATATGACCAATCATCTTGACGATATAAAATGATTTTAAATTGAATATGACATCACCGCCATGAGATCTGGGTTTGTTGGCTCAGCTTCTCCTGGATGAACCAATTAAAGTGAGCGTGTGGGTGCAGGTTGTAGCCCTGGGGTATCTGGCAGTTATAAATATAAGCACTCAGGGGTAGGGTAGAGGAAATGAGATGTGTAAATCTGGACAGGACAGAATTAGTCCTGAATGAACATGATGTAGTGATGGGACGTGTTTAATCTCTTGGCCTGTGCTTTCTTTATACAAATGTGATTTACTGTTCTTGTGGCTCATCTAAACATGACAGCTAATTCCTATATGTATCTGTGATCATATTCCTTTTTTTTTTATATATATATATATTTATTAAAGGCATTTGATAGTACATCATTGCATTTCACATACATGAGTTACATAAGCATCTGTAAATGGTGCTGTGTACATTTTAAAAGTATTTGCAAGGCATATCACATATATAGTTGTGAGCGTACGGGCTGTTGCTCACGCTTGCGGGCTCGCGTAGCGAGGGCTGCGGGAGAGGACCTCGGTTGCTGGCATGGAAAACGAGGCTACAGCACTCTAACCACGGAAAACACCACAACAAACTCGCAAAACACCACAAACGACCTACGGATAATCGGCTAATACGCATACCACACATTTGCCGCCATTTTACGCTAATGCGGAAGTACACAACTACGCTAAAGGTTTCGGCTCGCGCACACACACTATTACACTGCACACGTTCATCACGCTTACACAGCTCTTCAACACAATGCTTCAAAATAGGTAAAGTATATTCATTTATTAATTGTATTATATATTTCAGTAGGACACACAATACACCATTGGCTACCTTACAATTCCATATGTATATTAATAACTAAACAACTTTCCAAACATACACATCTCATTGCCGTCATTTTTTGACGGGCAATTCGCTACTTGTACTATAAAAATAAAACATTATGTATATGTATACTTTCTATGCTTTGTCTTTTTTCACGTTTTTGATTATAACAATAATTGTAACTATAAAGAACTAGAAAATTGTAAGCCAGGCAATGCTGTTTGACAAACATTGTGAGCCTTTTGCTTCTCTGAGCAACTTTGGCACTCATCGCAAGCCCCACGATGAGCGCCTTCGGCGCTCATCGCGTGGCTCGCAATCAGCGATTTTGCCGTTCATTGCGAACCTTTCCTCCCGCCTACTGTATGGGCAGTTCATTGCAGGGTTCACTAACTTGAAAGTTTTGTGCTTGGGAATGCTATGTGTCTCTTTCCACCATCTCCCCCTGTCCCTTCCCTGTGTGTTTTCTTCTGTGTCTCTACTGAATGTTTGTGTGGCGCGTGCTGACTGCCGTTTGTTTTATTTTTAAAGACATCTTGCCGGTGTGAGTGTTACTGTCTTTGCCGTTTGGTATTTTCTAAGTCCGGCGTGCCTGGCTTTGCTCAGCCTTGTTTTTATCCAGTTTCAGATTTTGTTTTTAAGCTTTTCGGCCGCCATTTTTTTTCCGCTTAGCCGATTTTCGAGTGACGAAACACGGCAAATAAAGCTCAAAATCAATCATAAGTGCTCATTGCCTAAGTCCTGCGAGCTCTGAAAGGCTTCAATGCCTCAACGGCTCGCCTCGCTTTGTGAGGCTTGCAAGCATGACGACAGATCGCAGTATGACAACTATTATATGTGATAAAAGCAATAAATCAGAGTATAATACTGAGAGAGCTATGAGTGCAACATGTCTAACTCATTGTAATATATAAGTGAAATACATCCTCCCAGTAGGGGAAAAGAAACAAGGAGGGTAATGGAGAAAAAAAGAGGAAGAAAAATATAAATTAAAAGAAATAAAAAAGAAAAGAAAAATCTGCTATCTTTTTACCTTAACTCCCCTTTCCGTACCTCCGGGTAACATCCCGACTTGGATCCTCTCCGCCTCACATGCCAGATTATGAATATGGATATTAGCAAGTAAAAAGTTATTTGAGATATATACTAATTGGATTCATTATCCAGGGTTCCCATGTTTTTAGAAACTGGGGGAAATTACCTGATATACTATGGGTTAAGCGTTCATTTATTAGTATATAGTTATTTTTTCGTATAATTTCTGAAAAGTTAAAGGTCGGTAGCTTCCACCTGTCAGCTATATGAGTTTTAGTCGCCAATGCCATAATTTGGACTAACTTTTTTTTGTGAAGAGGTTAAGCTATCCCCAATATACATGATTTCATTGCCAATGGAATCTGGGATTTAAAAAGTGATCCCTTTTGTTAATGGGGCTTTTTGGCATGTGAGGGAGAACCATGATGTCTTTGGAACTCCCATATCTCTAGACATTTTAGTGACCCAGTTCCTGATTTCTATCATATTCCTTAAAGGATCACTGTGGTCAATTTGTTTCTATATGGTATTTTGAATAATTAAACAAATAAATGGGCAAAAATACAATCTTTACATTTTTTGCATTTATTCTTTACTGAGCTGCTTCTGTCTCAAAAGGGTGTGTCATTGTAAACTAATGAGCTTTGTATATGTCTTAATAAAAAACAGGCATTTGTAGCTGCCACATTCCCATTGTGTAGATATATGAGAAATGAACCCTATACATCAGAGGGCTGCATCGGATCGTCTTGGTATCTAAGAATTAACCACATATTACAAAGGTCCAGTGGCATCTAAGAATTAACCCCCTTACCACGAACCCCATGGTATATCAAACTATAACCATGGGGGTCCATATGGACCCCAATGGCAACTAAAAATAACACTTGCGTTTTAGGGGTCCTTAACGGCCCCTTTGGCACCTGATGTTGACCCCATACCATGCGGGTTCTCAGTAACCATGTAATAGCTATTGTTGTTGTTCTGTCCTTCAGTCGTGTCTGACTCTCGGTGACCATATGGACGCAGCACTCCAAGCACATCTGTCTGTGTTTCTGGTTATTCATATGGTTTCTTGGAAAAGATACTGGTGTGGGCTGCAAGTTCCTTCTCCAGTGGACCACAATTTGTCTCGCCTCACCTGCTCATCTTGGATGACCCTACATAGTAAAGCTCATAGGTTTGTTGAGGTACACAAGCCCTTTTAATGGTGATAAGTTAGCAATCGAGAAGGGGTTAATAACTATAGATAAGGGCAAAACAATATCTATATATTCAGTAGGGACGATCTATTACTGGTTGCAAACTGTTTTTCAGATTCTCCTCCTAAGGCCATCACTTCGCAGCACTTTCTCATTCATAAAGATGGAATGTCGCTTTCTCATTTTCAACCCCCTACCTCAGCCTGGGTAAGTTGGGACTTGTTGCTTAGGAGTTTGCTATCCACTGCTTTTGCATCAGCACTGCCATAGGCTTTGGCTGAAAATGTCAGCAAGAAAAATGGGAGGTGGGAATCAAATCACTTCAGTTCTTACATGTGGCCTCATGTGGTCATCAAGCCTCATATGCTTTAATTGTGTCCAGGTTTGGATTCTTAGACTTTTTTTGTATATTGGGCCCACCATTTTGCATCTGTGGCTTCTGGCAGTATACAGCTGGAGTTTCCTCATGCCACTAGTTGGGGTTTGTGGGTTTTGCCTGCCATGGCGGGCTCCTTCCATCCTTGTTATATATGCTGGTGGTAATGACCTAGGTTGGTCAGGGAGATCAATAGGGACTTGAAAGCTTTCATAGAGATGTTTTCCCACCTGCTTATCATCTGGTCTTGACAGGGCCATAAGTAATGTTAATAAATTGATATCTGCATTTCTTTGCCAGCTTGGTGGCATTTCTCAGAGCCATGCTAAGTTGGACGTCTCCCATTCGGACTGTTTGTTCCTGTCTGATAGGGCCCATCGTATTGAGGTGGGCCTTAAATTACATATGCGCGGTTTCAGAGAGGTGATTCAGCAGACCATTGCTTTTTGCAGGTGGAGTGACACAACTTTGGTGACCATTCCATGGCAGGTTATGCAAGAAGCTTGGCCGGCTGTAGGCAAATTGGCATATTATTGGGCATTCTTTGCTTAGCAGTCCATGAACATTACCTGTTGATTTTTGTACTTTTCAATAAATTAGGTGGCTTTGTTTTCACCAATATTGGAGAGCAGTGTCTTTATTATTTATTACTTCCCCCTTGGTCGAACATGCATGGGGCATGGGAGAAAAAGTGGTCTCTATTAAGTCTTGCTGAAAGACTATAATTTTCCATAACCACTCATAGAACTCAACAAAAGAGAGAGCCACAGTACAATGACCCTCCCCTCAAACCGTCAGCAGGATACAAAATGGTATTATCCATGACACAAGTAGAGTCATCTAAATATAAGATTTTCTCTAATATGCTCCTGGTCTCTAATATGCTCATGTAATGTTGTCAGTTTGGGAAAAACCTCATGGGCCTCATTCTATTAGCGGCCGCAGCCGTTGCGGGGCCGCAAGGACCGGCCGCAAGCTATTCGGCTATTCTATTCCCTAACGGCCGGAGGCTCCGGCAGGCTTGCGGCCGGTGCCTTGCTATCTCTTGCGGCCGCTCGCGCCAGAGGAAAGCCTTTGATCTAAAACGGCCGCAAGAGTTTTGCAATTCAATTCCTCCGGGAAACCTCTCTGCAAGGCTAAAAACGAGCCGCTGCTTACTTGCAGGAAAGAGGTCTCGCTAGCACCAATTAAGCGCATAAAATAGCTCAAATAAAGCCATCCTGCACTCTGAGGAGACTATAAAGGGATTTTAGGTGTTAGAAAAAATAGCACATAATTATCCTGTACTCAAATCCGTAAAATATTTTATTTTTAATATCCGTAAAATATCCATGTAAAAAGTCCAGAGTGCTTGGAGCACCTCAGACACACCCACGCCGCAGCCGGAAAATAAACAGTTAATTTGAACTCGGGTTTGGGCAGATGTGCAATCTTGAGAGTGGGTTCCTTTTAATCCTCATGTCCCCCAATATGATCCTTAGCATTTACAGAGCTGTACAGTGCAGGCTTGAATTTATTTTTGAGTTTTTATATTTCTGAGATTACGGCCGGTTTCAAGATATGCGGCCGGCCGTAAAAGGAGATCCTTGCGGGGCCGTATAATAGAATCGCGAGTTAACTGAACCCCCGCAAGGAATCGCAGCCTTACGGCCGATTTACGGCTGCTAATAGAATGAGGCCCCATATGTTTTTATAAGTATGTATGTAAAATATTAAAAAGCTATCCTTTCCAAATCGCGTAGCGAGGCGAGCCATAAACTCGCAGCCATTAGGCGTTGAGCGCCAAAGGCACTCATTGCCTGTGACCTCACATAACGAGGCGAGCCGTTGAGGCACTAAAACTTGCAGCAATTAGGCGATGAGCGCCGAACGCGAGGTGAGCAGTTGTCATTAAAAGTCACAGCACTTAGGCGATGAGCTCCAAAGGCGCTCAATGCCTGCGAGCCTCGCAAAGCGAGGTGCACAGTGGAGGCAATGAAACACGGGGGGCTTAGCCAGAAAGGCGCACCAAAGGCGCTCCTGCTAGCCTCACAAGGCGAGGCGAGCCGATCAGACATTGAAAAACATGGCAGCAAGCAGCGAACGCGGGACTTAGAAAAAAAACAATTATGAGACGTGGGACTTAGGAAAAAAAAAATACAAGATAGTAAAAATACGAAGTTAATGGCCAAACCGCGCAACGAAAAACACAAAAAATACAACAACAAAAAAATCACACACAGCACGGGGAGACAGCCAGGACGTCTGAGAGTGAGGTTACACACAAATTTAAGTCGAATTCACCGAGTTAGTGCACTTGAAAATCGGCTAAGCAAGAAAAAAATGTCGGCCCAAAAAAATTAAAACGAGGCTACACGACCCTCAACAGCGCAAAACACCGCCAGCCGCGTACCACTTTCCCCAAGGAACGTACAAGATACAAAATACACTATTACAAAGGACTGAAATGCTCGCGAACCGAGTAGCACATAGACAGACGACGCCATTTTACAACACTAACTTCCAACTAACAACATTACGCATCCACAGTACAGCTTTACACAAATAAACGCAGCCTATTTCTAATGCACAGTTGGGACAATCCTAACACTTTCTCCTCAGACCAGCAACAGCCCAACTGGACATTATATGCCGCAGGAAAATAAAAAGACATTGTTAGCTCTTCAGGCTATTGATGGTTAGATATATTAATTAGAAATAGGTAAACTATATAAATGTATTATTCCATTAATCAATTAATTAGTATTGAAAAAAATAAAGATACATATATCTGTCTTTGTGATGAGCGCAAAACGTGATCAGAGGAGCCAAAGGACACGCCAGGAGAGGCTCGCAATGAGCGCCGAAGGTCCTTAGAGCACAAAAAGCTTAACATTGTGTGGCAAACAGCATTGCCATGGCTTCACATTTTTCTGCTCCGTCATTTTTGACAGGCAAGTCGCTAGTAAATTAATAATAAATGAACAAAGAAATTGCAAAATAAATATCTCACTACGAAGTATATAGACAAAGAATTTTCTGAAGTGTAAAAGGTAAGAAAACAAATCACATGCCAATAATCGTGATGCATTGTGTGGCCAAAATACTAAAAGAAAACAGGTATTAGATTTCAAAAACCTCATAGGCCTTTTTGTGTTGGTGGATCAGCGCCAGGCTCTTTACCGAATGTTACTGTTATTTATTGTGCGCTGCTCAGACTCTCAATTGTTCTGCCAGAGCGATTCGTCCCCAAATAAAGTTGTGTTGCTATTTCGAGCGATTACAAAAGAGCTTTTAAAAGGTCAATATTAACCTGCCTGTCGGCTTCATTTACGCCACAAATCTGTTAACGGCTCAGTCAAGAATGGAGAAAATCCAAAGGCCAATTTTAGTAATTGGTGACGAGTATTATAGAGCTGTAAAACTGTCCGAGAGGCGTCGAGCCAGAGCTGTCGGGAGCGGCTTGTCATATCTGGCATTCCTTTGCTATGTAAAGTGTAACTGAGTATGACACGCATTGCTACTGTCTAATTTTGTGATTAGCAACTTTTATTACTTGGTGACAGTGCTCTCTCATTATTGACACTCGATGGCTTTGCAGTGATGTAATTGAAAGGGACTGTGATCCCAGGATACATATTTTTTCCCAAAGTTAATCATTTCGGAGATAATCAGCATTGTTTCTACTGCATTTTGATGAAAAGAGCAGCCCCTTATTACTAATGAGCTGCTTTTGTGTGTTAATTAATATGACTTTCTGCTTGTCTGTCTCTTTGACGACAAAAACAATGCACCCCAGGGTTATCATGCAGTTAGAAGTGGATGCTAGAAACAATCAGAGCACATACACAAATCAGGGAGTATTTAGCAGTGGTTACTGTAATCATAGGTAATTATTGCTCATTACTGTCTGGGGCCTGCACATGGTAAGAGCCTTTTAATTTATTATACACAATAATGCTAATCTAGGAGCGACATTACTCAATGTGTTTACCTACATTGGAAAGGTGGGCTGTTTGAAGATTTTTCAGTAAAAGTATATAAAAAGTTCTTTACCAGTGGGTGTAAATAAGGTAATGGCTGATCCTAGCACATAATAATTACAAGTAGCCCCCCCCCCCATGGCAAGTTGTGCAAACTATCCTGCCTATTTAAACCCATAACCTGTCTGTCCAGTGTTTGTTCTACTGTTCCTTGGACCATGCTGTCCAGGTTCCATGTTGGCATTTGCTCTGGGTTGGTCCTGCCTTGTGCCTAGTGTCTTCCTGTGTCGATGTACCTGCCAACTGTCTTTGCCAGTGTTGGGATGTACCTGCCATTTGCCTTTGCCACTATGGCCAAAAGGTGAAAACTATCGCGAACAAACACTCTGAAACCATTGTTGGAATAACACAAGCTGGTGACAGCAGCGTTATGGTCTGGGGAAGGTTTTCTTGGCATTGTCTGGGTCCACTCATACCTCTGTAAGGAACTCTCAACTGAATGTCTTATCCATACATCGTTGCCGATCAAGTATACCCATACATGTTGGATGTCTTCCATGGAGCCGATGGGATCTTCCAGCAGAACAATGAAACATGTCATACGGACAGAATTGTCCGGGATTGGTTGGAGGATTACGACAAAGACTTCCAAGTACTTCCCTCTCCTACAAATTCCCCAGACTTGAACCCAATGGCGCAGCATGTGGGACCACCTTGATAGCCATGTTCTTCGTTTTATCTTCCACCATGCTCTCTTCAGCAGCTGTCGGATGCACTGCAGTCTGCCTGGCACCAGATAGCCTTGCCAACACTCCAGCATCTGTTTTGTCAATGGGGTTTTATTTAAAGGGCACCAGTAGGAGGTGGACCCTTTCAGTATTGTTAATTATTATTATTATCATTTATTTGTAATGTGCCAACATATTCCGCAGAGCTAGACATGGGTTGTGATTAAGGCAAAACAATATTAACATAATGACCTGAGTTGAATCCAGCTTCTTACGCACAACTGTGAAATAATGTATGGGCTTCAATACAGTATGAGCCAGTATTTCCATTAAGAGACTGAAACTATATAATATGGGAGAGAAATGAAAAGCATATGGTGGCACATGTGGATTTCTCATCTGGCCTCCTTAATGAGTTCAGTGCATTTGTAATTATGGAAAGTTGAAATGCAAATAAAAAAAAAACATCTCACCTAATACTTCAAAGAGTCAATACTTTCTACAGCAGAAGTTTCTTGCCCTGGTCTCCTCTTCTGTGACTAGAAGGTTAAAGGACCATTGTAGTTCAAGAAAAGACACCTGTAAGTATGTACCAAAACAAACAATATTAGAAGCCGTGTAAGCCATGGACATAAAACATTTTTGGGGACTTCTATTTTTTTGAAGACTTTGTATATGAGTACAGGAATACATTTTGTGTTTGTTAAAGTAAATCAAAACGAATAAATAATTGTCTTCACTTGAAAATAAATCTGATTAAGTACAGAGCCATGTTGCTGAATGTTGACCTTGTGACCTGAGCTGTTGTATAATTTGTACAGGTTGCCCCCTCCCCGGACCACTTTAAATATGACCAAAGTAAAGATGACTCTTATGTGAGGTTTGTCTGAATAGAATTTACTGTAATCATATGGCCAGACCAGAGAGAGGCCCTGGGAGAATCTAATCATAACATTATGAGGTGACTGGAAGAGAATAAGACTTTAGATTTTATAGGGAAGGGGGAGGTCGTTTTCTGTAAAATGAGTGGAAACTAGAAACCCCAGAGAGCAGCCCCTGCATCAAAGCTAATGGCTTTATAGTAAATCTATTCACAGGTTTCTTGAAACATTTAAAAAGCCTCAGAGCTGTAAGTGGGGCGGAGACGCAGCCCGCCCACTCTCTGTGGAAAAGCCCTCTGAGATAGGATTTCAGCATGGTCTGTGAAAGGGTCTTTGTTCCAGACTCCAATGGTGCCCGACACTAACAGGAAGCTTTAGGAAAGCAGAGAACATGTGCGTACACCACGGACCAGCTAATACCTTCAGATTTGCTTCTTTTAAGTTTGCAGGTGATTGCAAACATGTGCTGACTTGCTCTGTAAAGACTGATCATTCCAATGGACGTAACACAAAGCTGCCCTAGAGCTATATGGATCTGATTGTGTGCACTTAGCCCGGTCAGCTGAGGATTACGAGTACACGTCTGTTATGATTTACTGTGTTATTCTTAGGAAAGCATTCAGAAACCTATAAATGCCTATTTCACATGAGGGCTGAATTAACACTTGTTCACACCATTCAAACAAACATTATGCAGATGCTACAATTCTGTACTGAAAATTGTTCTTTAGTATATATATATATATATATATATATATACACATATACAAATATACATAGATATAAATATATATACTGTATATATATATATATATATATATAAATGTTTATATATATATTATTATTATCGTTTACTTATAATGCGCCAACATATTCCGTAGCGCTGTACATAAGATACGTTCAAGACAAAGATACATACAAGCTTTTGAGCCTCAAATCCATAGTGCTTTCCCTAAAGCACCTTGTGGGATTGAAACTCGCAGACTTACAACCTAGAGGTATTGCGTGAGGAAAAGGAGGGAGAGAGAGGTGAGAGTGTGTTAGGGTGGAAGGGGATACGCTTCTTTAAAGAGATGTGTTTTTAGAGAGGTTTTGAATGTTTTGAGGCAGGAGGATAATCTGGTGGAGCGAGGCAAGGAGTTCCAGAGAATAGAGGTAGCACAAGAAAAGTCCTGAAGGCGAGAGTGAGAGGAAGTGACAAGAGTTGTGGAAAGAAGAAGGTCATATATATATATATATATATATATATATATACATACATATACATGTGAATACATATATGCATACAGTATCTCACAAAAGTTAGTACACCCCTCACATTTTTGTAAATATGTTATTATTTCTTCTCATGTGACAACACTGAAGACATGCCCCTCTGCTACAATGTAAAGTAGTAAGTGTACAGCCTGTATAACAGTGTAAACTTGCTGCCCACTCAAAATAACTCAACACACAGCCATTAATGTCTAAACCGTTGGCAACAGAAGTGAGTACACCCTTAGGTGGAAATGTCCAAATTGAGCCCAAAGTGTCAATATTTTGTATGGCCACCATTATTTTCCAGCACTGCCTTAATCCTCATGGGCATGGTAATCATGGAGCTGGTGGATGTTAGATACATTGCGCTCCCCCACCTTCCGTTTGAGGATGTTCCACAGATGCTCAGTAGGGTTTAGTTCTGGTGACATGCTTGGCCAGTCCATCACCTTGACCTTCAGCTTCTTTAGCAAGGCAGTGGTCGTCTTGGAGGTGTGTTTGGGGTCGTTATCATGTTGGAATACTGCCCGGCGGCCCAGTCTCCAAAGGGAGGGGATCATGCTCTGCTTCAGTATGTCACAGCACATGTTGGCATTCATGGTTCCCTCAATGAACTGTAGCTCCCCAGTGCCAGCAGCACACAGGCAGGTCCAGACCATGACACTCCCAGCCAAAACCGTATACCATGCAATCATATGTAGAATTTCAGTTTGTGAACATGATCAATTAAGAAAGGCAGTAATCGTAAATTGAGACTGTCATCATTAGGGCAGTATAAGATGGGGGTTACATGTGAATCAATTAGCGTTTAGAGGTCTGATATGCGATCGGATTGCAAACCCGCAGAATACAAAATAATAAAAATGAATGCTAATACTGTTCTAGTCCATATGGGTGGCCTGATATGTATTAACTCATTGATTCCCGAGATTGATATAACCCTGAAATTAAGCATAAAAATAAATGATTTTTGATTGCCGATTTGCGAGCTTGAGACTGTTGTGCAATTAATTCCAATGTCTTTCATCGCTTTAACCATCATTTACAGTGCAGTATTGATTTTTTATTTGCATTTACCGTGCTACGAACGTGTCTTTAACTCCTTTGCGGGTCCCATCTGGAACCCATAGGATTTTCTCCTACATTTGCCGTTTACGGGGGTGTGAAAACATTTGCTGGCTTGCGGCATTGTAGCTCTTAAAAGCGATTTGCGATTTTAGCAATCGTAACTCTTGCGGATGTGAAAGATCAAAGGCCTAGATGGGGTGTAAGTTACAGTTGTACCAAGCACAGGGATTTTCAGCTCGTAGCCTTAGACCGTTGTTTACAAAAATACAGCAATTGAATAGCAAATTAGCTCACAGTCTACATTACGGGCTCTCTGTCTCTACATTACTGGCTCCAGTAACTTACAATTGCTCAATTGAATAAGGCTCCTTGAATGCACAGAAGCGTTCTGCTGCTACAACTGTAATGCACCAATCTTTATTGGAAGGTTTCAACAGAAATAATACAAATCTATGTAATTTAGAAGGAATTGCCTATTGAGAAAACAATAGCTCAAACAAGACAATGGCTGCCCACAGTAAATAATAGTTACACACATTAATTAACTAATTAAAAGCTGTAATTATTGTTTTATATTCCAAAGCATTTTGCCATTATCAAGTGTAATTCTTACTTAATTACTCCCAGGCAACTGCACGTGATCAGCTTGGTGCTAACAATCGCTTTTAATAATAATATCAGAGTACAGAGATAAAAGCAAAATTATGCTAGGTGGAAAATTCATTTTTAAGTAACACTCAGCGGATAAAGTGTTTGTTACTACTTTTTACGTGTAATATACTAGTAACTTGTCTGTCATAAATGGCGGTATCATAAAATGTTTTATTGAACTGTCTATGCTCTCTCTCTCTCTCTGTACTGTCTCTCTCTTTCTCTCTCTCTGTCCTATCTCTGTCTCCTGTGTCTCTACCTCTTTCTCTGTCCTGTGTATGTGTGTGTCTCTCTCTCCGTCCTGTGTCTCTCTTTTTCTCTCTCTATCCTGTGTGTCTCTGTCCTGTCTCTCTCTCATGTCTCTCTTTCTCTCTGTGTCCTGTCTCTTTCTCTGCCCTTTGTGTGTGTCTCTCTATGTCCTGTGTCTCACTCTTCGTCCTGTGTGTCTCTCTCTCTCTGTTCTGTCTCTGTGTCCTGTCTCTCTCTGTTTTTCTTGTCTCTCTCTCTCTCTGTCCTGTCTCTCTCTGTTTTTCCTGTCTCTCTCTCTCTCTCTCTCTGGCCCATCTCTATCTCTCTCTCTGTCCTGTCTCTCTCTTTGTCCTGTCTCTCTTGCTCTCCTGTCTCTCTCTCTCTGACCTGTCTTGGTATGTCCTGTCTCTCTCTCTCTGTCCTCTCGCTGGTCCATCTCTCTCTCTCTCTGTTCTGTATCTATCTGTGTCCTGCCTCTCTTGCTCTCCTGTCTCTCTCTCTCTCTCCGTATGTTGTCTCTCTCTGTCCTGTCTCCATCTCTGTCCTTTCTCTCTCTCTCTTTCTGGCCAGTCTCTCTCTCTCTCTGTTCTGTCTCCATCTGTGTCCTCTCTCTCTCTCTCTCTGTCCTATCTCTCTCTCCGTACGTTGTCTCTCTCTCTCTCTGTATGTTGTCTCTCTTTCTCTCTGTCCTGCCACTTTCTCTCTCTCTGTCCCGTCTCTCTCTCTGTTCTGTCTCTATCTGTGTCCTGTCTCACTTTCTCTCCTGTCTCTTGATATTTGTGATGTGGCGGTGTAATTTGGCCACTATTTGTGTTCCCAAATGTAGATTTGATGAGCGAGATATAAATGCAATTATATTGATATTTTAGGGGGCACAATCAAGCCTCTGTGAGTGAGAAAGGGTTAAAATGGCATGAGTTTCATGTTTTTGTGTTGCTAGCAGTGTGTCTTTAATTACTTTATGCATGTTGCAGCATGTTTTTTTATATTGGCATGTGCATGACCATTACAACATATGGTAACAAAAATATATTTTGTAAATGCATTTTTATTATTGGAGGATTATTGTGCAAGTATTTTGCATTCCCACATATGCTAAGTGGTGGTGATGAAGGGGCTTGTGTACACACACACTGACACAGTGATAACGGTATAACAAAGCTTTATTATTTACAGAGACCACAATCAGCAGTGACCAAGACTGTGCAACAAAATCATGGAGAGCAAGAGGCTAGGATTGAAAAAAATCGGATACCTACAGGGGCTAATGTGATAGTCGAGAATAAGCATGATGCATCACATGCTGTCACTACACTGCTGCAACCTGGCTGTGATAAAAAAAAGGATCATCACAAATCACTCCATTTAACTGAAGAAACCATTAATGTGCATAGCACTTACAACTTGTCTAGATCTGCTCAATGAAACAGATGATTCAACCTCTGGACTGTGTAATCCAATCCAGTTTCACACATACAGTGTGATGACAAAAAACTAAAATCTGAAAAAACTAAACTAAATCAACTTAAAAAAAGGTGGAGGAGGATAAAAAAAAAATCCACATGCATGTATAGTGCAGTGCTAAATACAGTAACTGTAACAACATACAAACTCACCTGATTCCCATCTGCAAGCATTACTAACTCTTAGCTAGGTCTCTGGATAATCAGAAATATGGGAAAATACCCATTAATACGGAGAGGACACAAAGGTCAGCAGCCAGATTCAATGTTACTTACATCAGACCCAATGATCTGTTCTCAGACTGATATTGAGGTCAGGATCACATGCTTCACTAGTGCATATATTAATGCTGGCTCTCATTAACATGCCATTGTGAGACTTTGCAAGTCCACCACCATAGCGGTATTAGTCTACATTTAAGCTAACAACAATCATGTCTTAGATAACTGGCTATAAGATAGCTTTAAGATTGTGGGAGCTACATGTTAAGGGGGCTGTCATTGAAGGAATGTCTACCTGATAGGCACTGGGAAAACCTTAAACCTCATACCTTTCCTCCATAGTGCTTGCAGATGCAGAATATGTCTTCATGGACCTGAATTGTACCTAAAACAAAACAAATGAAAAAACCTGAAAAGAACCTAAAACATATGGCCTGAAAAAATCATAGGGACTGCAGCATCTCTTCTCAACAGCATTCCTCAGTGACCATCAATTGGTGACATGTTAAACAGAACCCTACATGTCCACAGAGAAGAGGATCGTGGACCATGTTATGGGAGGTAACCATCTGCATACAAAATATCCCCATTACATATGCCAAGATCCAAGATTCTGTAGCCAGGCTAGATTAGGTCAGCATTGTGACCAATAGATTGTCACTGAGGAGTGCTGTTGAGAAGGCACAAACATGTCTGCAGCCCCTATGTCCTCCGCCTGGGCACAGGGCCCACATAATCCGTGGCCAGATGCTGTCTCCCCGCTGGTGGTGGGGGCGGGGGGAGAAAGCAGCACCACACCTAGTGGGGGCGGAGACATGGTGGGAGGAAAGGAGGGGCTGGTCCGCGGCGATGCCCCAGGGGTAGAGGATGGGGGGGCTGGGGACCAGTGTCAACCTTAGCAGCCTGGCCAGGTAAGTCTCGGTGATTAGATGATGCCTCCTCTCCTCCCTAGAGCGCCTGGCCATGGTTAGGTGGTTGAAATCCAGGTCCTTGCTGCAGGACTGGGTGAGGATGTGGCAGGGATAGAGTGGGGAGGGTCCGGGGCTCGGCTGGAGCCAGGGATGATGCTGGTGGAGGTGGTGTCTGTGTGCCCGGTGGCGGTCTGAAAGCGCACTGGGGTGTGAGGAAGGAGGTGTTGGCCAGCTGGCTTGCAAGTTGGAGCGCCTCAGTGAAATCTAAAGTCTTTCGAGGAGGGGGATAGTGGGGTCAAATCCAACTGGGCTTGCTGTCGGTCCAGGGGGGACTCCTCTACCACAATGACCTCCCCCTCTCAGAGCTAGGACTCTCTGATTCGACTCCTTCCTCCTTCCCTGCACTGGTTCCTGCTAGGCAGGGGCCGAAGCCCCCGCCTCTGGCTCGCACCTGGACCCAGACCTCCTCCTAGATGCTGAGAGATAGAAAAGAAAGGTACATGTCATTAGTATGATTAATAATACATTGTTATGTGTTCATTCCTAACTATCTGACATCTAGGTTTGAACATGGATGATACTCCTCATTGCAACTCTGATTAGCTATTTTTTGCTATATTTGATCTATTCTTATGTTTATGGTCTTGATCGTTCTTGGCTCCTAACGCTATCTTGATTTCGGCTGTGGCCTGTTACTGCATGGGCTGCAGTGGGAACACCAATACATGGACTCTTTATTGCTTGATTGACAGTGATTTGTCAGCTTCATGGATTTAATGACGCATCCATCTATCCCTTGTTAATTCCATGAAGATGACATGTCAGTGTCCTTGTTGGTCATCATGTACATGTGTAGTGTGTGTGATGCACATGTGGTGGCATGTTGGTGTATGTCATATTCATCTGACATGGAGACTGGATCCTGCTGGGCCACCGGGCCGGAAGCTCCAGCAGCGGGCGACGGTCTCAGAAGGTCCCTTGCGACCCTCTCCCACTCATCATAGTTCACGCTGTGGCCTTGCTCCTCTCTGGACATCATCCTCCTCACCTTCTCCCTGATGTCATCATAGTGGTGCTTCACGGACCTCTCATCCCTAGGCGCTGTTCCTACCACACTCACTTCTGACACTACCTCCTTCCAAGCCTGAGGCACAGGTTTCATTTCCCTCCCCCTGCCAGAATGACGGGGCGCCCACCGTCGAAGTCCACATTCTCCTGGTGCATATAGTTGTGGGCCCTGTGCTTACCCCTAGCCTCTTGCCCTCTAGACTGTGGACGGGGACCCTGGCCTGCCTGACCTGTCCCTGAGGCCTGTCCCTTCCCCCAAACTACCACTCCCCCTGGGAATACGCCGCTTCCCCTCTGTCCCTCCTCTAGATGTGCCTGACGCTCGGGGGCCACTTTCCTCCACTGCACTCTCCTCCTCTCCCTCCTCCTCCACCCTCCTCTCCTCCCTCCTCGCCCTCCTCCTCCTCCCTCCTCACCTTCATCGCCCTCCTCCCTCCTCCCCTAATCCTCCCCACCTCTACTCCACATGACCTCCTGCCGCTCCTCTCTCTCCTCCTCCACTCTGCTCCTCCCCAACTATCCCCTCCTCTCCCCTCCTAGGTCCTCCCTCCATCATCAAACAAAATTAAAAGAAGGATAAATCAAAAAAAGTATGGGGGGGTGGGATGGGGGGTTGTCCTAACTCTATATATCTATGTGTTGAATAGAGCTTTACGATTTTAGCGATCGTAACTGTTGCGGCCGTGAAAGATCAAAGGCTTAGAGGGCATTAATTTGGAATTTTAAAAATCAATATGAAACGCAATGAATTGCAGCCCAGAGCCCGTAACTTGATCGGAGCCCGCAAACGGAAGCCAATTAAATAGCACAATTAAGTTATAGGATCCATTTCCGAGCCCGGATGTCCCAAAGCCTCAATTGAATGAGGCTCATAGTTTATTAGCACTTCTTAATAAATTAAAGCATATAAAAGCAAATAGATTCACAGCCATATTACATACCTAGTAACATCCAGGAACCTTCATATCCCTTTAATTCTGGATCTCAGTACAAAGTGTTTTAATCTGAACATATTTAATGTCAGCCCCAGACCATTAAATCAGCTGCCATTGTATATAAAATATATGCTGATCACATGTTGTGTGGAGGAAATGTAACACAAGGTGGCATTATATGCCAGTCACCACATGGGTGGGCTCGCTGGAGGTGGGCTGTGTATGTGGTTTTGTCCCATGTAGAAACAATTTGAGATCCAAACCACTAGGACCACCAGAGTAAGGGTAAAGTATAATACAGAGGGGGCTACAGCTTATTGCAGTTTTCTGTACTAGGAAGTGGAGACGTGGTACAGTGTTAATTTATACATGTTGAGATTGTGGGCTATATCTACTAAGGAGAGAGCCGCTCACTGGTTGGGTGAGACCCCACTAATTATTTATGGAGCCTCATATGGAAAAATCCCTCCAGACATATTTGAGGATACAAATATGGTATAATTTCAAACTATCGGTTAGTTGAATGTTCTATAACATTCAATATTTGTTACAAATTCTTTATCAATTGAATGTTATTAAAATTAGCATTTTGTTTCATTCTTTACGTTTTAAGCAGCTTGTTTCATCTACCCATGAAGCATAGTGTGTTACTACTAAAATATGGATTATTATTTCCAATAATTTTTAATTACCCCATGGGCGTCTGACTGTATTGTTTGTAATATAAACTAAATGAGACTGAAAATGTATTGCAAACCCCAATGATAAATTTGGCTGATTAAGCTATTTAGTCTCTGGGGTCTACACAGTTTTGTTTCATATGGCTTTAGGCTCTCCTGTAGGTAATTAGCTATTACTGGCAATGATTAACTATCGGTCTAGGATATCAATCTATCTATAATTTTTATCAATCACCAAAACATTTACACAGTTGTGTGACAGCTATAAAGGACCACTGCACTTCCAGATGTGAGCAGAAACCGAGGAACCTTACCGGATGTAAATAGACAGTGTACCCTCAGTTCTGCACCTCCTTAGAATTTTTGAAACTCGTAGCGTATGCCTGACAAAAAAAAATGTCTCAGAACTTGACGCTTGCTAAGAACTCGACACATCTGAATGACTAAGTTGGCTCCAAAGTTGACACTCGCTTGGCACTCAACTTGCTTGCGCCACCCGCATCCTGTCTCTCAGGAAGTGAAATAAAGTGCTGTACTGTGGCAGTCTGCCTACAAAAATCAAAGTGTAGACTGTGTCTATAAGAATCAAAATGCTGCCTGTGTCTATAATAATAAAAGTTCATCCTGTGCTTAGAAGAACCAAAGTGCAGCCTGTGCTTTCAAGAACCAAAGTGCAGCCTGTGCTTTCAAAAACCAAAGTGTAACTTGTGCTTATAAGAACAAAAGTATAGATTGTCCTTTTAAGAAGCAAAGTGTAGCTTGGGCTTTCAAGAACCAAAATGTAACATGTGGTTAAAAGGACCAAAGTGTAGCCTGTGCCTATAAGAAAGTTCAAAGCAATAACCTGTCGCCTCCTTCTCCTCCTCTACATCAACCCCATCCCATTGGGCCCTCAAGGCCTCTCAGTACAGTTAAGTTTTAAGATGTTGTGTCAAGAAACAAGACCATCAGTTCAAACTAAAATGTGAAATTTCTGGGGTCCAGAACGGAATATTAAAATTTACATTGATGCTTATGGGAAATGCTACCTTGGTACTCAACCTTCTTGGAAATCAACCTCCGCCCGGAACAGATTCAAGTTGAGTTCCAAAGTACCACTGTGTGTATATATATATATATATATATATATATATATATATACTAGGAAATTGCCCGTAAAAAATGACAGGATTAAAATTGTAAGGCTGGCAATGCTGTTTGCCACACTTTTGGTCCTCTGAGCAGCTTTGGCGCTCATTGCAAACCTTACTACTGTACGGGCTTCTCATTGCAGGTTTCGTTAACCTGCAAGTTTTGTGCATGGGAATGCCATGTGTGTCTTTCCAGCATCTCCCCCTGTCCCTTCCCTGTGTGTTTCTCCTCTGTGTGTCTGCACGCGGTGACTGCCGTTAGTTTTATTTTCAAAGTCCCACGTGCCTGGCGTTGTTGTTGTAAGTGTTAGTGTGTTCGATGTGGTGTATTTTCTAAGTCCTGCATGCCCAGCGTTGTTCGTGTAAGTGTTACTGTCTTCAGAGTTGTGTATTTTGTAAGTTTTGCGAGCCTGGCGTTGCTGAGACTCGTTAATTTTTTCCTCCCTCATGCGATTTTCGAGTGACGAAAAACGCTAAATATGGGTGTAATTTGCTTGCAACCTCACTCCCAGGCTTCCTATGTCTCCCCCTGTACTGTTTGTGAGTGTGTTATAATTTTTTTAAAGTGCTGCGCGGTTGCTTCTCCTCGCTTTTCAAGGCACGCATGTGTGACGTCGACGCTGGCTTGCCCCGCTTTCAAGTCTCATGGTTGCGAACTCACTTCGCCAGGTCGCAACTGCGTGACCAACATCGCAAACGTTACATACACTGACAACTATATATGTGATATGCTCGTCTGCCCAGAATACAGTACAATAACTGTTTTTCTCGGAATTCTGAGCTGGAAACAGGTATTTTAACTTGACATTGAAATGTGAACTCAGATGTACTATTTATTCACTGTACTACTGTACGGTGGAGGCTTCTATCGCTCTTTTGCCCACCATATATTAAATGATTGCTGTGGTGAACTACCTACTCACAAAGTCCACAACACAAGCTGGGATCCTTCCCCACGCTGATGATAGCCAGTAAGCTTGAAACAGTTAACGTTGATAGGATTCTCAGCTTGTGTATAATACAACCTTGGCTTTGCATAAAAGCTGTGTAATACAGCAGGTATAAGATTAACGGAAGCCATGTTTAAAATTGAAGAGCGAGGCATTTGTGGGCACATTTTCATGTCCCTACTCGGCTTCCCAGAATGCAGTGTAATAACTGTTTTTCTCAGAATTCTGAGCTGGAAACAGGTTTTTTAACATGTTTTAAACATTCAAATGTGAACACAGATGTACTATTTATTTACCATATATATATTGGAATAAGTGCAGCACAATCAATTTGTTATATCTACTGCTGGTTAAGCAACATGGTGACAGGGAATTAGAGATGTACATCAGCTCATGTGCCCGGTGGCGGCTTAGGGGTTTGTGCCTAGGGGTGCCAGATATGTAAATCCTGTTCTGCTTGGGGAACATTCCAGATTACTCCCCCAACTAAAGTCTCATGCGGCAGCCCCCAGCCTAGTGAATTTAGCTCAATTTACCTCTAGGTATTATCTAAATGGCTGCTCACCCCCATTCTATAAAGCAACCTAGAAAACAATCTTTTCACCAATCACTGCTGCAGTTTGCACTTTAGATGATATGGTGCAAGCTGTTGCTAAAGTTGTAATATCTTGCACCACCAATATGTTGCAAGAGTTAAAAGACCTGCGGCCTAAGCACGGTCAGCAAGTGTGTGTGGACATCAAAAATAAAACACAAAACCAATTGTGGGTAAAAAATGGATGCCATTGTTTATGTTATCCATAAATAGAAAAACTGACCGGTGAAATGAGGAGGAGTCTCTTGCACTTGTCCGTCGAGTGGAAAGGAAGGACCCAGCGGCGCCAGTATATATATACTCCAAGGGTCCTCCTCCCTCCCTGGGTACACAAGCCTGGTCATGTGGCCCCTCTTCTAGCCCACACATGCCAAGGCAGGCCCCAAGGTTCCCTAGAGACACCTTTCCAAGTCATGGTACTAATGCTTCATTATGTTAGAGAGATAAGCTGGCATCATAAAGGCAAATATATCTTGCCAGGAATACAACAAATAATTCACCCGAATTGTGCAGTTACCACAAATTGTTGTTTGTGTGAGAGGGATGTTTACGTGTGCAAAAGCAGGACTTGCAATTGTCTTTGCAAGCTGCCTGCTTCTGAGTATGTGCGGGGGATGGAGGTCGGTGTCAAATTCCCTCTTCCCTTCTCCTGATAGATAACATATACACAAACAGAATCTGCAAAAAATAATGTTTTCTCTAATGTTTTTATGCTATTTTACACAGCAACTAACGTTGTTAGTTTTTTACATAGATCAAAAATATCTACAGTTTTTCCAGAACTACTGAGGTCCATTTAAGGTATATGGAAGGTTCCTGGATTTTACTAGGTATACAATATACATGTGTTTCTATTTACTGTTATGTACTTTATTTTATTAAGAAGTAATTATAAATGATTTTTTTCTGCCTAAAATCATACAAATCATACCTGCTTGGGTCTGCCCTCTGCAGCTGATGAAGATACAGACTCTGAAGTGCAGTGTTTCAAATTAGCCAGTCAGTTACCATTTCCCAGCAGCATGATGGTCACTGATTGGCCAGTATGAGATGAACAAACAGTACAGCCAATGGGCATCTTCATGAGCAGACCCATGCAGGGACTATTTGTTTGCATTCAATCAGTAAAACAGAGCTTATAAGCACTTCTTAAAAAATAAAGTACATAAAAGTAATTACACAGGGATATTATATCCATAATAAAATCCAGAAACCTTCCATGCCCCTTTAATATATCTAATGTTATCTGAACAAGTTGCAAAACAAAACAGTACAAAAAAACAAGGAAAATCGAGCCAAATCCAAAATAAATTAGCGGCAGGAATATGAGCTGCTATTGTGGTATTGTTTTAAAGAGATATCAAATTGCACATCCCAGACTAGCTGCAAATGTCAGGAAATCCAGACTCCCAGAACAATGGAAAGCATGTGGTTTAATTGGCCGAGCTGAATACGGCTGATAGTTAGAGAACAAAATATCAGATTAACCTGCAGGATTTCCTACCCACCCAGTGTTTGGCTACTGGCTGTTTTTGGGGTTATAAAATATACATTTCCAGCGTTCACTAATCTATGGAATCTGTGATTGCTATTCAAGAATAATATGTGACATGTAGAGAGAACTGATGTTGTTTTTATGATTATTGTGAATCGTAAAAATCACTGTTTTAGAGGATACCAATAAAATGTCACATTTGTAGGCCGCCATTTTGTACTCTGAAGAGATTCTGTGGAACTCTGGCTTAGAAAGTGGCAAGGCAGTGGCCTAGGGCAGAGGCAAGCGAGTTTAGTCCTGGGTAGTCATGATTATTTATTATTTAAGATTATCGTGAAGCCTAAAAATCGCAGTTTTAGTGGATTTTAATAAAATGTCACATTTGTAGGCCGCCATTTTGTACTCTGAAGAGATTCTGTGGAACTCTGGATTGGAAAGTGGCAAGGCTGTGGCCTAGGGTAGGAGTTGGCACGTTTTGTCCTGAAAAGCCACACACAAACCTAGATTTCAGTATTTCCTTTGGGTGCACAGGTCAGTCAATCAGGATAATTGAAGAGAGAATAGTCTTGTCTGTCGGCCACAGGGATATCCTCAAATCCTGTCCTGTGTGTTGCTCTTCAGGACCGAACTTGGCTACCACTGCCCCGCCACTTTCGAAGCTAGAGATCCACAGAACAATAGAATATCTTCAGAGTACAAAATGGCGACCTACAAATGTAACATTTTTTATTGGTAACCACCAAAACAGTGATTTTTAGTATTCAAAATAATCATAAATAAATAATCATGGCTCGACAGGACCTAACATGCCATATGTGTATCTCATTCACTACTCCTCCATTTCCTATCCATTTAATTTGTTTCTGTCTCTTAAAGGCCACTGTAGTTTGGGGAAAATACACTTGTTTGTGTTGTACTTTGTACAGTGAAGGGCTTCGTGGTTGATAGCCATCTTTAATACAATCTAAGGAGTACCTAAAAATTGCCAACTTATTTCACGCCGTCTTTAAAAAAGTGAGTCCACTGAATTTGTTCCAAACCACATAAATCAAATGAAAAATATACAATCTAATAAACAGTGATAGTGTGGAAGGTTAGGCCAATGACCTTGGTGGGTCCTCCTTCCTGGAAAGCTCTCTAAGAGATACTCCAAAGAGCCCTGCAATAGTTAGAAGAAACAGAGTCACACACTCTCAAAGGATATTGCAGACCTTCATCACAATAGTCCAATAATTTAATGTGATAGTGAATGATGAGACCACTGTATAATAAAAACAATAATGAATCCTATTTTACTTTTCAAGGGAATCATCTCATAGGCTGTAACATAAAGAGAAAATTCTCCAATGCCCTATTAGCTCTCTAATATGATATGTGAAAACAGGTTCCTAAATGCTAAAAAAGGGCTAGCCTAACGGGCGTTTCACCAAATATATGGCTTCATCAGAGGCTGTCACTATATAGGTAGGTTTCCTAATTCATGGAAATCTATCCTGTGCTGAGGTTGAAAGCTGTGTTATAGTGACTGACATATGTGTAAATGCATTGTGGGCTCATTTGCATTTTCCTTCCCAGTGTGCAGTGCAATAACTGTATTACGTGAGATTTTGAGCAGGAAGTAAGTTTATTAGCTACAGAAAAATTTACTATTTCTTTGATGAAGTATGTAACAACGTTAGTCGCTGTGTAAGACATCAGGATAAAAGCATTTTAGTTTTTAGCAGCCCCTGTTTGTGTCTAAAGGCATCCATAGTAGACCTTTGAATCTCTCTAACTGGAACCTGAGGGGAGAGTGCACATTTTTTACGTTAAACCTATTTCTTTCCTTCACCATTAATTAACATTAAAAATATGTGCTGCAAATCAAAGCTTTATCCAGAAAATATAATTAAAAAAATGGTGAACTAATAAATAGGTTTAATATAAAAAGTGCAATTCAATGTAGCAGTCTTTCATTTGAACCAAATATAGTTTAAGTCTATATCAAAGAACCCTCTCACGTGAGTTAGGAACAAAAGCAAATGGTTTCCTGAATACAATAGTTCAATAATAAAGGACCACTGAGTTCATTTTTTTTCTTTATGGTATTTTGAATAACGAAACATTTAGCAAAACAAACTAGTAAATAAATAAGAATAATAAATACAAACTGCTTTACTGTACCACAAAATGGCTTCAACTGGGCTCACAACTGCTTCCCTATTCTATAAAATGGCTCCAGTGGATCTCACAACTGCTTCCCAATTCTATAAAATGGCTCCAGTGGATCTCACAACTGCTTCCCAATTCTATAAAATGGCTCCAGTGGATCTCACAACTGCTTCCCTATTCTATAAAATGGCTCCAGTGGATCTCACAACTGCTTCCCTATTCTATAAAATGGCTCCAGTGGATCTCACAACTGCTTCACTATTCTATAAAATGGCTCCAGTGGATCTCACAACTGCTTCCCTATACCACAAATTGCTCCAGCTCTCATCTATAGGAGGGCCCTGTGCTGCCCTGCTTGCATATTTTTTTTGTTCAGTTGTATGTCAGCACAGGCTCAGGGGGCAGGGAGAGTCACGCAATATATTTGTACATTAATATGCCTGTAGTGTTTAGGGGGTTACCTGAGGAATGGGGCAGGACACAAGATGCAGGGGCAGGGCTGACAGTGGGTGGGGAGTGCCCCAGAGGAGTGTTCTGTAGTGTAGGTATTTTTTTTTTTTTTTTTTGTTGCATAGGCTCTTTTTTTTAGTTAGTGTTTTTTAGTGTAGGGGGATATTCGACTCTGATTGCGGAGGGAGGTATTAAGGAGGTGGACACTTTGAGGATCCAAGTTGTGATTTGTGCATTAATTGTGACTCCTGGAGGGAGGATCTGCAGACACATGTAGGGAAGAGGAGAAGCTGCCAGGAGCAAGTATGGTAAGTGACTGGTGTGTGAGTTGATCTAGGTGAAAGGGAGTTGTTTTTAGTTTACAGAAAAAAGTTTTGGGGGATATGGGTTGCAGGGGTATTGGGCTTCTGAGCAGTGACCAGAGGCAATTGTGATTTGAAAGGGTTTTGGACAGGGATGGCTGGTGCATAGGGTCAAATGGGCAACCCCCCCCCCCCCCCCAAAAAAATATTCATTACTTTAATGTTGTAATTTAAATTTATATAAAGAATAAAAGGTGTGCCTTCTCCCTTGCCTGGTGACTTTCCCTAGTGCTGCACTGCTGCTATAGATGAGAATTTTAAAAGAGAGTGTCGTAATGCTATCTTGCTCAGCCTAACTGAGCCTACATTCACTGAGCTAGGATGTGTAGCAATTTTCCTGTCTGTCAGCTGCAGCATCAACCAGTCAAAATCAAGCAGCTGTATAAGCCACTTAGGACTGCGGAGGGAGCTGCCAAGTGCTGAGTGGCAGCTCCCACAGCCATCCAGAAGGTCTCTCTCTCTCTCTCTCTCTCTCTCTCTCCCTCCCTCTCTCCTCTTTATTCCCCCTCTTCCTTCCTTCCTTATTTCTCCCTCTTACCCTCTCTATTCCCATGCCTTCTCCACGCCAGGGACTCATCAGAGGGGTCCCTCTTACAGGCCAGTCACAGCCCCTGGGCCCCATCACAGGCACCAACATGGGAGTCTTCAGGTGGGCCTCCACATCTGGGCCCGACTGCTGGCCTCCACATCTCCTGTGTCTCTAGAAAGATAGAGTGAGAGAAAGATAGTGAGGGGTAGGGAGAGAGATAGTGAGGGGTAGGGAGAGAGATAGTGAGGGGGGGGAGAGAGATTGGGAGGGGAAGGGAGGCAGAGAGAAATAGGAAGAGGGAGTACACCTCAGCAGTGCAAATTCACTCTGGTTTAAGGCCTACTTCATCTGTGAGACACTCAGAATTGCATTCACAACAACACCTCAGCAGGTATGGAGAAGACTATGGAAACTGTGCCATCCCTGGAGCCAATATGTTTATTAATATCACTACTGTATGCATGTTATTATATCTTGGCAGATAGAAATAATTCTGATGTTTTGTTTTCAATTTTTAACTGTTTCCTATATCCTGTTTTGCCATCCCCATCTTCCCCCATCCCTTCCCCATTTATGGCTGGCATAATTAGCTCAAATCTCCTCCCCCCTCCTCACATACCTTCATTCTAATGTCTCTCTCCCATTTCTTTCTTACTCTCCTATCTTCCTGAACAGTCTGACCCCGATCCATTCTCTCTTTCTTTCAGTGCAAATTCACTCTGGTTTAAGGCCTACTTAATCTGTGAGACACTCAGAATTGCCCTAAATTCCCTCTCACGCACCCACCCCAACTCAGATTAAATTTATAGAGCCATAGAAAACACCTGACTTCCTACTTGCAGATATATCATCTCAACACTAGGGGTCAGCCAACATACTAGTCTTTCACCTCAGATCCCTCCCCTCTCCCTCTAAAATAAAACTCTTTCTATCTTTCACTTGCTTCCTGGCCCTTGCTATTCCTTATTTGTTACTCTTCCCCAGTTCTCTGCCCTTTAATTCCCTTTAGATTGTAAGTAGCGAGTTTCCAGTCTTGTAGGGTGCTTTGGGATAAAGCACTTTCTGCTAAGATTCTAAGCTCAAAACAGGGCTCTTCAACTTTTGAATTTTGTTAAACGTGTATTTCCCTTGTTCTTATCCCCTGTACAGCGCTACGGAATATGTTGGCGCGATACAAATAAAAGATAATAATAATAATAAAAGAGAGGGATGGAGGGAGAGAGAGATAGGGAGATGGATTGGGGACATAGTGAGAGGGCTAGGGGGGATAGGGAAAGAGGGACATTGAGGGAGGGAGGGAGAGAGAGATAGGAAGGGGGAGAGAGATATGGAGGGGGTGAGAGAGAGATAGGAAGAGGGAGATAGGGAATGGAAGGAGAGAGATAGTTAGAGATACAGGATGGGAAGGTGGAGGGAGAGAGATAGTGAGAGAGAGAGAAAGATAGAGAGGGAGAAAGATGGGGAGGGGAAGGGAGGGAGAGAGAAATAGGGAGAGGGGGATGAAGGAAGAGACAGGTAGGGGGAGGGATAGGAGCATATAGGGAGAGGGATATGGAGGGAGAGAGGGATAGGGAGGGAGGGAGAAAGATAGTGAGGGGGAGGGAGAGATAGGGAGGGGAGGGAGAGAGAGGAATCAAGGGAGAGATAGGGATAGGTGGAGAGGGGGAGAGATAGGGATGGGGAGAGAGAGTGATAGGGAGTTAGGGAGAAAGATAGGAGGGGAAGGGAGGGAGAGAGAAATAGGGGTAGGGATAGAGGGAGAGAGACGGGTGAAGGAAGAGACAGGTAGGGAGAGGGATAGGAGGAGATAGGGAAAGAGGGATATAGGGAGGGACGTAGGGAGGGAGGGAGAAATATAGTGAGGGGGAGGGAGAGAGATAGGGAGGGAGGGAGAGATAGGGATTGGAGGGAGAGAGAAGAATCAAGGGAGAGATAGGGATAGGTGGAGAGGGAGAGAGATAGGCATGGGGAGAGAGAGTGATAGGGAGTTAGGGAGAAAGATAGGGAGGGAGAGGGAAAGAGATAGAGAAGGGGAGGGAGAAAGATAGGTGGAGGGAGAGAGAAGCAGTGGTTGATGAGGTTTTGGGGAACAGATCATGGAGAAGGAAGCAAGAGGTTAAACACAATTAAAATGGTCTAATGGTTCTTGGGGGGAATTATTAGGGGAAGGCATTGAAAAAAAAAAAAAAAAAAAAGAGTAGTCGTTTTGGAGGGGGATCGGAGGGAAGCATTGGGCTTAAGAAATAAAAGCAATACAAATTGTCAGTGGTTTGAGGGTGCTGGAATCTGGGGAGGAGATTATGGGAAGAGAGCCTTAGGGTGAAAAAGGTGCCATTGGTTTTGGAGGGGTTATGGGGAAGGGAGCCTTAAGGTAGAAAAAAAAACAAGAAGGACCAGTGAAATTTGGCCTTAAAAAGAAAAAGGAGTAGTATTTGTATTTTTCTATGTTAAAGTGGCATATGCCAAATGTTCTTTCGCCCACTGCATCGGGTGCCTAGATGGGGGGAGTGAGGTAGTGTGATTGACTTGGAACCAGGGGGCCCCAGATTTTTTTTTGAACCGGGGAGCCTTTATTCAATAGTTCGCCCACTGCTCCAGTGGATCTCATCTGTTTCCCTGTACTACAAAATTACTCCAACTGAACCCACAACTGCTTCTTTGTATTATAAAATGGCTCCAGTGGATCTCACAACTGCATCCTTGTACTGCAAAATGGCTTCAATTAAAGTCACAACTGCTTCCTTGCTTTACAAAATGGGTCTCATAACGCATTACCTGCACTACACAATGGCTCCAACTCAACTCACAACAGCTTTCTTCTACTACAAAATAGCTCCATCTAAACTCACAGCTGCATCCCTGTACTACAAAATGTCTTCAGTGGAACTCACAACTGCTTCCCTATACCACAAAAAGGCTCCAACTGATCTCACAAAACGGCTTCACTGCACTATAAAACATTTCCAGCTGAGCTCACAACTGCTTAACTATTACTATTTACTACAAAATGGCCCCAGTAGAACTCACAACTGCTTCACTGTAAGACAAAATGGCCCCAGCTAGCCTCACAATTTCTTCCATGTACTACAAAATAGCAACAACTAACTGTCTAAGGATCTAATAACATCCCTCTGGGACCCACTTAAGGACACTGCAAAGTTACTCACAGTGAGGTGACATTCTGAGGTAAATATCAACAGTGATTATTTGCAGTAGATATAATATGAACCAAATTAATGAATATCTCTGCAGTGCCTGGTAATAAAAGATTTATTTTTGTGTTAGTCAGACATAAATGAGACTTACGCCAAGAGAGGAATCACCATCACAGCAGTATGTACCTGGCTCATAACACTGCAACACATGCAATATTCATTAACACTAAACATATGTCTTTTCCACATGGCAGCCCCTCACCACAACATATGATTCACATGAGGTCATGCTTTATTTTTGCCTCTGGCTCTCCTTGTCTCTGTTATATGCTTCCAGCAGCCATTTCTCACCTGTTCTCTGTCTGTGGCCTAGAGATAAATTTACTTCATGTGCTCTGAGTGCTATATACAAACTGCTGAGGACATTCAAGGCTGGCCGTGTCAGCGGCACTCTGTCTGTACTCAAGACATGGCTCCAAAGATAGTAGGCCTTTGTGAGGCCTAGAGAGAATCCACCGACAGCTGACATTGTCCTTTAAAGGGGAACGCTTATGTCATTTTTATTTTGATGTTATCTAACCAAAACAAGACCACCAGCAAGTAAAAATAGGATTGCGTGCAAATGAAAACTAGGCCATGTTTTTTCATATATTTTATCATAATATTTATCACCTCATCAGCCTCACTTTCTTTGTTGCATATATATATATATATATATATATATATATATATATATATATCACATATATAGTTGTGAGCAGGCGAGCTTGCTCAAGCTGTTGCTCACGCTTGCGGGCTCGCAAACCAAAGCGAGGGCCGCAGTTGCTGGCATGGAGCGCCGCAGGCGCTCCTTGCCAGCAACTACGACCCTCGCAAACTTTACGTCGCAACGTAAACAACATACAAGACACGTTACCACTCATTACGACTTTGCAAAAAATGGCTGCAACCCTCGAACAGGAAAAAATGAAAAACACAATAAATACACACAACACATACATAAAAAGCTTACCTACAGCAAGAGGGAGCATCCAGGACCTCAAAAATTGAAGTTACACCTTAATTTAACTCAAAATAAAAGAGTTTAGACACTAAAAAATTCTCTAAGAGAGAGAAAAAATGGCCGCCGCACAAAACGAAAACGAGGCTACAGCACTCTAAACACGCAAAACACCACAAGAAACTCGCAAAACACCACAAAACACCTACGGATATTCCGCTACAGACGCATACCACACATTACCTGCCATTTTTGAGCAATGCGGAAGTACACAACTACGCTAACGGTTTGGTCTTGCGCACGCACACTATTACACTGCACACATTCATCACGCTTACACAGCAGCTCCACACCACTAATGCTCCAGCAACATCAACACAGATTGCAGCTCTTCAGCACAATAATTCAAAATAGGTACAGTATATTCATTTATTAATGTATTACATATTTCATTATTACACACCAAACAGCATTAGCTACCTTACAATTTCATTGCCGTAATTTTTTGACGGGCAATTCGCTAGTATATATATATATATACACCTGTTTAAAAAAATCCTATCACCTTCAGTCTTCATATGCACAATTGCACACTCCACAGCTTAATATCACTTACACCCACAATCTACAGTACAACACACAGACACCTCCACCTAAACAAATTGCTTTCACACCACCATCTTGCATCTTTCACCCTCTTGTATCACACCTAATCCCTTTAGATTATAAGTTTGCGAGTTTTCAATCTTGTGTCGGTGCATTGGAAACAAGCACTATGTACATTTGATTTTAAGCTCAAAAACAGGGCCCTCCATTCTTTAAAGGTTTTAATTGTGTCTTTGCCATGTACTTAACCCCTGTATAGCGCTACAGAATATAATGGCGCGTTACAAATAAAGATGATAATAATAATAAATAATATGTACACACACACATATATTTTATATATATATATATATATATAAAAGCAACATTTTACCACCCAATGGCCAAAGAGAGACTTGCATTTGTCAAAAAATACACTATTATGTAGTGTTACCACTGTTCCATATGACATATAAGATAAATTGTAGAAATATACACATTTAATTTGAGCATAATGTTGCATATACACACATATATTCTGCAGAACAGACACTCCAGTGACCATTTCAGGCAAACCTGGAGAAAACAATTGTAAGGTAGCCTCCAGGGCAGATCCTCCCCACTCCCTGTACAACTAATAGGAAGTGAGTAGTGGCAGCTCTGCTGATTTACATGGACCCCCATGTAAACTACCCCATGAGGGTCCATAAGGACCACCAATGGTCCCTAAGAACATAATAAAAAAATCAATACAGAAAATAAAATTACAGAAAAATAAATTATTATGAGAATAATAACATTTCTTACATAAAATGACCTCCATGGTAGGGATTCATTTTAGATGTCATAGAGGTCCTTACATGAACATCATGACATACAGGTGTATTGTAGATGCCATGAAGGTTACATTTTCGGTGTCATGGGGGTCTGTATGGACCCCCATGGTCACGGAAAGATGGGGATTGCGGATAGTGCATGGGAAGAGTGAATCCTTGGGGTTCCCCTCAGCGCATGGGAAGAGGGAATCCCCAGGGTTACTATCAGTGCATGGGAGAAGGGAATTCACAGGGTTCCCCAGGTTTAAAGTAGGTATTCGGGGAGTCCTGGTGAGGGGGTATTGTGGGGGATCCAGGGGATCCCAGAAGTAATTTTATTTTGTTGGTGTTGAGGAGATATTGTTAACTCCTTCATTGTGTCAGATATGAGAAAACAAGCCTCATATCCGACTCAATTAAGGTGTTACGTTGATAAAGAGTCAGATTTGATTTTAGCATAGAATAGGCTTGGGGGAAATTTTAATGGGACAGCTAAATGTGGATTGCGATTTTTGGACTTTTTACCCCATGTAGCGGTCGCTTCTCGTACAGCTACTTTTCTGTGTACTGGAATAGGTTGGTTGTGATTTTCGAGTCTACTTAACTCATATATCAGCAAATCTGAGGAATGGAATGGAGCTCTATAACCCAGTACAGGCTGTCGAATCCCTTGGATAAAAAGAACAGAGTCCATGGCACTGATTCAGTCTTTACATATATTGTCTCCTACAGCTTCAGAGAGGGAGGAAATCTCACAAAAAGCTGGTCTGGCTCAGATTTTTAAACCAAGTTTCCAATTTAAAAAAAATGAAAGCTTTCTGTGAAACCGATCAGAGAGCATGGCGGCAGGCGCACATCTGTACATTGTATTAACATGTCTAGGGTGGTACCTAGGAATTTCCACACTCAGAATTGAAAGTTTTATACAAGTTACACAAGGAAAAATATTATATTCTAATTTCAAAAAGTGACCTGATAATAACATTTAGGACCCAAAACTTATATAGAAGAAATTACAAGGCCCTTGCACACTAGTCCACCCTCTTTGGTCCGACGCGATTCACTTTGTTTTCCTTTATTTCTTTTTTCTGTTTTGTTTTTTGTTTATGTCTGCTTTTTTTGTGTTCCCTCCTCTCAGATATTTTTACAGAATAAGCCCTATTGCAGAAGCAAAATATGGGTAAGGTAATGTCTGGGACTCTTTTCTCAGCGACATATCTTAGATCTAGCTAGGGAGGACACTGTATATGTCAATCTACTAGAAATTGTATGTATCTGTAATGTCATGCATAGGAGATGAAAGGGACATTATTTGTTAATGTTTACAAATGTAAATTGTAATGGTCAAGCAAATACTCCCCCTTAAAGGTGTATGCAAGTGAGCTGGGTTATGAATGCTTCTGATAGAGGGGAATTAGCAGTGTATGCTTAAATTTATTTGCATGCACTATGTTTTTTTAGCTTTGCATTTACGAGAAAAAACACTTGTGGAAAGTGATGTTTACACCCCCAGGGTTGAGCTAGGCTTTCCAGGGTACATTTTTCTAAAAGTGTACCCTGTCCATGTGAGCATGTCAGCTTAGCAGCCAATCAGCAATGGTGTATACAGCCAGCATAGATGACTACTACACTGGGTCCTTAAAGGACCATAAATCGGCATTAAGGTGAAAATTACATGGTTGCTTCAGCTTCTTCTTCCTGTTCTAATTGCACTGGGGCTGGGTGGGTTACAGGGGCAAATCACTGGGGCTGGAGGAAGTTTTACCTGGGATGTAGGTAAAACAATCAGTGAATGATGGGACACAGACCTTGTTCTGGGTATTACAGAAAACTAAAGGAAAGCTGCAGCTGCAGACCAAAAAGATACAATGTATTAGTTATGCTAATTTTCCCTGGGATTTTCAGGGGGTGTCAACATTGATAGAAAACTGTTTGCAAATGCAAGAAATTCAGCAAACTTTAGGGTAACTGTTTAAATGTTTATTTTTGTATTTTTTCATGTAAACATTTTGTTTCATACACTACCAATTCTCCTCTATCAGATGCATTAATAACCTAGCTCACTTGTATATACCTTTAAGTTATGTGTTACCTAAAATTTTATACTTGCAACATTGGGGAAATAAGAGTAAATGTTAAACAATTGTATGTAATTTTGTATACTACTTTGTATATTTGTTATGTGTAATAATGATAATAATGCAGCAAAAACGCTAGTTCAGGGATTTGTTATCACTAAAAAATATTGGGAGTTTCTGAGATACAGATTACAACTTATTTTATAATAAGGCATAATAAGACATAAAAGATTGCAAGCTCTATGGGTATATAATGCCACTTCGGTCTGTAAGTGTACCTGACATACTATATATATATATATATATATATATATATTATATATTATATATTATTATTCTATATATATATATATATATATAAAAAAAAAATCTATAAAAAAAAATATATATAGATATACACATATGAATATATATATATATATATATATATATATATATATATATATATATATATTAACCTCTAGTCTGGGATATAGCAAGGTGAAAGAAGAAGTAGTAATTGGGGAATGGGGGGGGGGGCACACAAATCTGAATGGACCTAGGATAGCATAAAACCTGAATACGTTTGTGAGTTTAAGTTTCTATATGGTGGTGGTTAAATTATTTAAAATTATAAGGAATAACAAGTGCTTTATCATTCTCATTGTTATGAATTATAATATTAAACAAATGCTAATTACCAATTACTCTGAGACAGGGCCAACCCCAGGGAATAAATAGCCTAATTAGCCAATTTACTCCCTGGGATTCACTCACTTTAACACCATATGCCTTTAATCTGAAAACAATAAAACTATGGAGTAATTAGAAGACTTTTTTTGTCCAGATCCCAGGAGGAGCTGGCCACACCCCCTAATACGCACAGGTAGGTGGAGAAAAACAGCTCTGCTTGGGGGTATAACTGACAATTTCAAAAGTAAGTAAAATATTAACTTGTATTTAATTTAAATTGTATACGGTTTTAATATGCTCTGCTCAACAAACAAGCATGTGAGTTTTACTTGTAAATGCAGTACAGTTAACAACGAACTGCTGAATAGGCCCACAAGAAAACTGGAAGCAATTTACTGAGACAACAAGTTTTCCAGTCACGGTTCTCTACGCTGTAATTCAAAGAATCAAACAATGGCTGGAACATTGAAATTAAAAGACAAAACCGCAGGGAGGTATGAATAAAAAAAACAGCTTTTATTGAATCCTCACAGAAAAATATATCTATTTCCAAAGTGAATAGTGTGTGTAAGATTATAAAGCATACTCTGTCACCCAGTGGGAATGGGAATTAACCAATCTGACTTTTTTGTCTCCCTAAGTGAACTGGTCATAATGGATGTTTATGTTGCTATGTGAGGAATTGATAAATGCAACTTTTTAATACATACTCTCTTATGGATTCAGTCCAGGTTTTGTCTTTTAGGATTCCAGTTATGGTTTGCTACCACGGTCATCATATGGTGCTATAATAATGATCTTGAGCAAAGATGAGGAAATGTTTACTTAATATGAAGTAGATCTGCAGTCACATAATATAGGGTCCAGCAGGTCTTAACAGTATCACCATTTTTGTGTAACACTCATACTTTAGGACTTTCATCATGTTTTCTTGCCCCTTACATTCAGTCCACCTCTCTTCTTCTACTGTTACCTTCTCTGGCTTATATATATATATATATATATATATATATATATATATATATATATATATATACATATACTAGCCAATTGCCCATCAAAAATTACGTTATGATATATGATCTGCTCTGTCTCTCCCTGAGCTCCCTTTCCCTCTCTCTCTGTGCGCCCTCTCCCTCTCTGTGCCCCCTCTCACTCTCTATGCGCTTTCTCCCTCTCCCTGTGCACAGTCTCTCTGTCTTTATGCCCTCTCTCTCTCTCTCCCTCCCTTTTTCTCTCTTCCCCCCCTCCTCTCTCTCCCCATGTCTATCTCCCACAATGTCTCTCCCCTATCTCTCTCTGCCACGTTTCTCTCCCCCCCTCCCCCCTGTGCTACCACCCTGTGTGTCTCCCACCTCCTACCCTGTCTTCCTTTCTATCCCCTGTGTCTCGCACGCCTGTGCCTCTGCCCCCTTGTCTATCCCTCCCCTTTGTCTCTCTCCCTTCTGTGTCTCGCTCACCCCCTCCCGTCTCCCTTTCCGTCTCCTGTGTCTCTCCCCACGTGCCTCTCTGCCCCTTGTCTCTCTATTTCCTATGTCTCTCTCCCTCCTCTATGTCTATAACCCTGTGTATCTCTCCCACCCTCTCCCTACCCTGTGTATCTCTCCCCCAGTGTCTCTTTCCCACACTCCTTCCCCTGTGTCTCTATCTGTGTACCCTCTCTGTCTCTCTGCGCCCTCACTCTCTCTCACTCTCTCCGACCTCTCTCTCTCTCTATGCTCCCTCTCTCTCCCTCCTTTTACCTCTCCCTCCCTTCTTCAGTCTCTCTCTCCTTCTCTCTCCCTCTTCTTCTCTCCTTCTCTCTCTCGTTCTCTTTCTCTCTTCCTCTCCTCTCTCTCTCTCCCTCTCCTTCTCACTCTCTCTCTCCTTCACTCCTCTCTCCCTCCCTCTCCCCCTTCGGCACCCATTGCTAGCCTTGCAATGCGAAGCGCGCATTCGCAACTCGCAATTTGCGAGCATTACACACAAACTCGCAATACGACAACTATATTAGTGATATATATTGGGATATTGGGGATGGGCACAAGAATTAACAGTTCAATTATAGACGTTATGCCTGGTTTTACTTGTCTTCCATGCTCTTGAAAAATACTTTTTGAGATCAATAATCTGGAATCAAAGCTCTGCGTCCTTCATTTGGCTGGAGCCCTTCCTATATATATATATATATTATACTAGCGAATTGCCCGTCAAAAAATTACGGCAATGAAATTGTAAGGTAGCTAATGCTGTTTGGTGTATAATAATAAAATAACTAATAGATTAATAAATTAATATACTTTACCTATTTTGAAGCATTGTGTTGAAGAGCTGGCAATCTGTTTTGATGTTGCTGCAGCATTAGTGTTGTGGAGCTGCTGTGTAAGCGTGCTGAATGTGTGCAGTGTAATAGTGTGCGTGCGTGAGACGAAACCATTAGCGTAGTTGTGTACTTCCGTATTGTTCTAAAATGGCGTCTAATGTGTGGTATGCGTCTGTAGCGGAATATCCGTAGGTGTTTTGTGGTGTTTTGCGTGTTTCTTGTGGTGTTTTGCGTGTTTAGAGTGCTGTAGCCTCGTTTTCCTTTTGTTCGGCGACCATTTTTTCTCTCACTTAGAGAATTTTTTAGTGTCTACACTCTTTTATTATGAGTTAAATGAAGGTGTAAGTAGTTTTTTTGAGGTCCAGGATGCTTGCTTTTGCTGTCGGTAACCTTTTTATTTATGTGTTCTGTGTATTTAGTGTGTTTTATCTTTTTTCCTGTCCGCGGGTTGCGTACGATTTTTGCGATGTCGTAATGTGTCTTATGCGCCTTTGCGGATTATCCGTAAGTGTTTTTCGTGGTCAAAGTGCTGTAGCCTCGTTTTCATTTTGTTCGGTCGCCATTTTTTCTCTCGCTTCGCGTTTTTTTTAGTGTCTAAATTTTTTTATTTTCAGGTAAATCAAGGTGTAACTTGCTTTTTTGAGGTCGTGGATGCTCCCTCTTGCTGTCGGTAAGGTTTTTATGTATGTGCTGTGTGTATTTATTGTTGTTTTTTTTTCTTTGATGTTCACGATTTGCAGCCGTATTTTTTTTCTACGTTTTAACGGCTCGCCTCGCCTGCAATGAGCGCCTGCGGCGCTCATTGCCAAAGTGCTCCATATTAACGGCTCGCCTCGCTAAGCGAGGCTCGCCTGCAATGAGCGCCTGCGGCGCTCATTGCCAAAGTGCTATGGTTTAACGGCTCGCCTCGCTGCGCAAGGCTCGCCGGGCGATGAGCGCCTGCGGCGCTCATCGCTAAGCCCGCTAAATCGTACGGACCACACAAACAGCGTGACGACGACTCGTAGCAGGACAATTATAATATGTGATATCATCTAAATCTCAGTCATTGAAACTCGTTAGCAATGGCTTGGCTTGTGGGTAAATACTTATACCAGTCTCATTTTCTGCGTAGAAACTCCCTAAACAGGGACACATCTCTCTGTGTTAATGAGCTGCATAAAAATGCTTTACATTCCCTGGTGCAGCCTGTGATTAGTGGCACTGGGAAGCCATATTTACAGAATGAGTGAAAAGGGTAAGCTGAATAACATAACTGGGCAAACAAGGCATCCTTCGGTGAAAACAAGGCATCCTTCGGTGAAAACAAGGCATCCTTCGGTGAAAACTACTAGTTTGTTTACGGTTAATCCGGCCATGTCATCACTCTGTAATCTCATAATATAGTTTATTTCAGTAATGTATATTTTCCAATTTCTCATGGTGAATCTACATCTATAAATATAGACTATCTACAGTATATATGTGTATATCGTGTTAGATTAGCTAAATATATTCAGAGCTTTATATAAGTGGAATAACAAGTTCAGGGAATGGAAAAACCATAAAGTGATGGAAACATTGCCTGGTCTGCGCAGTCCTCTGAGGCTTATCACTGCTTTTGATCCTATTTCCCAAAAATAGCTTTTTATTCCGTAGGACTTTGTTTATCTATTCAGAAGTGGGAGGTTTCTTTCCGCCTCTACTGGGAAAATAGAAATAAAATAAATAATAACAAGTAATAACGTTATTTTATGTTGCAGTTCATCCTTCCTTCCGTAAGAGCACGTCAGCTCATTGTAGGCAAATATTACAAATAGTTGTATGTTGGGAGCAAAAGTATTTTATAGATGAACAAGAAAATATAATTTGCTCTGTAATTCATTTTGTAGGGCATGTTTAAACTTACTGTCAAAAGAATGTCAGGGTATACTTATACACGTCCCAAAGTGCACAACACTTTATAATCACAAACATTGAAAACATGGGAAACATTTAACAACACTTTATTTAATATTGACAATGGTGCAATTAAATACAATAAGATAAAATAATTTGAAATACTTGGCTGCACCTTCCAGTTAGGAGGAATTCCCTAGGACAGGAGTGGGAAGGTTTGGTCCTGGAGGGCCACACCTAAGCCTGGATTGGAAGATATCCTTTCTGTGCTCAGGTGAGTAATCAGGTAGACTGAAGAAAGTATTGACTCACCTGTTCCAGCAGGGATATCATCAAATCCAGGCATGTGTGTGGCCCTCCAGAACCGAACTTCCCCACCACGCCCTATGGGATCATTGCACAATTATTTGATTTTCCCTATCTAGTACCACTAATACAAAGGGTTCTCATTCCATATTTTAAATTATTCTATCATATTGTTTTTAATTAAGCCGTTATTAGTATTCAATAAAGTGCTGTTAATTTTTTTCATTTTTGAACTCTCACATGAAAGCAAATGTAACTTCATAGTACCATTAGGGTCCTAATATTCACAATATAAACTAGTTACTTCAAAATTGTTTAATTTTATATACTAAATATTGAAATTTCATTTATAAGTACCGTATTTGTTTCCTCTCACTATAGATTTTCTCAGTCTGGTAAGTTTGCGGGGTCCTGTTCTCATTCGTACAAAGCGCTAATGTTTTAGTTAAGTCGCCTGCATCTTTTCACTCTCGTATGTTCTAACTTATCATCTATTCTGTCAAGTTATATCAGAGAGTTATTTGGGAAAACAGCCACCTCTTTGTTCCCGATGCCAGGTTCTAAAGTAAAAAAATGATTACGGCTCTGCACACCACACAGTAATGAACTGCTGTTTATAATCAAAAACCTTTCAAGAACATCTGGGACATAAATCACAGTGGGAACTTGCAACAGGTTGGGTTGTATCACGGGTAGGCAAGGGCTGTTTTGTGACAGTAGGTGCAATTAATTATATATAAATCTTTTAACAATCTCTACTTAGCTTCATCCTCTTCAAGTTTAAACTTCACAATTCACTTACTAAGAAGCCAATTCACTTAATAAGAAGCCAACAAATTAATAGTGTGATAGCTTCTGGAAATACACACTTTCTTCCTGATTACTCCCATGCATGCTGCCATTCTTCATGTATGTGACCTGGGGAACTAAATCTGGGAGCTGAGAGCACTGCTCCAGGGTAGGGGAGTCACATTCATCATTTTCCATAATTATTATAAAAAGGGGTAATTAGTTGCAATATTAGGAGTTACACGACTAGTAACAAAAATAATAATTACTACTTCCCATAATTCCTTGTTTTGATAACATTTAAGAAATGTAATCAATTAAGATAATACAATGCACTTGCATTTGAATATCTAGATATTTTTCTACTCGTTTTTTTTTTCTATGGGTCAACTTAAGCATTTATTTTGAGGACAGCGTGTGCACAGCTGCAGGGTAAGTACTTCCTGGAAATCAGAGAACAGCACAAAAAGATGGTTAGCGTAAGAGGTGGCGTTTTTTATTGCATATATTTAAATGTACATAATGTCCCAACTTTTATATCAAACAGTTAAACTATTTTTCCAATTATTTAAAAACATTTAATCTGAAGTCCAGCAAACTTACTTTATATTCTGAATTAAAGATAGGTCTTTAAAGGCTTCCCATGAAGGGGCCAGGTTTATCCACCATCACTGCATATAAAAAGGGGGACCATGGGACACAAGATGGGTGATTGATTAAAGCTGTATTAAACTATCCTGATTAAACTTTCTTCAGTATTTCAACTGTACAACAGGATGAAGGGCCATATTATAGTACCTTTTATACCCATGGGACGTAGTTGTCTGACAATGATAATGAACTAAAATACTACAGAACTTGCACCTCAACTGAGCGCACTTTTCTGTACCAAACGTACATGCGTTGGAATAATTTTCCATTTTTTTCCAGCATTTTATTGCCTTTTTGTTTCAGTTTTCTTTGTATTTTTTCTTTATTCTAGAAATAAATATATGACATTGTAAGGAAGAAAGCATGAAAAACCTGGGCACTATGTAGATTGGGTGGTGTAAACTGTGGCACACCTGTAAATTGGCTGTGGGGGCCTTTTTACCACTTGTTAAAGTTTGATGTTAATAGTTTGCTCCCCCACATTATGACACTCAGCCCACATACGTAAATCCTTCCTTTTCAGTAAGGGATTTTAGTGTAGGGCGTACCCAAAACAAGCATTACGGGTGAGAAATGGCTCTAGGAGCCAATAGTATTTGAGAATGTCAGGATTATTATAATTAGTAAAACCAAGTGTTGTAACTGTGGCAAGGAACCATAATAAATTTATATATAAATGTATTATCTTTTGATTATTTTTATTTTACAACTTTAAATTAATGTGACAATAATAGTTTCAATATAAAAACAAATGTATTCAGTGTTTCTAAAATGCATATATAGACCATGCATTAGAGCATTTGTTCCTAGGCAGTGTGGTTTCCTGACGTATATTAATCCCATGAGTACTGGGTTGTGTGGTACTTGAGATCTTGCCTGCTCTTTAAGGCCTTATGTTGCTCTGTCTGCTGGATGCCTCTTTTCCCTGCATTGTCTCCTCTCTAGCCCCACCAAGGACTCTAGTGTGTTTAAACTTCTGTCTGGTTCCTTTGCCAGTTTTTGTAGTCTAGCTTTCTATGCCAGTCCCAACACCAAGTTAAGTGTTGTACCTATCACTGCTTGTTCTGTCAAGTCTACTTTGTCAAAGAAGCTCTAGTTCCTATCTCAAGTGTTGTACTTAATGCTGTCTGTTCTGCCAATTCTGCATTAGCTAATATCTCAAGTCAGACACTTCTTGGCTTCTACTGTCTTGTCCATGGGACTCTGCCCCTGAGGATCCACCCCTGTACTGCTATCTTACAATTATAGTATCTCTGTATTTTGACTTGTAAAAATAAAACTTGACCTTCTCTTTAACTACACTAAATTCTATTTTCCAAGCAACCTGAGCATGCCATTTTCCTGTACGTGTAACTTACATGTGGGTCAGTATCTAACGCTTCGCCTGGGGCAGCAAATCACCTTGTGCCGGCCCTACAGACACCTTGTATTCGTTCCAATGTATTTGTTTATTTTGTGTGTCCTTGGTTACAAGGGATGGGTTATGAAGATGACCTGCTTATCTGAGAATTACCAAATACAATTCCTGCGACTCATCTGGTTGTTATTTACCTCAATTTTCTTTCCTGTATCAAAAGTGAGAAAGAATGAAAGTACTGTGAAAACCTGTAACTACTGTTGCCCGTGAATTTCAAGCATATATGAAACTATTTAGCACTGTTTTGGCCTGGTATTCTTAAGATCTTCTTGCAAGCGGATATCATATACAGTTTAAAAAGCATCCATTAACAGTCTAATATGCACTATTAAGAAACTGACCAATAAGGATGTCCAGAAGGGCTTGTTGTCCCAACTCTGTTAAATGTTACAAGTGTGCATTAATACTCATCTATAGGACTTCATCTGTGCTGCCACTGGTATTCTCTACATTGCTCTGTCAGACTTTCACCCACAGCTTCAAATGTTCTCTGAAAACTGATCTATGCATTAAAGCTTGCAACCATACTCCCTAATGTCCACTGAACAAACTCTCCTATAAATCACTGTGATCACCTAATTTCTACGGATCAGGTCTCCTGATGGTTTTGTCTCTAACACCTGTGACAGAGTGATACATTTACTTTGTGTGAGCCACAGACTTTGCAAAGCTCTCTTTTCCCAGAAGGTCTGAAGTAGTTAACATTCCCAATTAGCTGATTAGCTACACCAGAGTTGAGCTGATTGAAGACTGAAGCTGGAGGTTGGGTGTGGCTGCTAATGAACTGTATGTACAGTTTGTTTGAAGCTGAAGAAAGACACAGATACAGAAGTGTTTCCAGCTGGTCTGAGTTGTGAAAAATTACACACACAGAGAAGTGTGAAGACTGTCTGAAGCTGGAAAAAGATGCAGAAAGAATGAGAAAGCAGCTTGGAGCTAAAGATAGTTTTGGAGCAGAGTAGAAACCTGGAGTTCTGAAGAATACAGGCCAGTGAACGTGAACAAAATATTGGACTGTTTTGCTCCACCCAGATTTAGCTGGTTGAGAGCTGGATAGTGAGGGAACTGTCTATCAGTAAAGGTAGTGCTTGTGGGGAAGTTAGGCCTGTTATTTTCTTTTATTTATTTTGGTTTTCTTTATAACACTGGCTAAAGTTTTAGTAAAACTTGGAAAAGTATTAATGCCTCCTGTGTCATGTCCCTCCATCAAAGTGCAAGAAACAGGGTCATAAAATGATGGGAGATCAGTAAGTTATCGAACACCCTATACACGCAGTTACAGTACATTGTAAGCTTGCATTGCTTCTCCCACTATTGCAAGACACAAAACGCATTTGATCCTAACATGGCCTCCCAGTAGCCTCCCAGTTTTTGCATGTTTAATCTGACACACATAACAATAATATAGAATGATAATAATAACAATTTGACTGGTTGGGATTCTTGATCAGAAGGCTGGCATTGTCTCATTCCAGAACAACTCTTTTTTGCATTGTAATGTTTTTTGCAAGAAAATAGTTGTGAGCACTTTGTACACAGTGTCTGAGTGGAAAAACTCAAATGAGAATACTCAAAGAGCCTCTTTCAATTACAAGGACGCATCTCGCGGTATACAAACCGTCTAAAGGGCGTGCTACAATTACACTGCTATTCAATTGAACAAGCCCGGAAGTCACGGGCCGAAAGTCGAAACTTTAACCCATGCAGTCGTAAGTAGCATTTCAAGGCGTGAACATGATCAATTAAGCAAGGCCGTAACAACCCATTGAGAAACAGCCAATAGATATTGAGACCATCATCATTACGGCAGGAGAAGATGAAGGTTACATGTCAATCAATTAGCGTTTAGATGTCTGATATGTGATGGGATTCGCAAATCCGACCAAATAAAAAAATAAATGAATACTAATACTGTTCTAGTCCATATGGGTGGCCTGATATGTATTAACTCCAAAATCGATATAACCCCGAAATTAAACATAAACATTTTTAAAAAAATGTTTGCATTTACAGGGTAGAATTGATTTTTTTATTTGCAAAACATTTGCTGGTTTGTGGAATTGTAGCAATTGCATAGCGATTTGCAATTTTAGCGATTGTAACTCTTGCAGAGGTGCAAGATCAAAGGCGGAGATGGGGCGTAAATTACGGTTGTAACAACCGCAGAGATTTTCAGCCCGCAGACCATTTGAATAGCAAATTAGCTTACAAGCTCCATTATGGGCTCCAGTAACTTACAATTGCTCAATTTAATGTGGCTCAAATAGCCTCATTAAATTGGGGCTATGTTTTAAAACTTAGCCTGTATTGATTAAAGTACAATTTAAGGCTATAAAATTAGCCTCTTAAAACGACCCACCATGACTTGAGGGTTAAAGTGCAGGACGGACAAAAAATGCCTACAGGAATGTGGAACTTTGCAGCCCAATCGGGACCGCCGCAGCAAGGGGTAATGTCGGGAGCCGGCAGGGGTTCCCGCAGGCTTTCATCAGCCATCCTAGGCGATCTCGATTGCCATTGGCTACGTCTAACCCGTTACTACGGATTTGATTGATCCTGTTCACGGTCGCACATCCAAGGCGACAAACTGGGTTATGGTTTGGTCTCTCAAGCTGGTAACTCGCAGCCCCTTCCAATTTAATAACACTGTAACACATTTTCAATCCCAGCAGCCGCTGCGGGCCTCACATTGCCCTTACTGGGCTCCAAATTAATGAGGCTTTAAGTCTGGTCAAAGTCTGGTAGTTACATCTATGTTACCCTTTTAAGCAGATATCGACAACATGGTTAGCTTTTACTTTAAAACATAACCTGTTTGAAGTTCTTAAAGGACCACTGTATTAATGCATTCATAATATACTCTTTCAAAGAGTGGCTTCTGTTGGTCAACTTCCTGAGGTGGAAGGCTGTTCCAGTTATTATCCTTTCTGTAAAGTACTACTTTCTACATTATCCTTAAATCTTCCAAATTTAAAATCACACCCTCCTGTCCTTGCTGTGCTTTTTTTTTTTTTTTTAAATCTTTTATATATTTGGAGGATTATATCATATCATATACCACCCTCTCCGTTTTGTCTTCTAATCTATGCAAATTCAGGTCATGCAAATTCAAGGATTTCTTTGTAAGTTCACCAATTTAGTCATGCTCCTCATTTGATCTTATTTCAAGCTGCTACTCTCCTTCTTGACATATTCTCTCTAAAACTGGACATAGTATACTACAATGTTTGTTTTTTTATGAAGAGACCACTCCAATTTGAAAAGAATAGCATAGGAATGTGTGTTGATCCTTGTGTGATAGTTGTTGTGATTCAATCATTCAGTCCTGTCTGACTCTCTGTGACCCTATGGACTGCAGCACGCCAGGCACATCTGTCAGGAACTGCCCCTTTGAGTTCCCTCAAGTTAATGTTCTTTGCTTGACTTCATCTGGCCTTCTCCACCTCTGACGTCCCCTTCTTCTTGGGTCTTCAGTCTTTAAAATCTGTCACTGCCTCCACTTCTTACCCACCTATTTGCCAGGAACTGAGATTGCTGTTTGCCATGATCTTAGTCTTTTTAACAGTTAGCTTCTTCACTGTCTTCTTTCACGCCATCAATAGATCCTTTAGTTCCTCCTCACTTTCAACCATCAGAGTAATATTATCCACATATTTTAGGTTGTTGATATTTCTCCCAGAAATATTGATTCCACCTTTGGATTCCTCCAGCCCGGCCTTACACATGATGTACTACTCTGCATATAAGTTGAATACATAAGGTGACAATATACAACCTTGCCAGACTCCTTTCCAGAACTTCAACCATGCAATTGTTCCATGTTTGGTTCTGACTGTGGATTCTTGGTCCACATACAGATTCCTCAGGAGGTGGATGAGATGATCTGGTACTCCCATCTCTTTAAGAATTTACCACATTTTGTTGTAATCCGGCTTTAGAATAGTCTATGAAGCAGAAGTAAATGTTTTCCAGGAACTCTCTTATTTTCTCTATTATCCAGGTGACTTTGGCAACTTGATGTCTTGTGCTTTTGCTCTAAGAAACCTCACTTTCACATCTGGTAGTTCTCTTTTCATATATTGTTGGAACCATACTTGCAGGATCTTAATCATCACCTTTAAGTCATGTGAAATTAGTGCAGTTGTTAATTTATGCACTATTTCGGGGATTGGGACGTAGACTGACCTTTTCAAGTCGATAGGCCACTGTTGGGTTTTCCAAATTGGTTGGCATAGTGCAAGCAACACTTTCACAGCATCAGATTTGATTCCATCAACTCCTGTAGCCTTGTTATCAGCAAAGCTACATAGACCTATCTCACTTCTCTCTCCAAGATGTCTGGCTCCAGCTCATTGGACAGTCCCTAAAATTTTTTGTTTTTCCGCCCACTTTGGCATGAAAAAGGTTCCTTTGAGATCCCGAAGTTTGTTGAAGAGATTTCTTGAATTTCCCATTTTGTTGTCTACGTCTATCCTCTCATCGCTCATTGTAGAATGTCTCCTTGTCTCTTCTTGCTATGCTCTGGAATTTTACATTCAGTTGGACAAATCTTTTCCTATTTCCTCTACCTTTCACTTTCCTTCTTTCCTGGGGTACTTTCAAGCAAGTTTGCCTTCTTAGTTTCCTTTCTTTTGGGGATATTCTTTGTTGTTGTTTTTTGGACAATGTCACAAACTTTGGTCCAAAGTTCTTCTGGCATTCTATCTTCCATGTCTAGTTCCTTAAATCTATTCATTACTTCCACTGCATATTCACAAGGGATATTATTTATTTTGTATCTACTTGGTCTGATGGTTTTCCTACTTTTCTTCAGTTTAATTCTGAACTTTGCAATAAGAAGCTCATGGTCTGAGCTGCAGTCATCTCCAGGTCTTGTTTTTGCTTATAAGGATACTGTAGAAAGTGCTACTTTACAGAAACAATGATAGATAAGTGGAACACTTAGTTGTCTTTCAACAGAAATTAACAGAGAGCTAATCTTAAACCTGTGTCCCTTTCAGGTTTCTAATACTAGCCAATCAGTGACCATCTCTAAGCAACGTTCTGTTGAGATGTGGTCCCTGATAGGCTAGGACACTACAAGAAACATCCAGACCTACATAGTCTGTGCCTGCATACGCTGCAGTGGGCAGATCCATACAGGGACTATTTGTTTGATTGTAACCAGTACAAACTGAGCTTATAAGCACTTCTTAATAAAATAAAGTACCGTACATCAAAATTAATATAGACATGGGTACATTGTCTTCCTCATAAAATCCAGAAACCTTCCATATTCCATTTACGTTATTTTTGCTGGTCATTTGAGTTTGTTTCAGATGGTTCTGTTATTGTTTAAAGGTGTTTATCATGAAGGCGCCTGCGGCTAATCTGACAAGAGGGAGCTGGTCTCCTGTGTCAGCGCTAGCACTGCCTGATAGCCTTGTGAAATTCTTCATCCTATATGGTGTAGTTAGTTTAACACATGGGTTACATGGAGTCAGAAGTCAGCAGCATCGAGTTACTGCTGGCAAAGCCAATTCTCAGCTGTTCATAGTCTCGCCATTTCTTGTGCACATTTGCCACCTAGAGGCAAAAGATAAGATAGACACTATTAATGTCAGTTAGTTATTTATAATAGTATTCTTCAAAATTAAATTCACTTCTGAAGATTTGAGTATCTAGTTGAGCGGACTATCTCCACCCTGATAAAGTCACCAAGATAGAAACGGTTTTGGCTGAAAGATTGGTCTAAAGGGTTAGAAGATAAGTGATAAATGTAATTGTAATACTTCTAATGTATTACGATTTTTCTTTTGAATATTGCATTGGTTCTTTATTAATGTATTGTTAATTTATTTCTGTTGATTTAAGTTAAACAAAAACTGATCTGATTAGGCTGCCCCTACAACAAAAGCTTATTGACAATGAAAACCACTTTAACGCAGCAAACGGAAAACACTGAGTCTGAAAATTTAGCACTGCCTGCTTCACAAAGAGGCCTTCCCCTATTGACCTTATGACTTTTTACCTATTTTGTTACATTACAGCCTTAAGTTCAATGTTTTGTTAATCTGAATTATATGTGAAGGATCAGAACCCCATAGTTTAAGTTGGCGAAGTGAAATGAGAAAAATATATACAGAAAGTTACTTTTTAGAAATAGAAAACAGAATATTGGCATGTGCGTATGTATTCACCCCCTTTGTTATGAAGCCCATAAAAAGCTCTGGTGCAACCAATTACCTTCAGAAGTCACATAATTAGTGAAATGATGTCCACCTGTGTGCAAACCAAACACTGCCATGAAGACCAAGGAACTCTCCAAACAAGTAAGGGACAATGTTGTTGAGAAGTACAAGTCAGGGTTAGGTTATAAAAAAATAACTGAATCTTTAATGATACCCAGAAGCACCATCAAATCTATCATAACCAAATGGAAAGAACATGGCACAACAGCACACCTGCCAAGAGACGGCCGCCCACCAAAACTCACAGACCCGGGCAAGGAAGGAAAAATTACACAGAGAAGTGTGGAGACTGTCTGAAGCTGGAAAAAGTGCTGAAAGAAGGAGAAAGTGACTTGGAGCTAAAGATAGTTTTGGAGCCTGGAGTTCTGAAGAATACAAGCAAGTGAATGTGAACAAAAAGTGGACTGTTTTGCTCCACCCAGATTTAGCTGGATGAGAGCAGGATGGTGAGGGAACTGACAATCAGTAAAGATAGTGCTTGTGAGGAAGTTAGGCCTGTTATTTTCTTTGATTTATTTTGGTTAATTATTTTATTTCTTTATAACACTGGCTAAAGTTTTAGTAAAACTTAGTAAAACTTAGTAAAGTATTAATGCCTCCTGTGTTATGTCCCTCCATCAAAGTGCAAGAAACAGGGTCATAAAATTATTGGAGATCAGTAACTTTTCGCACACCCTATACACGCAGTTATATTGTAAGCTTGCATTGCTTCTCCCACTATTGCAAGACACAAAACTCATTTGATCCTAACATGGCCTCCCAGTTTTTGCATGTTTAATCTGACACACATAACAATAATATAGAATGATAATAATAACCCGGACAAGGAGGGCATTAATCAGAGAGGCAGCACAGAGACCTAAGGTAACCTGGAGGAGCTGCAGAGTTTTGAGTTTGTGAAAAGGCATGTGGGAGACTCCCAAAATGTATGGAGGAAGGTGCTCTGGTCTGATGAGACTAAAATTTACATTTTCGGCCATCAAAGAAAACGCTATGTCTGGCGCAAACCCAAAACATCACATCACCCAAAGAACACCATCCCCACAGATAAACATGGTGGTGGCAGTATCATGCTGTGGGGATGTTTTTCAGCATCCGGGACTAGGAAACTGGTCAGAGTTGAGGGAAAGATGGATATTCTTGAGCAAAACCTGTACCACTTGGTGCATGATTTGAGGCTAGGACGGAGGTTCACCTTCCAGCAGGACAATGACCCCAAACACACTGCTAAAGCAACACTTGAGTGGTTTAAAGGGGAACATGTAAATGTGTTGGAATGTCCTAGTCACAGCCCAGACCTCAATCCAATAGAAAATCTGTGGTCAGACTTAAAGATTGCTGGTCACAAGCGCAAACCATCCAACTTAAAGGAGCTGGAGCAGTTTTGCATGGAGGAATGGGCAAAAATCCCAGTGGTAAGATGTGGCAAGCTCATAGAGACTTATCCAAAGCTTGTCCTATTTGTTGTTTACTTCACAATAAAAAAAAAAAAATCTTCAAGTTGTGGCATGTTCTGTAAATTAAATGATGCAAATCCTCAAACAATCCATGTTAATTCCAGGTTGTGAGGCAACAAAACACAAAAATGCCAAGGGGGTGAATACTTTTGCAAGGCACCCTGGATAGATAGATAGATTAGATAGAAGAGGATAATTAGGCAGTGGACCAACACCTATTTTCTATTTAGAAATGTGGATGCCTCCACTGGTCCCTGGAGGCATTTATGATATCTTTGTGAAGGTTTCATTAATGAGTGGGGTGTCCATATTTATGCAGGACGCTTGCTGTTTACATTGTGACTGCCTGCATCTGAGCATATGAGGGGAAAGGGGATAGACGTGAAAGGCTAAAAGCTGCAAAGATATAACAAAAAGGGAAGCATATACTACCAAGTCCCAAAATATAAGGAACTGCTGAATCTGGGCCAGATATAACCATCTATACACAAATAGAGTCACCAAAATTAAAGATTTTTTTTAAACTGCTCATGATTTCTATATCTTCTAATGTTGTTAGCTTGTTACATACTTCACAAACATGTGAGTTTTTTCTAAACTACAAATATGGAATAAGGGAAAAACCAGAGCTAGTTTTTAGGGTGGGTCAAAACACCGTGACAAGGGACAGAGACACTAAAGGAATTCAAACATATTTGCGATATGCAAATGGCTATCTTGAGGATGTATTAAGTGAAAGCTTTTTATATCTAAATCAAAGGAATGGAGACACTAAAAGGTTCAGTAAATTGGTTCTCATCTGCCAGAATATCATATCTGCAAAACAGAGGCACTCCTGGTTTCTCTCAATAGGTGCATATACTACAGAACAAATATATTTCTGTCCTCTCTCTATACACATTGTGACAGAGTGCTACAAGGGATTTGTGCGAGTTACAGACTCTTCAAAGCTCACTTTCCCCAGGAGGTCTGAAGGAGAAAACATTGCTGAAGAAGTTGATTAGCGACACCTGAGCTGATTAAAGACCGAAGCTGGAGCTTGGGTGTGGGCTGAATATACTGAGTTTTCAGTTGATCTGGGATGAAGAACGCCGCACACACAGTGGAGTGAGTGCTGTTTATTTGAGCTAGAAAAAAGAGACACAGAGAGAGGTGTTCATTTTTGCTTGAAGCTGAAGAAAAACACAGACAGCAGCCTGGAGCTTATGGGCACTTGAAGAAGAGTGGGGATCTGGAATTCAGAAGGATACAAGCCAGTGACTTTTGTACAAATTAATGAACTTGTTTTGTTTTGCCCCACCCAGGTTTGGCTGGATGGGAGCTAGATAGTCAGGGAACTGTCTTTCACTAAAGGCACTGCCTTGTTGGAAGCTAGGCTTACATTTTTGTTTGAAAGTTTGTTTTGATTTTTTTTTTGTAACTGCCTAGGGTTATATTACATTTTTTTAAAGTATTAAAGCCTCCTGTAATTGTGTTCCTCCATTACAGTGCCAGAAACATTGGCACAAATCCAAAGGGAGACTGACAACTTGTCACAACATATATACTGGAGACCGTATGTACACTACTTGTGTTTTGAGATACATGGTTACTTTACACTCAAAATCCAAGCTCCTATCCATTCCAAGGCTACCCCCACATCCAACGTGAAAGGTATTGTTGACTGTCTTGGGGACTCTGCACTTTCCTTCAAATCTCATTCACTAGCTAAATCATACTGATTTCACTTAAAGAACATCTCCAGAATCCACCACTTCCTGTCACTCAAGAAAAACTGAAAAATTCTAACACAGTCATCCTTCTCTTTGATTACTGACTCGAGCACCTCTAGCCTACCCAACAACTGTTTATTGCTACTTTAATCTATGAAGAATATCTCTGCAAAACTCATACACATGCTGCTCCTCTGTCAGTCCCTCCACTGGTTCCCCATACCTTACAGAACAAAATGCTGACCCTAACAAAGACCTCAATACATTTGCATCCCCTTCATCACTGATCTATCCTCAAAGTATTACTTTAACTGCCCTTATTATTTGCTCCTCTCTAATTACCTCCTTTTCTACAAGACTTCTGCCATGTCATTACTTCCCATTGACATTCCCTACCTCACTCTGTCAGACCAGCCCTACTATTCATATTGCAGAACCCACATCCACCCCCTACACCCATGTCTCCCCTAACCAAGAGTCTGCAGGCCTCAGCAGCTGCCGCGCATGTATTCTTCTCCTGCCTAAGCGTCTTAATGCTGGGGCGGGGAATCCCGAATGACGTCAGGGTATTAAGATGCTTAGGTAGGAGAGTAATACTTGTACTGAAGCTGCTGAGGCCCACGGAACATGGATAGGGGGAGACAAGGTGGTAGGGGGTGGATGTGGGGTTTGGGCTGATAATGAGCAGCAGGGGCCTGGATTGGAGGCATGGTGGAAGTGTACAGGCCTGGCCAGGGTAAGGGGCCCCCAGGGGCTTATCAAAAGAAATATAAAAGAAAATGTGACAGTATCTATATATATATATATATATGTATATATATATATATATATATATATATATATATATATATATATATATATAATTTTTACATATACTTGCATTTAAATTTATACATATTTAATTTTTCAAAATTAAAAAAATATAACTAAAGAGAGGCATTATCTCTCGAAAGCTCCTCACTATATTATGAATAAGTTTGTTGTATAAAAAAGGTATCACTATTCACTGCAATACTCTGATTATTCATCTATATATATATATATATATATACGGTCCAGTCATATTATTATGATCACCAGCAAATATCCTGAATAACTGTCATGTGCAGCAGGGACAACAGGTGGAGGTGCTAGTGAATGGAGATATAGTTATATATATATTTAAATATTATTTAAATTAGATATATATTTAAATATAAGTATATATAAAACAATTATATATATAATATATATATATATATATATATATATATATATATATCTATGTTTATATCTCTCTCTCTAATATATATATATATATATATATATAGTATAGTAAATAAAAAGTACATCTGTGTTAACATTTGAACGTCTGAAGCAAGTTAAAAAACCTGCTTCCAGCTCAGAGTTCCGAGAAAAACAGTTATTACACTGCATTCTATATATATATATATACACATACACAAAGGTGCTCACAGGAACCATTATACACATTGCAAAATAATTGTAAATTGTCTAGCCTTCTGGACCAGTATTCCTTGCATATAAAGACATAGTTAAGTAATAACTTTGCCAGAGAGCTTAATAAGATCTTTACCAAGACTTTTGTCTTACCCTGATATTTAAACACCGTACATTCTGTCCATGTGACTCATGTTTGTCTACCAAGTGCATTAATAAATGTGTCACACCTTGGTCCTAAAAACTCACATTCAGCAAGTACAATTTATATTTGGTTTACATAACAAAATGATGTTCTGTAATTTGAATGTTCTGTACGGACGTCAGACTGTTCTTAGATTCTGGGTATCTGGTTGTGGTAATAAAGTTTTGCCAATAATATAATAAATATTTATATGTCTCCTAGAGATGCTATAATTAAAGGACCACTGTGGTCATATTTGTTTATTTGCTCATTTAAAGAACGACACTTGAAAATATCTAACTTTAGAACCTTCAAAATAAATTATTCTGCCTTCAATTTATTAATTTTTTTGTGAATTTATGCTGTTGTGGAATCTATCATTTTGATTTTAGCAGATGAACTTCATGAGGTGGGAGGAGACTTTGAATGTACTGGAAGTGATTATCTGCACAATTGGAATTTGGTGGTTATAACATGTCAAACCGAAATCTCAGTTAATGACAAATTGATGGGGAAGAAGTGGAGGCAGTGACAGATGTGACTTCAGCCATGAAATTAAAATAAGTTTGCTTCTGGCGAGGTCTGGTATGGCAAGTCTGGACAAGCTATTAAAAAGTAAAGATACTTCATTATCAACAAAGGTCCATATAGTTAGATCTCTGGTATTCCCTGCATGTCTGAGATCTGGACCATAAAGAAGTCTGAGGGGAATTGACGCCTTTGAATTGTGGTGTTGGACAAAACTGCTTAGAGTCCCTTGGACAGCAAAACGATCCAATCAATCAGTACTACAGGAAATTAAGCCAAACTGTTCACTGGAAGATTTGATCATGTAGCTGAAGCTCAAATATTTTGTCCATATCATGAGAAGAAAGGATTCCCTAGAGAAGACTCTGATGCTGGGAAAGATTGTAGGTACATGAACAAGGGAAACGGCAGAGGTTGACATGGATAGATTAGATAATTGAATCAAAGAACATGAGCTTGATGAAGCTCAACGGGTTAGTGGATGATGGATGTGTCTGGCATGATGTGGTCCATAGGGTTACTTAGAGTCAGACTAGAATGAACGACTTAACAACAACAACAACAGTTACAAATGCCCCTTTATGACTAAAAGGAAGATCATACTGAGAAAATAATAGCAGAAAGTAATAAAACAAAAAGTCCTGCAGTAAAGAACAGTTTACTTTTATTATTTTCTTTCTTTACTTTTTTGCCCATTATCATGATTAGTTACCATGCAGAAAAAAATGTGACTGCAGTAGTTCTTCTGCGGTTTGTCTGACCTCTCTATGACCTGCCCATCTTGGGTGACCCTCACAGCTTCATTGAGGTACACAAGCCCCTTCACAACCACAAGGGAATGATCCAGAAGGGGATCTCCATTGAATACTCGTGTTCAAAGTATTTTAGTGATTCAAAATATATAAATGAAAATTAGAAGAAATACATTTTTTAAATTTAAATAAATGTTACTTATTCATTATTATTCATTACTTCTTTTCTCTAAAAACGTTGATCCACCAAGGAGTCCTATTATCTCTTGTCTCTACCTTCCAATTACTAATTAGATTGTCAGCTCTCATCACCTATGTATGAATGTACAATGTGTTGTCTTGTTTTACCTACAATGTCTTCAAATGTATTTAAAACATGCATCCATTGTCATTCCCTGGTGTTCTACCAATAAAGTACTATAATATAATAAAGAGAATTTCCTGGCTGTTTTGAGGTATACATGAGCTTGGGTCCCCTTCTGTAACACCACCTTGTCATGACGAAGGGGTTTGTGTACTTCAATGAAGCTGTGAGCTAACCATGTTAGGTAACCCAAGGTGATAGGTCATAGCAGGCCATAGCAGAGAGGTCAGACAAATCGCGGTCCACTGAAGAAGGAACTGGAAACCCACTTCAGTATCTTTGTCAATAAAACCTTATGGATAAGCACAACCAGAAACATAATGATAGATGTGCCTGGCAGTCCATAGGGTTGTACACACAGATTTATTTTATTTTTTTCAAGCCCATAACTCGGAAGCCTTTCGGACCCTCTCTTGAGGCCTTCGGCGCTCATTGCAAGCCTCTCCAACCCCGCCCCATGCTTACTTTATGGCGCTTATCGCGAGTCCTGCAAAGAGTGCCATCGTCGCTCATTTCAGATTGGGTCAAACCCGTAACTTTGGCCTTGCGATGAGCGCCTTTTCCGTTTATCACAAGGCCCGAGAAGAGCACCTTTGCTCATTGCGCATGCATGTAACCTTTAACATAGTGTTACAGACAAACTCGCAATTACAACTATATATGTGATTGCTGAAGCTGTAGTAATAAAGTTTTTGGCAATAATGAAATAAATAGTATTGTCATAATTTAAACTGCAGTTTCAATATTAAAGGGACATTCATATGTCTCCCAGAGATGCTATAATTGAAGGATGGGAGAAAATATGTTTCTGGAAAAAAGTACTATTAAGAAACAAACTTATGTTTAAAGCTCACTGGACTGTAGCTATCATTGATCTTCTCTTTTTAGAGCGACCTCTTGAGGTTGTATCAGTAATGAGCTGATTGCTTCAGTCCCCATAGTGTATGACCTGATTACATGTTATGGAAGTAGAAAAAAATTAAAACATTGTAGTCACATCTTAACCATTTACTCTCCTCATATATCTAATCATTCTCACTTCCAGGTTCTTTTTTCAGTCTCACACTACTGCCAGTTTCACTCACTCACATGTCAATGCATCTGAAAAGTTGAGATATATTTTCTTTCCACTATAATCAGAGATCGCATACTTATAAACAAATTCCAGATTTGTCAAGGGCTCCCTTGGTCCTTCTTTCTTTTATCCTCTTTTCTTCACCCTTTTGTTTAACCTTTTTCTTTTAGTATCTAAGCCTAAGAGCTTTCAGTCTGACACAGAGCTTTGTATGAATGTGTTATATTGCCTGACTGTTAGCTCAAGTAGTAATGGAGCTAGAGAATGGAGGGTCCCCGGTGCAAAATAATTAAGGGCCCCCTTTGCAACTTCCCTATCCACCCTATAACAGTTAATAAAAAAGGTAAAATTATATGTAGCTAGTCAGATCACCCCATATGTGATCAGATTCTCTTTCTAAAAAGTAATTAACCATCATTCTTAATTAATAAAGCAAGATTGCTCCTTTATTTGCAGTAGTTGTTGTAGACCCTGTTGCTTTTGACAATGAGCTCAAAGGTAAGGGCCCTACACTAATTTTGTCATCAGTCTGACTAAATAACTATTGTCGTTCCTCTTGTTTACTGTACCCCAGAGCTATGGAATAAGTTGTGCCTTAAAAAAAAAGATAAAAAGATAATATTGTTTAAGATAACATTTTAGTGCACTGGTATCCTTAGTAGGTTATCGCCAACACAAACAATTAAGAAGAAAAAAAGCATACATGCATATTGTTATGGAACAGAAACTGCCAGACTGCAGCACTGCAAGTTAGATTCTCTCTTACACCACCCAACTGGAGCCACCAGCGAATCCCAATATCCTTAGGATCCATAAAAGAAAAGGGTTCTTCACAGTAAAGGTGGTTAAACTGTGTAATTCTATATCAAAGGAGGTGGCGACAGCGGATTCGATAGATAACTTTAAAAACTGAATGGATATATTTTTAAATAAAAAGGTCATTCAGGGTAATCCTCTATAACTAGAGAAGGAGAAGTATTGATCCAGGGTGGAATCAGACTGCTAGTTTCTGGGGGTCAGGAAGGAATTTAATTTGTTTACCTTATGAGACAACTGGAAATGTTTCAATGTTTTTTTGTGTGTGTTTGCTTTGTCTGGATCAACGAACAATTAATCTGCATATTACATGGATCAGATCTTTTTTCAACCTCAATTACTATGTAACTATGTTAGAAGTAATGACAGTTGCAAGATTCTGTATAATAGAACCAGAATTATGAAATTTACGTTATTTCTAATTGGCTGCCCAGCTATCCAGATGCTTACACCACATATAACAATATTCATTACGCAAAGCATTTCCAAGTAATATAGTACAGCAAACTGGGTCATATATTATAGACTCACCTGGGTAATTATTGTTTCAACATCCGTAAGAACTTCAAAAAGTAATTTTGGGAAATATAATTACTTTGAATAACTAGACTTGATAATTGGTAACAAGCTTTCAGAATGTGAAAAATCAAATATTTACAGCTTTTAATTTATTAACAATTGTATTCAGTGTCTATTATGCAGCATGAACATCCTCAGTGGACAATCAAATGAACACTCGCAGACAAATACCAGTATATATACACACAAAGGCAGTTTTTGCTTACAAAAGGGACAACTGGATCTACAAAGACTGGAGTTAAACTTCAGAGGCTCTGAGTGTAGGCCTTGGTAACCTTAATATTCTGTCAAACCAAGTACTTTAAATAATTGAATATTTGTGGAGTCCCTATATATATATATATATATATATATATAGTGATACCTTGGTACTTGTCTGCCTCAGAACTCATTGAAATTGGTATTCAACACGTTTTGCAGAGCAGAAATTGCGCTGACATTCAACACTTTCTCTGCACTCGTCGTGCTTGCTGCAGCCTGTATGAGACAATTTGCATTATTCCTTATGGGAACATGGTGTGCGTGTGGCACTCTTTGTGCCTTCTGGAACCAATTAATGATGAGTACCAAGGTACCACTGTGTACATGCATATATTTCACTTACTTCCTCTATTAATAAAGTTGAGGGACAAAATATTCAGAAATATGCTCAATGTTAGTTTCTGTCCTAAAGATAGATCTGGAACAAAAATGTATCTCTTTGGGTATAAATGTCCAATGTTCTCTACAATTTCTGTTCATACATTTTATTATGCCAACTGGTTCGCTCGAGCCCAGGGCCAGTACCCTCAAATCCCATATTTTCCACGGCCCATGGTAAAAACAATTTAAACATTTCTCATTTATAGACAGAGTGACAGCTTCCAGAAATATTTTTACAGCAAACAAACAACAAAAAAACATGAAAACCACTTTATCCTTTAGTGAAGTTGTTACATTGGTAAAGATGTTAACCACAAAAAAATAATCGCATGGTTAACATAAACAAGCAGAACATGTTTATCTCTTGCTGGGCAGCTTATGACAAGTTGATTAGTTTATGCTATTTTAGCTTTTTTGAATCTGCTCTGTGAATAAGTGCTGGAAGCTAAAGGGTGTTTTTTTGTCCTGTGCTCTGCGGTCTGTCTGCAGTTGAGTAGGCAGGAGCTATTTTCACAGGGAAAGGAGCAAACTTGGGAGCTTGCAAACAGTTTTAGTGTACGTGCAGTTATTGTGTAAGTGTGGGGGGAGGGAGTTCAAAGAAAAGGGGTATAATAAAAAAATAGAAAACAAAAAAAAAATGTTTTGTTTTGTTTGGTTTGGTTTAAGGTGCAGAAAAACAATCTTTATACAAATAAATTGATTTGTTTTCTCACTGTCCAGTGGCAACCTTGTGGAGTGTATATTCTGTCACATGTATGAAATACCGGAACAGATGATCCAGGGTACATACATATGTGACAGGTGTGAGTATGTTGCCTCTCTGGAAGCCCAAATTGGAGAATTGGAGAGGAGACTTGCAGCACTTAGTGATATTGCTCCACTGGAGAGGGAGTTGGTGCTAACAGAGCACAGTTTAGCTGGGCATAGCATGGAGGGTGGAGCTGGGGCTAGTGGGGATGTCCAGGGAGATAGCTGGGTTACAGTTACAAGGAGAAGCAGGGGGAACAGCAGGAGGAGGCAGGCCAGTTCTGAGTTGGCACACACCAACAGAATTGCCAGATTGAGTGAAACTGTTGGGGATGTCCATTCAGGAATGACAATGCCAGATAGAGCTGTTCCCTCTAACAGCTCGGAGAACAGATTCTGGGAGGGCAGAATAGGCAGAGTAACAGACAGGTTTTGGTGTCAGGAGACTCAATTATTATGAAGGTAGACAGGGCTATTTGTCACCCAGATCCCAGCAATCAAACATTTTGCTATCTCCCGGGTGCTCGGGTTCAGCAGTCTTGGTACATATTGGTACCAATGACAAAGTAAGTGAAAGATGGAGTGTCCTAAAGAATGATTTTAAAGAACTAGCAAACAAACTTAAGGCAAGGACCTCCAAGGTAGTATTTTCAGAGATACTACCAGTGCCACGTGCTGTCCCAGGGAGACAGAAGGAGCTTAGGAAGATAAATGCGGGGCTAAAATAGTGGTGTAGGACCGAGGCTTTGGGTTTTTAGAGCACTGGGCTGACTTCTCACTTGGGTACAATCTCTATAGCAGTGATGGATTGCACCTTAATGAAGAGGGAGTGTGTGTGCTAGGGGAAAGGATGTAACGGCTGGGGGAGTTTTTAAACTAGTAGGTGTGGGGAGGGACTAGATAAAAGTATTGGGGTAGAAAGGGTAGCGGGGGAAATGGATGAATTCTCTGCCCATGGGGCAGAAGAAGGGGGAGGGTTACAATAGACAGTAGGGAGGTATTACTAGGTGACTCAAACACTTCATAATGGCAGAGCCATAGCAACATAAAGTGTATGATTGCTAATGCAAGAAGTTTGCCAGGGCAAATGGGCAAGCTAGAATTATTAGCGGTACAAGAAAAATTAGACTTAATAGGCATTACTGAAACATGGTGGGATTAATCCTCAAATAGTATTTGAGGATGAATAAAGAGTTAGTCCATCAAGTTCAACCTTTTTAGATCTCTCTTGATGTTTTTAATATGTGGACTATTTGTTATTAATTGTTAATTGATCCAGAGGAAGGCAAACAGAAAAAAAAACATTGAAACTTTGCCAATTGTCTCATAAGTGGGAAAAAAACTAAATTCCTTCCTGATCCCAGAAACTGGCAATCAAATTTCTCCCTGGATCAATATTCCTTCGCTAGTTATCTAGGATAACCTTGAATGCCCTCTTAGACTATTGTGTTGTGATCGATCACATAAAATTCAGATTAACAAAACATTGAACTTAAGGCTGTAATGTAACAAAATAGGTAAAAGGGGTGAATACTTTTGCAAGGCACTGTATTGTATTCATTATGAGATGAATAAAGAAGAGACTTAGAATGCCATTGAAAGGGTAGGAAGAGAAAGGAGGAGATTGAGTCAAATAAGACTGGACAAATAATATATCCAAATAAGATTATACAGGAATAGGAAACCAACATTTAACTTTTCAATTTTGAACCTGAAAAATAGATATAATCAAAGCTCAAGCTCAATTAATAACAAATAGTCCAATATCTGACATAGACTCTGGGTATTCAAACACTTTCTGAGCTAATTTTTGTTTTTAAAGCCCCTAGATACTATATACTTGTCCAGTCCTGGTTAGATGTCCAATAAAAAAGCTGCCATGCCAACAAAATCTAAAATGAAAGACAGGAAAAATGGAAATTTAAACCACCACATTTTTTCTCACCACAAAATAAAGTTCTTGAAAATCCACACGAGGGGTCCCTAGTTATGGATCAAACTTTATCTCAGCCCCTGGGAAAATCATCCCAGTCATCATTTAATAAAGATAAAAGTCCCCTGGAGGAAGAATATCATGGCGGATTTAACAAGACAGATCTCTATTAAAGAAATAAATGAAAAAATAGAGACTGTGGAAGTAAAAACAGATAAATTAATAACTGCCAATAGTTTGCTATTAAAATATGTCCTTCTTTAGAAAGTAAAATAGAGGAGCAAAATAAAAAAATGTATAATCTGGAAGATCGCTCTAGAAAGAATAATCTCCAAATTAGAGAGATAACAGAAAAAAATAGCTGATCAAGATCTGAGTAAATTTGTTGGAGAGATGTTCCAGAAATGAATCCCAGATTTTCCAAAAGAGGATAGCAAGATAGATGCTATACAACCTCTTCCAAAAAATATTGAAAAATCAAGAGACGTTATTCTGAGGCTACACTTTTTGCCCTTTAAAGATGCTATTATTAAGGCATGCTATACAAAAAAATGGACAGCCCATATGAGAAAATCAAAGTGTTTAATGATTTGTCTCCATACACATTGGCAAAGAGAAAGAAATATGCTCCTATAACACAAATTTTGAGGATGGAAGAAATCAGATATAAATGGAAATCTCCAAGTGGCCTGTTGATATTGAAATATTCTATTTGGCAGAAGGTTGATACCGTACAGGACGGAATGACTTTATTACAGAGCTGGAGTTTGAAGTTTGAAAAAACAGCAAGCAAAAATGGCAAAATAGAGCTTATATTTAAAACACCCGAGTGGGAAATTGTAAAATGACTTAAGCAGGTTTTTGATAACCAAGTTTGAGGACTAGCAGATTGTTAAGACACAATAATATGTTTAGGCACAATGGATTCATTTTTTCCTTTTTCTTCTTATTTATTTCTTCAGTTCTCCCACTCTTTTGGTCCTTTTTTACTGTTTAACACTCTTTATAAGTATATTTTTTTTTCCCTTTTCATCTTATTTTGGCAACACAAATTAAAAGTAGCATTAACTAAAGACAACACAATTGTATAAAAATACGATAATATGTAAACACTTGATATGCACTTTGTATCTAATAGAAAGTCTATTTTGTAAGGTACAACTTGAGAAGGGTTTAACCTGGATACTAATATTTAATATGGTTTATAGTTTTGTAAAATATGGCTTATATAGAGACAACTTTTAACATGACTTCAATGTGTATTTTATAAGTATAACTTATTATATACAACGCTAGTATTAATACTTTGTTAAAACAATGTTGTGTTTGTTTCATGATATTATAAGAAATATATCAGTTTTTTTTTGGCATACACTTGATAACGGGTCCACAAATATATATTCATTTATATTTTATATATGTGTATAACTGTAACCAAGTCTGTCTGTGGGAAAAGACAACACGTGTGGGTAGCCTCACTGAAAATATTTCAGGTATGACATATAGAGAGGGTGAGACATAGGCCACAATATGATATAAAAAGCCAAGAACCTATGGCAGAGATAGCACCGGCTGACTCAGGTTGAAGGAGCCTTCATGAAGCAGTCCAGAGGGAAGAGTGCCAGATGAAGCCTAGCAGAGCCGGCTCCTGACCAGAGAGAACCTGATGGAGGGTGAACTTCCAAAACTGACCATAAGAGGTAGAATTCTGTATCTTTATATTACATAATGTAGAATTCATATAAGTATTATATTTGTAAATATTGTCTTAATACTTCTTGTCTGTTATCTGTTTTGTCTGAACCCACTGTGTAACCGTATCTTGATTGATGTAAAATATATAATTTTTAATTACAACTTATTGGTATGCTCGTTTATTGACCTGTCCACAAGAACTTATTACTTGTAGAAATTATACATTAATTATTCAATTAATACATTCATTCTTACAGTTTGTAGCTAGAAAATGAAGGAATAGATACAGGAACACTAGTCGTGCACACACATGTAATGACACATTTTGATGCACATTTGAACAATAGAAAATTAGATAAATGTATAGTTTCCTAAAAATTTAAATTAAATTGAAGTAATAGGTCCAATATTGGGCTAATAAACTGTATTCACAATAGATGATACAATATATATATATTATATATTTTTAGATAACACAGTATTATTTGTTTCACTTTCTTCCAATAGGCAATATTATAATATTATAATCCTCCTAGCTAAGATTGAGGAGTCAATCATCTGACATTTCCTTAGATCGACATTAAGCCTTGTAAACGAGGAATGGACCTATATATAGGTCCTGCTCTGTGTAAATGGGTATGTATGCATGTAGAGAAAGTGGTTGAGTTCTGGGAACTTAATGGTATTGGAATATGAAAGGGGAAGAGTATACATATTATTAGTAGACGAGTGCAAAAAGTAGTAAATGAGATAATGAAAATTTGGACGGAGGCACTTGAGAGGTTTGATAGGTCTCAATGCTAAACTTCTATGAGAATAAAAATAATATCTCATAATGTAAATGGATTAAACTCCCCTACAAAAAGAAAGATAGCATGATACAAATTATGGCAAATGTAAGGCAGAGAAAGGAAGCAACTCATTATATGAGGAATAAGAATTACAATAAAATAATTGATGCTACTTATAAAAACAAATCAAAGGGAATCTTGATCTTATTTAACAAAAGATTAACAGTACTAGAGAGATATATTTTATGGATTGGCCTTATAAATGGAAGAAGTTCCCCAATTTGTATCTCCCCAATAAAAACCAAATAAGCTTCCAAAAAAGAATATTGAAGATGGTGCATAAATTGAAGAAGGATTTATTGTGTGTATGTGAAGATTTCAATATGGTTTTAGATCCCTGATAGATAGATCTGGGTCTCTGAAGGAAAGGTCAGAATTCCAAATAAGCCAAATGTCAAATAACTTTGCAAGAGAGATGAACAGCTCAGACCTGTTAGATTCATGGAGACTTTTACGTCCATTCGAAAGAGAATATACCTTCTTTTCAAATTGCTTTGGACCTTATTCTCGATTGGATTACGTCTTTGTAGACCTTCCAACTATGCGTCTGGTAAAAGAAATAGACATACATGTAATGCTGTGGACAGACCATTCTATGATTTATATAATAGTGGAAGAATCAATCGAAGTAAACAAAAAATGGAAAAACTGGAGAATAGATTTTAATTTACTTAGAGATTCAGATTCATTGAAATATTTGAGAAGCGAAATAGTGAATTTTGTACAGGTGAATAAAGGCACAGTTAAGTCTACTACAATTTTGTGGTGTGCCTTTAAATATATGCTAGGGGCATAATGATATCAAGATTGGCAGAAATGCATAAAAATAGGGGTAAATCCCTGAGACAAATGTATATTGACCTGGAGAAATTACAGCGACAAAATAAAATATCATCTTAGGGAGACAAATTAAAGAAATCAATAAGCAGATAAAAAAATATTCGAATTTCAGACTGATTCCCTGATATGGAACTATAAGTAAAATCATTTTACAATGAGAAATAGAACAGGCAAATATCTCGCCAATTAATTAAAGAAACAACATTTACAAAATAACATTTTTAGTCTAAAAGATTCTGATAATCATATACAAATTCATCCATGGTATAGCTCACAGCCTCATTCAGGTACACAAGACCCCACTTAGCAATCCACAAGGGGACCAGGGGAACATACACCACACTAATCTACTCTAATACATCAGGAAGGGTCGCAAAAACACATGGAGGATGTACAGAGGCATGTGGATCAACAGCCAACTCACCTCCATCAGGGATAATCTCTGCTACTCCCATCCTTGAAAGTCCCAAGCCATTGCTGGTGGCCATGTGCCAAGATGTATTTGCCATTTCCATTTGGTGACCTCCAATTATGTTTTGCTATTCATCAATTTACATTAGTGTGATGTATGTTCCCCATGTCCCCTTTTGGATTGCTAAGTGGTGGTGGTGAAGGGGCTTGTATACCTGAATGAAGCTGTGAGCTATACCATGTAGGGCCAGTGTAGTTGGGCAGGTGATAGCAGAGAGGTCAGACAAATCACAGTCCACTAGCGAAGGAACTGTCAACCCACTCCAGTATCACCTGTCATATTCCTTTCAGACCCTCAGGGAAATGTTGATACTCTACAGTATTACTAATTGGACTTTGCATGTGTATTAACCCTTTATTATTACTATATATGAGATAACGTATTATATTATATCTAATGCTATTATGACTATTATTATTGTTATATGTATTGATCTATTACATAGTAACTAGGGCTCATTAGTTTACATATATAGGAATGTGACACAAATGTGATGTATGTGGATGTCCCATAACCCCAACCATTGAAAACACACTGACACGGTTAGAACGGTATAACAAAGCTTTATTTCATACACAGAGCACAATCAGAAATGGTCAAGACTGTGCATTAATATCATGGGTGTGGTGTGGGCGGATCCGGGAAAGCAAGAGGCTTGTGGGGAAAAGGGGGATACCTACAGGGGGTATGTGATAGTCTAGAATAAGCATGATGAGTAGCACCCACCAGGGTCACATGTGGTCACTACACCACTGTAACCGGAATCTGATGAAACAAGGATCATCAGAAATCACTCCATTTAATTGAAGAAACCATTAATGTGCATATCACTTACAACTTGTCTATATCAGCTCAATGAAGCAGATGATTCAACCTCTGGACTGTGTAATCCAATCCAGTTTCACACATACAGTGTGGTGACAAAAAAAGGGAAAAAACTAAAAAGTGGTCAACTAAAAAAAGGCAGAGGATAAAAAAAATCTAATCAACATGCATGTACAGTACAGTGCTGAAATACTGTACCAATATACTAACTCATCTGATTCCCATCTGCAAGCATTACTATCTATTAGCTAGGTCACTGGATAATCAGCAATAGGGGAAAATACCCATTAATACGGAGAGGACACAAAGGTCAGCGGCCAGATTCAATGTCACTTACATCAGACCCAAGGATCTGTTCTCAGACCGATGTTGAGGTCAAGATCACAAGCTTCACTAGTGCATATATTAATACTGGCTATCATTAACATGCCATTGTGAGACTTTGCAAGTCCACCGCCATAGCGGTATTAGTCTACATTTAAGCTAACAATAATCATGTCTTAGATATCTGGCTATATAATAGCTTTAAGATTGTGGCAGCTATATGTCAAGGGGGGTCTGTAATTGAAGGAATGTCTACCTGAGAGGCACCGGGAAAATCTTACACTTCATATATTTCCTTCACAATGCTTGCAGATGCAGAAGATGCCTTCATGGACCTGAATTGTACCTAAAAAAAAGACAAAACCTACAAAATAAGGCCTTAAAAATCATAGGGACGGGGGGCGTGGCTTGGGCTTGCCGAGAGAGGTCGCGTAGAGCTGGAGCTCCGTGGCCTAATTAGCTAAAAGACGCTTAAAAGCACCACAAAAGCCCAAAAAGGACCTTGGGAAGGCCCAGAGGAGGTTCCCCTGCCTCCGTAGTGCTATCTGGGCGCACCTCCGTGCCTTCGGGGACTCTCCCGACGGAGGGCCCCGCAACTGCGGCCTGGCTAGACCTCCTCCCCAGACCCTGGATGGAACTGGCCCATTGAGGAGAGCAGCACAGCGGAAGAAGCTGTGGAGGGGAGAGGACCGGCTGACGGAGAGAGCGGCAGCCGACACCATCAGGCGGAGGTGCAGTTGCGGCGGACAGAGCCGCAACCTGGACGGGAGGCACCGGCGCTGGAAGCGCGCCAGACCCCAGAACCAAGCCATCTACCAGTGAGTCTGAAGTCTTGGCAAGGAGAGGGCAGAGAAGGAGGCTCTGAACCCAGGAGGGTCACCAGGGGGTAAGACGGGCCACTTGTCAAGGGCCAAGAGGGGAAATAAAGCCTGTGCAGGGGAGAGCAGCAGCCACAGGGAGACAGGGTGGCATGAGCACCAGGGCCCCCCCCCCCAATCCCCCCCAACACCAGGCCCAAGAAAGGGTCCAGCTTTCCCACCCAGGCAAGGCCACTGAAGCATAAGCTGCAGCAGCATTAAGACACACTTGAACACACAGTGCACTCAGCTGCTGCAAGGAGAAGACAGAGACCTTGCAGCTCTTGTTCGCACACTCTCTTTTCTACCTGTTAAGAGTGGGGAAAGAAATATTGCTGATTGCATAACTGCTAAGACTGTGTCCTGAAAGTGAAATAGTCTCAACAACAAGTTGGTGGAGGTGGCCCCACTGCACAGAGAAATTAAGCAAATACAGCCCAGAACTTTTTCTTTCTTTGAGTTTATAAAGTGGAGGAAATCTAACTGCCTGGGGGGATGTAAATCAAGAAGCAACTGAGAGTTCTGGCCGGCAGGGACTGAGACATGCCAAACTAATTGCAAAGAGACCCGGCATAGCCAGAAAAGCCAAGAATAGAAAATCTACGTAACAGAGTGGAAATAATTGAGCATCTAGGGCTACCCTAGAAAAACCTGCTAAGACGAACCAACACAAAGGCCCATTAAAGAGCAGCAGCGTTCAGGAGAAAATGGGAAAAACCAGAAAACCCCTATCATCTAAAAAAATAGATGAACATTTTAAGACCACAGGGGCGCAAGCCATGTCCGCACAAGACCCAGGCTCAGACCCATCTGATGAATCGGACTCTGAAACGCAGGAAGCGGCCTCACAGCCGGAGGTTAATATCAACAATCTCTCAATGGCGAGAATTGAGACCCTGCTCGCTGCCCACATTGATAGGGCGGTAACTGCACTGCAAAAGGACATACAGGAGATAGGCCAGCAGACCCAGCTTCTAGAAGAGACTATAGACCGAGTGGTGGAAGCCCAAGAGGGGGACAGGGCTAACATCACAGATAATGCAGCCAGAATCTCCAACATAGAAGACAAACTAGAGGATCTGGAAAATCGACCGAGGCGATTTAACATAAGAATTAGGGGGGTCCCCACTGTGGTGGTAGACCTTCTCAGGTACCTCAAGGCTGTAGTTGACAAGAACCTGGCAGGATTCCCGGAGCATGTCTGGGAGGTTGAGAGAGCGCATCGGGCCCTAGGTGGGAGCCGGAACCAGAACCTTCCAAAGGACATAATTGTCAGGTTTTTACGCCAGCAGTCCAGGGATTTAATCCTTGCGACCACCCGCAAAATGTCTTCACTCACGGGCCCAGATGGAGCTACCTTGCAATTCTTTGCGGACCTATCTCCGTCCACACTGCAAAAGAGGAGGCTCATGAAACCAGCCCTGGACGTACTCTTGAGGCATGGTATCAAATACCGCTGGGGATTTCCTTTTGCTCTCACATTCTCAGTAGGAGGAACCCAGTACACTTCCCGCTCCTTGGAGGATTGTCAGGAACTTTTGCAGCGACTAAAACTCAGTGGCGAGGAATCGCCCCCAAGAGCGCAGCCTGCAGTTGCCCTATCCCCTTTAAAAAGGCAGTGGACTGAAGTTGCCAAGCCAAAGAGGGCCACAGACCAAAATGCTAAAGCTGCGGTCAGGCGACAAACCCAGAATTCTGAGTCAACCATGAACTGACATGCGTCACCCTGATCCCAAGGACTACATAGCTAAAGAAATGAGCACAGGGCAATTATAAACCTGAAGGAACTTAAAGAACGCATTGGACTTCATAAAGCCCTTCTGTACGGAGCATTTGATTACCCCGAGACGGGGAGCTTAGGAAAAAACAGCCAGGCATTAGACGAAAGCTGCCTGAAGGACTGCAGAATTCCTAACTATCTATTGATCCAGGACTAATGCAAATGTGTTATTTATGGTTGTTCTTCTCTCTCATTTCTCTCCGCATTGATGTTCCTAACAGGTTTTGTATTGTACTGCATAATAGTTATAGCAGGAGAAGGGCTCCACACGAGGGGACGTTAGCCTCTAGGGCCTGTTTTGTATGTTTATATGTTTCTGTTTTCTTTTTTTCTCAGACTGGGACCAACTGTTTACAGTAGACTTAGAGATTGGGAAGGATTCCAGCTAATGAGCAAGTTAGTCATGTAAACTCTCTGTTACATCTTATATCCAGCATATTCTATTCTTATAGTGCCTTGGTGTGGCGGGTTCCTGCCGGCCGGAATTAGAGTAGAAGTAACCAGGACCTCAGGGATACTTGGGGTTAAGGAAGGGGTGGGCAGCCCTGGTAGAGCATTCGCCTCTTAGAATGCCCAAATTGAACCCTTTCACTCTATGCATTCTTACTGTCTCGCTTGTCTTCTACCAACAAATACCTTTTTGCTCTTTTATTGGCCTCAGATACTCTGTCGCTCACAGTTTCTCCACATTTCTACTTGCCTGGTATCTCTGTTTTTCTGTGCTTTCCAGGAGAATAGTTCCAGAACGGGCAGATTTACTCTAGAAGGGGCCCTGGTAAACGCCAGGCTGCGGGACAGAGGGCTAACCCTATTTACAGCTAAAAGCACAGCAACCTGGGCACCCTTAGGGCAACCCTCTTTTACTGTAGAAATAAGGGAAGTGATACCAGAAAACTTATGTTTGTATTTTTGCACTCCTAACAGAGCAAAACAGGCGGAGACCCAGCATGCCTGGGCTTGGTGCCTTAGAGTTCCTGAAAAGGGGACGCTGCTCCACACTCCCTCCTCAACGGCGCATAGGGAAGGTAAGGCCAGTTTCACACACCACCAGCACAAATTACTAGCCTACCTATGACAGCACCCACGACAATACTCTCCCACAACGTGAAGGGCTTTAACTCCCCCTTCAAACGAAGGAAGGCTTTCCTGTATTACAAGACCCACAAGCCCTCGGTAATCCTATTACAAGAGACCCACTTTGCCAGGAATAAGTCACCCACATATTTAAATAAAGACTATCCCCAATTCTATCATGCCACACACGCTTCTAAAAAGTAGGGGGTAGCAATATTACTGCATAAAAATTTTCAATTTCAGCTCACTTCTAAGATAGTGGACCGGGAAGGATATTTCATAATTGTGAAAGGCACTTTGTCTGGAGCCCCGATCTCTATAGCCTCCTTCTATGCCCCAACAACTGCACCGCACAAGACTCTAATTAGATTTCTGAGGGTATTAGAGGGGGGGACTGGGGGAAATTGGTCATAGGAGGGGACTTCAACTTAGTTCTGGACCCCAGGGCGGATAAATCCAACACCTCGCTTCAGAGCCGCTTTTCCAGAAAAACTAGGTAAATACAAAAACTCTTGCACCTGGTGGGCTTGGTAGACGCCTGGAGAGGGCTCCACCCGAGAGGGAGGGAGTATACTTTCTACTCCCCCACTCATGGGTCCTATTCGCGCATAGACACTGTGTATGTCAGCAACGCACTTCTAGATAGCACTCATAAAGCTACCATAATTCCCTGCACTTGGTCGGACCATGCAGCAGTCTCAATAGAAATGGACTTGGGTAAGCAATTCAATATGCCCTACACGTGGAGACTAAATGAGTATCTGATCTCGCTGCCCACAGCCCAGGAACAAATTGAGCGGGAATTGGTGGCTTTTTTCGGGTCCAATGCAGGCAGGGAAACTGCAGTGGGATGGGTTTGGATGGCACATAAGGCCTATATCAGGGGGGTGTGTATTAAGCGGGCCGCTCAACATAAAAAACAGAACCAGCAAAGGGAGAGAGATCTGGCGAACAAACTGGCCCACCTAGAACACCAAAAGCAGCTCTCCCCCAACCCAGCTTTGAGAGGGCAAATAGACAGGACTAGGTAAGAGTTAGATAGTGTCTTGTCCATAAAGACGGACAAAGCATTAAGAAGGACCCAACACTTATTCTATGCCAAGGCGAATAAGCCGGATAAAATGTTGGCTAGGAGCCTGAAAGCCAAATATGCCCAGTCTAGGATATCCCAAATTAAAAATAAGACAGGGGACCTTACCTACAGCCATTCACCAGATGGGTTCACCAACATTTACTATAAGAAATTTTCAGCACTCCTAGCCCCGCATTTATGCAGCTTGTTCAATTCGATCCTGAGAGGAGACGCAACCCCCCCCCCAGAACTAAATTTTGCTGACTTAACGATCTTCCCAAAGGAAGGCAGGGACCCTAAAGAAGTTAAAAATTATAGGCCCATCTCACTTTTAAATGGGGACGTTTAGCTGCTCGCCAAGATCTTCTCCCATAGGATTTCGTTTTTTTTGCCCTTCTTAATACACAAGGACCAGGCGGGGTTTATTCCACAAAGACTTACTGGGGATAATATCAGAAGGACTCTTAATGTCATACATTTAGCTAGGTCCAGGAACCTCCCGGGTTTGCCTGCTTGCATTGGACATCGAGAAGGCGTTTGATACCATAGAGTGGCCCTTTCTGTTTGCCACTTTAACAAAATTTGGGTTTGAGGGCAATTTTCTAAGTCTATTGCGTACATACTACACTGCGCCTAGAGCCACTATATAGCTGCCAGGCCCCCAGGGGGTAGTCATTAAAATAGAGAGAGGCACGAGACAGGGATGTCCCTTGTCTCCGCTGCTCTTCGCCCTGGCCATTGAGCCATTGGCTCAAGCGATCAGGGCAAACTCATCGATAGAGGGGGTGAGGGTGGGTCATCAGCACTTGAAGTGTTCCTTATTTGCTGATGACTTGCTATGCACTCTTTCAAACCCGGGCCCCTCTATAGACGCCTTGATGAGCACGAAAAATCAATATAGCGCTCTCTCTGTCTTGAGACTGAACCAGGTAAAAACAGAAGCCTTAAGTGTGGGTATACCCAGGGACATGTTAGATCGGTTGAAGGGAGAACATAAATTTATCTGGCCAACCTCCCACATAAAATATCTGGGAATAAACTTAACCGACTCTTTGCAGGGCATGTATAAAGCCAATTACCCACCCCTGTATAGAGGTACTTAGAGACCTGGAACAAGAGGCAGATCTCGTGGACGGGTCGGATAGCCACGGTAAAGATGAATATCTTGCCGAGGCTGCTTTACCTGGCCAGGACACTGCCAGTGCAAATAAATAATGCCGAGCTGGCGCGTTTCCAGTCCCGGATTTTTAGGTTCATCTGGAGAAATAGACCGCCGAGGGTGGCCCGGCAAATCATGTACAGACACAAATCACAAGGGGCTTATCCTGCCCTAATTTCAGCCTCTACTTTAAGGCTGCTCAGCTTGCCTCCATTCCATTAGTGCACTCTACTCCACTACAGCCTAACTGGGTGTTTATAGAGGAGGCACAGATGGCCCCGCTGACATGGGGGATCATTTTGTGGGCTCCAAACATGCAAATTTTAAATTCTCAAATTTCCAACCCCATAACTAAATTTACCTTGAGGATATGGGATTAGGCTAGGAAAGTACAGAAAATAACTTATCCAATATCGACCCTCACGTCAATCTTCTCCTCGCCCTCCCTTCTATCCACCAGCACAGCAGGTTCCAAAGCATTTTGGATCTCTAAAAACTTGGACAAACTTGGGGCATGGTTTGAGAATGGCAAAATTATACCAGTGGCGGCAATGAGTAGGAGGTTGGAGGTACCACCCCAGGAAACTTAATTATATTAAAATTAGACAGTGGATTGGAGGTATATACAGGAGTTGGGGGCCCCCTAGAGATTCTTGGATTTCGACTGTATGTAAAAATATAAATCTTTCAGGTGGCACCTTAGGAGCACTATATAGCATCTTTAACTCACCACAGAAACCTTGGAAGCCTTCCTTCATAACAAAGTGGGAGGTAGATCTACAGCAGAGCTGGGATGGGAGCAAGTGGGCTGAGTCATTCTCGAGTCTGTCTAAAGGTCCATATAATTATAGTCTGCTGGAAACTTCCCTAAAAATACTACATAGAGCGTACGTGACCCCGGCCAAATTGAATAGAATATTCCCAAAGATCTCGGATAGATGCTACAGGGGCTGCCAGGGCAGAGGGGACTTTATACACATGTGGTGGAAGTGTCCTGAAATAGCTAAAGTATGGACGGTAACGACTAAGCTGCTTTCTCGAATATTTAAAACCCCGCTTAAACCATCAATCCAGACCTGCCTTCTGGGTATTCGTTACCCAGAGTTGGGCCAAAAGGGGAATAAACTGGTCCAGTTGATTTTTCTGGCTACTAAAAACATCATAGCCAGGAGATGGAAAAGAAGCTGCATCAACTTTCAGGAAGTAATTAACAAAATAAATGTCCTATGTATTAATGAAAGAAGGACCCACATTCTACTAGACACTTATCATACATATCTAAAAGTATGGGAACCATGGATTTTATCTCCAGATTGTATACTTTAGGACTCACATAGGTCAATCAAGCGCTGGACGGAGGAGTGGAGTGTGGAGTGGCCTGGAACGGAGAGGTAGAGGACTATTTCGGAGATATCTGGGGCACCAAGGTAATAAGAGGAAGGCAAGGAATGAGACGGGGGCATCATCTAGGAAGGGTACAAGGCCCTTTTTTTAAAAAAAAAGGATTCTATGGATCACTGTTCTAATATTAATATTTCTTCTTTTACTTTGATTATTGTGTATTCTCCAGCCCTCTTTAAGGAGGTAAAATGTTAGTTTATATTTGATGAATCCAATTGTTCTTTATTATTAAGAATCACTTAAAAAGAAAACAAAAAAGAGTTGGAAAAGCAGAATTGATAGTAGTAATTTTATTGTTTGAAATGTTTATATGACTTTATTGAAATCAGTAACAAACACCTTAAAAGTCAAAAGTTATATGAAGTTTGCAACTTAATCCTGTATACTATGATCTAAAAATTGCTGAATAAAAATCTTTTGAAACAAAAAAATCATAGGGACTGCAGTAACTCTTCAACAGCATTCCTCAGTGACCATCAATTGGTGACATGTTAAACAGAACCCTACGTGTCCACAGAAAAGAGGATCATGGACCATGTGATGGGAGGTAGCCATCTGCATACAAAATATCACCATTACATAGGCCAAGATCCAAGACTCTGTAGCCAGGCTAGATTAGGTTAACATTGTGACCAATAGATTGTCACTGAGGAGTGCTGTTGAGAAGGCACAAACATCTGTGCAGCCCCTAGGTCCTCCTCCGCCTAGGCACAGGGCCCCAATCCCATGTGGCCGCTGTCTCCCTGCTGGTGGTGGGGGGGCAGGGGGAGGCAACCCCCCGGGAGGCAGCGGCACCTGCAGTGGTGGAGGAAAGGAGGGGCAGTGTGGAGGAGGCGAGGCTGGGGACCAGAGCGCGTTGCATGGCCTCCACGGTCACTCCCTGGAATTCGCTCGGGTCCGTCCCAATCCTGAGTAGCCTGGCCAAGTAGACTCATTAGATGATAGCTCCTCTCCTCCCTATTGCGCCCTGCCAGGCTGCACATTACCTCCGCATGATTGGCTGAGATGGTGGCCTGGATCCCCCGAAGACAGTCCACCTGCTGACGCATGAGGGCCAGCATCTACTCCTGGGCAGACTGGCCTGATGTTAGGGATAGCGTGAAGAGGTGGCGGTGTGGGAGTGGGGTTAGAGTTAGAGGTTGTGTGGTGGGGCCTGGTGGTGGCCAGTCCAGCGCATTGCTGTGAAGCGAGGGGAGGGGGGCTGGCTTTGGTCATCACTCAAGTTGGAAGGCCCTGGTGACAGGCTCAGTCTCTGGAGGAGGGGATAGTGGAATGCCGACGATGTGGCCGGAGAGCCGGATGGTGAACCCACCAGCCATATGACATCCTCCTCCTACGAACCAGGGCCCTCGGCTCCACTTGTCTCCTCCTGGAATGACCTAGCTCTATATGTCTCTATGTGGGTTCTTTAAATTATGTGTATTTAAATGATGAGTAATCTGTAAATATGTGTAATCAAGGATTAAGTGTAAAATATTAAATAGTAGAAGATAAATGAACAAAACCGCAAATTATTGCTCTCAAATATCTCCTGCTCTCTCTCTTTCTCTATCTCACTCTCAAAAATCTCCAACTCTGGGACCTTACTTTAAAAGAAAATACAACACAATCAACGCATGGGAGGGTGGAACGCAAATGTATAATCTCCCTGTCAATCATCTGCGGCTATAACACTTTCTATTTGCTGAGAGGCCTGTGTCGCACTTGGTTATACTGCGATTGGATAGTAAAGGCTGATCGCAGCTCGGCCAGCCCCTTAACAGCTTGTGTGAGCGGAAAGGCTTTACAGGCTTGGTCTACGGTCTGTAACTTGAGGCATGGTTGAATATAGGTTCTTTTCTTCGGTATATACAAAGGAGGTACCAGTGGTTAGCATACTGCAACAAATGGGGCTTCACCAAATAATTGGTTAACACAGGAAGGTATCCAAAAGAGGTTGAAAAAAATGAATGTTAATAAAGCCCCAGGTCTTGATGGTATAAATCCAAGGGTAACGGAAACCATTATATCTAATTTTTCAAGACTCACTCACCACAGGGTCTCTACCAGATGAGTGGAGAAAAGCAGAGCGGATACCTATATTTAAGAAGGGAGCAAGAGCAAATCCAGGGAATTATAACCTGTAAGTATCACTTCTGTAGTGGGAAAGCTTTTAGAAGGGTTAATAAGGGACAGTATACAAGAATATGTCTATTTGAACAAGATGATAAGAAGAAGACAACATGGATTTATGAGGGATAGGTCATGTCAGACACATCTTATTAGTTTCTATGAGGAGGTTAGTAGGAACTTTGATCAGAGCAACTCAGTTGAGGTAGTCTTGGATTTGGCAAAGTCTTTTGATACAGTGCCACATGGAAGACTATTGTGCAAACTAAGGGATGCAGGAATTGCAGTAAATATCTGCTCATATATTGAGAGCTGGCTAAAAGACAGGAAGCAAAGGGTTGTTTTAAATGGAACATACTCAGATTGGACTAATGTGGTAAGGGGGTTCGTCAAGGTTCAGTATTAGGTCCTCTTCTTTTTAACATATTTATTAATGACGTAGAAGTAGGACTAGAAAGTAGTGTCTCCATTTCTGCTGATGACACTAAGTTGTGCAAGGTAATTAAATCAGATAATGATGTGCTTTCCATCCAAATGGGTTTACATAGATTAGAGGAATGAGCATCTAAATAGCAGATGAGGTTTAATACGGATAAATGTAAAGTTATGAACCTGGGAAGGAAAAATAGCCATGCAATTTATAATCTTAATGAAGCAAATATAGGGGTATCAGATATTGAAAGGGATTTGGGAGTACTTGTGGACAACCACCCAGGTAACAGTGCTCAATGCCAAGCAGCATCTGCAAAGGCAAGTAAAATATTAGCATGTATTAAGAAGGATATAGGGTTCCATGGTGGCCCATTGGTTAGGATGCAGGTGCTTTCACCACAGCATCCTGATTTGAATCCAGCCAAGGAACCAAGAGGTCACACTAATCAGTACTTGGATGGGAGACCACCTGGGAATACCAGGAGCTGTATGCTGTGGCCCACTGGAGAAGGAACTGGCAACCCACTCCAGTATCCCTGCCATAAAAACCAATTAATTTCATCCTGATCAATTTACAGATTCATCAACTTCTAGAACTTGCACCTTTCTTCCTGTTCTCTCTCATGTACGGTGCAATGTTTCACAGCTGTGACCTAAGACCACAGGAGGAAGGGTTTCACAATAACAATGAAATGCTGCTGCATTCAGACATACTGCAAGTTAACAGCATACGTGAGAAGTGAGAGAGAACAGGAGGACTCAGTGAGCTTCGTAGAAGTATTGAACTATTTACAATGGAGAACATACAATTTTTTTCTATAATTATATACAATTTATAATTTATTTGTATATAATTATTTTTGGATCAGCATGGTGTTGTCCATGAGGTCACGGAGAGTCGGACACAACTGAGCAACGCTATTTGCATTTTACAAGAAGTGTATAGAAGCAAGGGAAGCAAATATAATTCTGTCACTGTACAAATCCCTAGTACACCCTCATTTGGAATATGGAGTACAATTTTCGGCACCACTTAGTAAAAAGGACATTTTAGGGCTGGAAAAGCTATAGAGAAGGGCTACAAAACTAATAAGGGAAATGGAGGGCTAAGATATGAAGAAAGACTAACCAAATTATATGTATTTTCACTAGAAATAAGGTGTCTATGAGGGAGATGATTACCTTATATAAAAACATCCAGGGTCAATATAAGGCTTTGTCAAGTGAACTTTTTGTGCCAAGAGATTTTCAACTGACAAGAGGACATTCCTTGAGGTTAGAGGAAAAAAGATTTCCCCTTAAAGAAAAGGGTTCTTCACAGTTAGGGTGGTAAAACTGTGGAATTCTTTACCAAAGGAGGTGGTGACAGCGAATTCAATAGATAACTTTAAAAAGGGGTTAGGCATATTTTTGAATAAAGAAGTCATTCAAGGTTTTCCTAGATTACTAGTGAAGGAGTATTGATCTAGGGAGGAGTCCGATCGCCAGTATCAGGAAGGAATTATGCTTTTTTTTCCCTCTTATGAGACAATTGTTTTTTTTTTCTGTTTGCCTTCCTCTGGGTTAATTAAGAATTATTAACAAATAATCCCCATATTAAAAGGATCAGAAGAGATCTAAAAAGGTTGAACTTAATGGACTAAAAGTCTTTATTCAACCTCAAATACTATGTAACTGTGTAACTTGTGGGACTCATATGCCAGGCTGCTTGCCCATTACATTTGTAGTTACTGGGGCAGCACATCGTTTTTTGATGCTTTCCCACTAACAGCAACATTATATTTACATGTAGCATATTCATGCTCAAAACATATTGCAACAATATCTTGTTTATTAAACCTTTTGTACTGTTAATTGAGGGTGATTTATACTTTGGGGGCGTCATAGAATGCCTCACTATTTTCAGTTGACCTATTATCATAAGGATTTCAGTCAGTTGTGGGCATCTTGTTGAGCCTTCCACACAGGGGGAATCCCTTCAGGGATTATAGACTAGGTTTATTGTATGGTCTCCGAACCCAATTATTCTGTATTTATAGACTTGGGGCCTCATTCAAATGTGATTTGGTCAATTGAATAGGGCTCTATATAAGCACAGAGCATATTTTTTTACAGAAGTTTTTAGTTAGTTAAGACCTTGCTTTTGGATAGAAGATCACTAACTAAAAACATCTGTAACAAAAATATGCTCTGTGCTTATATAGAGCCCTATTAAATTGGCCAAATTGCATTTGAATGAGGCCCTTAGAGTCTTCCATATGAGATCCCTTCTTTTATATGTGGCATAGTTTTCTAATGAATAACCATTTTCCAATTTGTTATTTTTTTTTTCGATATGCACCAGGAATAGGCATTTTTTTGTGTAATGAAAACAAGTCAATATTTCATTTTATCTCAGACCTTTTAATGGAGTTCCCACACTGGGATCTCCTACAGAAGCCCGCAGCTTGTTAGCATTAATGTTATAATTATGAGACGACTTATAGTACAACTTGAACAATCTGGGTTCACAGTTCTCTGAATTCCCATAATAGATACAAGCAAATTTGCAATTCTTTCATTGGAGTAACCAACATGGATGCTGAAGTATCTCTCCATCCAAACCATCCTTTGCCATCTTTCTTCTCCACATGTTTATATTATTGTTAGTGGTATTTTCCATGTTTTGAGATGGAAAATCTTGCATATATTTACACACCTTTATAAGAAAAGTTAATCTGTATTCATGTAACATTCCATCAATAAAAAGTATAGTTAAAATAAATATTTACTAATCTAAATATTGATGATATTTACATTTTTATGCAAAAAAAACTTCCATCTGATCAGTATAAAGAGATCATATTCATGTGAAAATAATGGTCACATCTTACAATCAGTACTTAATTATGGACCATATTCCTCAGTAAAGTTGACATGTAAACAAGCGCAAGGCACAAAAGTTTAACAGTTTATTTACCAGTATGTATTATTCCGAACAACCAAAAACAGAAAATAAGATCAGTGTATTTATACATACAACATAAATACATCGTTAATTTTCTTCCCTATGAACTCTGTAGAATGAAGCAAATATATGTTTTCAAACTTTATAAAGCACAATTTGTACAAAATAACTTATGAAAAAATGACTAGTTATTGACATTTGCTACATTAACAGTAATAAGATTAACTTACTACACTGTGGAGCAGATATGAGGTTCCTGCACCAACAATTCAATTCAAAATTCTGAAAAAAAAATCTGCTGAGGTCATTAAACAAATTAGTACAATGAGAATTCAGATCATGTAATCACACATATCCTAGATCCCTACAGACACATTTGTCACTATTTGTCACGAGCAATACCAAGCCAGCAGTGAATTTCATCCAGATGTTAGCATCTCATTTAAATGTGAAGGTTACCATGTATTCTAAAGCACTAGTGCGTGATATAAATATGGCCACCCTTCTCTTAGACTGCATGCACGAAGGGCACATACTGTTAAAAGACCACTTAAGTATAATCTATTTTGAAGAACTAGTCCTGATAATGAAAAACATTTTAGAAAGTAAGAAAAATACACACAAAAAAATGTATTGTTTTCATTGGGAATCAGCTATTGTATCTTATTGTTAGTTGCATATCCACTTAATCCTATTATAAGTTCCACAACATTGTGGCAGCCTTTCAACAATCCTAAATACATCAAAGGCCACTAATCTGGTTAAAGGGACTCATTCGTTTTAACTAGATTACCGTATTTGTCGCCATATAAGACGCACCTGCCCATAAGAAGCACCTAGTTTTTAGAGGAGGAAAAAAATATTCTGAAACAAACACAAATACACTTCACACACATATACACACCTACATCACACACAAATATATATATATTTGGGAGCCTCCAGGAGCTCTTGAGCCTCCCTGACCCTCCTGATCCCCCCTGCCCCTCTTGATCCTCCCCTTTCTTCTCTTGATTCTCCCCTCTGCCCATCCATGATCATCCCTTGGCCTATCTTGATCTCACCCCATCGTGCAGCGATTCCTACCAGCACTCCTGTACTGCAGCCTTCCCTTGCGTCGCGTGTGTGACGTCACTAAGATGCGCCGGCAGACGAGATGCAGTTCAGAGGCATGCTGCTGGTGCCGTAGGAAGAGCCAATGGGGGGGGATCAGGAGTGGGGATCTAAAGGGGGCCAAGGGAAGGATCAGAGGGGTCGAAGGGGAGAGTCAGGAGGAGGAGACGATCAAGAGGGGACAAAAAAGGCAGTTTTAATGTGATTACAGTTACTCAAGATGCTGGTTATCATGAGAGAGATCAGGAAGAATGAAGGAGGCTCGAGAAGGTAAGACTCTTACTCTATGTCTGTCTTAGTATACATTTTACATCATAATTACATTGAACAACATACAATTAATAATTAAAGTAGTTAAAACATTAATATTAAACATATTTTTGCCTAAAAAGGCATTTTAAGAAAGAATCAAAAGGCCACCTTACAAGTTAGGCAAAAATGAATACAATAGTAACAAATTATAGTATGTCTTGTTTTATTTTATTTTTTACTATATTTTACCCATTACAAAGTCACATTCTTCATAAGAGCAACATATGAATAGTAGGCTTCTATGGTCCCTTAAGTTATGGTCTTCTAACTTCATACTGAAAACTAAATCCATTACTTTTGGTTTCACTTTTAAAATTGGCAAAATTAAATGTAGACTTGACTTTCCCAAGAATGTATGAGATTTCAAACTGAAATTAAAGGCTGCAGATTGTAATATGAGACTCCAGTGATTATTTCAAGTAAAAGTATTTGTAGACCAACAAATAGGAGAACAACTTCTGATAAATAAGACTTAGACACGTATAGATTTCAATGAGCAACAGATCCCAAACTCTAAGCATAGCTGACAAGTTCAGAACCCACTATCTTGATTTAAGTTTCGTTATTGTGTATTTAGTATTAGCCTATGAGATACCATAAATTGCAGCCAATTAATGAATTATCCTAAGACCATTACCGGGACTAAAAAAAACACAAAAACAATATTATATATAGGTTGAAGTAGGTCAGAATTAAATATAGAAATATAGTGAAATAACATTAATAATTAATCAAACTTTCTGACCAAAATGTAGTTCAAAGTTTGCAGTTACATTCATTAAAGGTATATATAAGTTTCCTGGGTTTCAAATGTTTGGTAAGAAACAGGCAGTGATTAACAGAAACATATGTGTTATATAGAAAAGTTTGGTTTACTTATAAAGTTATAAACAAGAAAGTAAAATCCAGCTTTGCACACCCATTGGGAGCTTACATAACCAAGTACACTGAGGAGAGAAGCCAGGTAGAGAGTTTGACCTTTCTGGTAGAGAACACAGAAAGTACTTGCTGCTGGAAGTAATCACATGGTTGGGTGGGGTCTGGGCTCACAGCTGAATCAGAGCACAAGGCTATATAGAGAAGAGAGAGGAAGACTACATATCTCAGACCTCTTTGCAACACAGGAACCCAGAGTTTAATACAAATGCTTCAGCTAACCTCTGCTTTCTCATGATTGGCCGACACAAATTATGACTTTTATGTTAATCTTAGCAGGGATTTTCAGGGGTATCAACTAACAAAAGCTGCAGCTTGCAAAATGAAAAGATTTAGCAAACATCGGGGTGAGTTTGTAAATGTTTATTTTGGTATCTTTTCATGCAAAGAAAATGTTTGCATACACTACTGACTCTCCTGTATCAGATGCATTCATAATCCAGGAAACTTAGATATGCCTTTAATTGAATTGTACTTTGTATGACATAAACTGTAATTTGTGTACAGGTTGCAGATTTGTTTTTTAATTCTATATTTTTATATATGCAAGCATCTTTGTCTTATATAAATGTTTTAATTAAGTAATTAATTTTATCCTGATCAATTTACAGATTCATCAACTTCTAGAACTTGCACCTTTCTTCCTGTTCTCTCTCATGTACGGTGCAATGTTTCACAGCTGTGACCTAAGACTACAGGAGGAAGGGTTTCACAATAACAATGAAATGCTGCTGCATTCAAGACATACTGCAAGTTAACAGCATACGTGAGACGTCAGAGAGAACAGGAGGACTCAGTGAGCTTCGTAGAAGTATTGAACTATTAGCATTGGAAAATACAATGGAGAGCATACAATTTTTTTTCTATAAGTATATATAATTTATAATTTATTTGTATATAATTATTTTAAAATTCAAGTATAAGTTTTATTATAGAGTTTATAAACCAATGTACAGATGTTGGAAGTACCTCCAACTGTACAATCACATATTATAATTGTCTAACTGCGATTCGTCGTCACGCTTCAGACGAATCGCAGTTAGACAATTATAAACTGCTGCGCATTGCGCAGAGCGCGGCGCGAGCCGCGCATGCGCAGAGAGCGGCGCAAGCCGCGCTTGCGCGGCCCGAGAGCAGATGCAAGAGTGGGGAAGAGTGGGGAAGAGGGGGGAAGAGGGGGGGGTAGAGGCACAGAGGGAGAGTGGGGAAGAGGGGGGGGGTAGAGGCACAGAGGGAGAGTGGGGAAGAGGGGGGGGGGTAGAGGCACAGAGGGAGAGTGGGGAAGAGGGGGGGGGTAGAGGCACAGAGGGAGAGTGGGGAAGAGGGGGGGTAGAGGCACAGAGGGAGAGTGGGGAAGAGGGGAGGGAGAGTGGGGAAGAGGGGAGGGAGAATGGGGAAGAGGGGGGGGAGAGGCACAGAGGGAGAGTGGGGAAGAGGGGGGGGAGAGGCACGGCACAGAGGGAGAGTGGGGAAGAGGCACAGAGGGAGAGTGGGGAAGAGACACAGAGGGAGGGGGGAGAGACACAGAGGGATAGGTGGGAAAGAGACACAGGGGAGGTAGAGGAGGGGGAAAAGACACACGGGAGGGAGAAAAGGGGGAAGATACACATGGGAGGGAAATGGGGGGGGGGAGAGGGGAACAGACACAGGGGGAAGGTTAAAGAGACACAGGCCAGGGGGGAACAGGCACAGAGGGAGAGGGGGGAAGAGGCACAGAGGGAGAGGGGGGAAGAGACACAGGGGGGAGAGATACAGAGGGTGAGGGAGGAAGAGACACAGAGGGAAGGGGGGGAAGAGGTACAGAGAGAGGGGGAAAGAGGCACAGAGGGGGGGGGAACAGAGGAAGGGGTGAAGAGACACAGTGGCGAGACACACAGAGAGAGGCGGGGGAAGAGGCACAGAGGGAGAGGGGGAAGAGACAGGGAGGAAGAGGCACAGAAAGAGGAGGGGGAAGAGACACAGGGGAGTGAGAGGAGGGGGAAGAGACACAGGGGAGTGAGAGGAGGGGGGAAGATACACAAGGGAGGGAAATGGAGACACGAGGAAGGCCGTAACAGACACAGGGGGAGGGGGAAAGAGACACAGGCCAGGGGGGAACAGACACAGGGGAGGGTTGGGGGAGACACAGGGGGGGAAGAGATGCATAGGAGGGAGAAGGGGTTTAGAGACACAGGTGAGGGGTTTAGAGACACGGGAGGGAGAGGGAGGTAAAAACACAGGGGGGCAGGAGATACAAAGGAGGTAGACGAGGTGGAAGGAGACACAAGGGAGGGAGAGGAGGGGGGAAATAAGACACGAGGGAGGAAGTAGACAGAGGGAGAGACTCGCAATGAGCTCCAAAGGGGCTCATTGCAAGGCCTGTGATGAGCGCCAAAGGCGCTCATCACAAGGCCAGTAAAGTAGAGGGGGAGAGGCTTACATTGTGTGGCAAACAGCATTGCCAGGCTTCAGTTTTTATTGCCGTCATTTTTGACGGGCAAGTCGCTAGTTACATATAATAGTTGAAAAGAAGAGTCAAGCATCAAGCAACAATATTTTACAAGGAGGTTAATCCGTTATATACCTCTTCTTTGTATCATAGAGAACTCCAGCACTGAAGATTTTCTGATATAAATCCAATTCCAAGTTGAATACTCACACAATGGAATAAATAATTGTACATTTCTATATTTTAACACATTTCGTTGTACAAGAGATACCCAATCAGCCGCGGAGGCATATCTAATTTGAGGATCTTCTCTTCAACGTTTTGACCAAGAATTTTTCTTAGAATTAGTCTGCAGAGCTGGGATAATGTGTTTGGAGTCTCTGTAAAGGCAAGGATTTTAAGTATGAGTTGATATATACCTGAACCACTAATAGAGCTAGAAATAAATATCAATTAAATGTTGTTGTTTTTTAAATGCACATTCCTACAGTAATTAACATTGAAGTTTGAAATTTTGAGCCGTTATGATTCATCCACAGAAATTGGAATGAGATTGAAATTTTCGTCTCTCACTTTAAAATGCAGTTAGAGATATGAAACTATTTCAAATGTTAATTTTTGGTTTATACAGTTAAAGGAAAACTGACATTATAATGCACCTATCCTAAAGAATGCTCTCTCCAGCTCTGTCACTGTCCCCTACTTTTCAGGGCTTCAAACACTCTGGAATTCCAGCCAAAGAAGCCTACCAACTTACTCCCTAATTTCAGCAATTCAAACAAGACTAAATCTCCATGCCAGCAACTGCGACCCTCGCAAAGTTCACGTCGCAACCCAAAGAGCACGACACACACATTACGACACTAGCAAACAACATACGACACACGTTCACACACATTACGGCCTCGCAACACTCGGACGCAACTCGCGAACATTACAAAATTAAAAACACAATACATACACACAGCACATACATAAAAACCTTACCTACAGCAACAGGAAGCATCCAGGACTTCAAAAATGCAACTTACACCTTCATTTTACTCAAAATAAAAGCGTTTAGACACTAAACAATTTGCTAAGCGACACAAAAAATGGCCTACGAATAAAACGAAAACGAGGCTACACACGCAAACACCATACGAAACACGAAACACGTTACCACACATTACGAACTCGCAAACATCGGACGCAACACGCCGACATACAAACATTTAAAACACAATAAATACACACAACACACACATAAAAAGCTTACCTACAGCAAGAGGAACCATCCAGCACCTCAAAAAACCAAGTTACACCTTCATTTAAATAAAAATAAAACACTTTACACACTAATAAAATCGATAAGCGAGAGAAAAAATGGCCGCCGAAAAAAATGAAAACGAAGCTACAGCACTCTCAACACGTAAAACACCACAACACACTCGCAAAACACCACACGAAACTCGAAAACCACCACGAAGCACCTACTGATAATCCGCAGAGACGCATACCACAGATAACCCGCCATTTTACCCCAATGCGGAAGTACTACACTACGCTTCGTCTCGCGCACGCACAGTATTACACTGCACACATTCAGCACGCTTACACAGCAGCTCCACACCACTAATGCTGCAGCAACATCAAAACACATTCACAGCTCTTCAACACAATGCTTCAAAATAGGTAAAGTATATTAATTTATTAATGTATTATATATTTCATTATTACACACCAAACAGCATTAGCTACCTTACAATTTCATTGCCGTCATTTTTTGACGGGCAATTCTCTAGTACATAAATAATAATAATCAAAATGTATAAATCATACATAAAAGTTACTGAGCTCTAACTGATCTTGCACAAAATGATCCTGGCGCCATCTTGAGTCACACAATGCCAGTAAATAATTCATACTTACTTTCATAGTACTCAAAGCATTTGGCAGTGGGGCTGTTTGGCCATGTGTAATCCGCAGGCCTTTTCCCTCTATTGTCTCGAGCATATACATTTCCTCCAAATTCAACCAGCATCTTGATCAGATCTGTATTCTTCACCTTGGCTGCATGATGTAGAGCTGTCTCGTGGAGCTTTGCTGCATTCACTTTTGCTCCTGGCACAAAAAAAAAAAAATTACATTGAATTTTTTTTATTATTGCTTACCACGATCAAACAGACATTTTGGCAAACTTCACATTGCAAAACATAAACACAAACCTTACAAAATAACTACAAGCAAATATGTGCATGTTGCCAGCTAATGCTTATGAATGCTATACTAACTCAGAATTTACTTGTAGGTTGCTTTTAATTCACCTACTGTGAATTAAAAGCAAAAATGGAGAAGGTCTTATATTTAGAGATGTTGCATCTAACACCGCTATTAACACCCAAATTGCAAGTATAGGACTGTAACTACTTATGCCTAGAGGTAGGGTCATATGAGCAATATATGATCACTGAGGGGATACATCCTATCTGGAAGGGATAAACCTCCAAAACTAGCTGTAACCCTACTCAGCTGCAGGCTTGAGAACGGCCATAATAACAGATATGGTACCGGCAACAGAATATGAGCAAAAACTGCAAGATGATATCAGAGGCTTACAAAATTAAAGGGCCAGTGTAAGCATTTTTCAAGTTTAATCTGTGTTTTAATTCACTGTTAATTTATAATTAAAAAAACACATGTGTTAACACCAGGAAAAAAAAGGAGTTTGTAAAAATAACTACCTTATATACTCGTATAAGCAGACCCGAGTATAAGCCGAGGCACCTATTTTACCACAAAATACTGGGTAAAATGAGTGACTCGAGTATAAGCCGAGGGTGGGAAATGTGCTGCCCCCTGTATCCCTCTTGTGCCCTCTGTGTCCCCCCTCTTGTGTCCCCTCTCTCTCCTGTGTCTCTTCAACCTCTTTCCTAATCCTCAACCTCCCTCCTCATCCTCCCTACTCAACCCCCTCCTCAACCCCCCATCCTCATCCCCCCATCCTCAACCCCCTCCTCAACCCCCCCATCCTCAACCTCCCTCCTCAACCCCCCATCCTCAACCTCCCTCCTCATCCTCAACCCCCCATCCTCAACCCCCTCCTCAACCCCCCCATCCTCAACCTCCCTCCTCAACCTCCCTCCTCAACCTCCCTCCTCAACCTCAACCCCCCTCCTCAACCTCAACCCCCCTCAACCCCAACCCACCTCCTCAACCTCAACCCCCCCTCAACCCCAACCCCCCTCCTCAACCTAAACCCCCCTCAACCCCCCTCCTCAACCTAAACCCCTTCTCAACCTCTCTCCTCAACCCCCCCATCCTCAACCCCCTCCTCAACCCCACCATCCTCATCCTCTCTCCTCAACCCCCCATCCTCCTCCTCAACCCCCCATCCTCAACCCCCTCCTCAACCTTCCTCCTCAACCCCCCCATCCTCATCCTCAACCCCTCTCCTCAACCCCTCCTCCTCATCCTCAACCTCCCTCCTAATCCTCAACCTCCCTCCTCAACCCCCCATCCTCAACCCACACATCCTCAACCCCCCATCCTCAACCTCCCTCCTCATCCTCAACCCCCCATCCTCAACCCCCCCATCCTCAACCTCCCTCCTCATCCTCAACCCCCCATCCTCAACCTCCCTCCTCAACCCCCCTCCTCAACCTCAACCCCCCTCAACCCCAACCCACCCCCTCAACCCCAACCCCCCTCCTAAACCCCCCTCCTCAACCTAAACCCCCCCTAAATACCCTCCCCTCACTTACCTGCTTCTGCTCCGGCCTCCGCTCCTCGACCCGGCGCGCATGTGACGTCACAGGCGCACCGCGTCATTAGCATATACCGCTTGCCGGCACCCGGTATATGCTAATGCCGTGACGTCACATGCACGCCGCGTCATTAGCATATACCGGGTGCCTCCTCAACCTCCCTCCTCACCCGGTATATGCTAATGGCGTGGCGCGCATGTGACGTCACGGCATTAGCATATACAAGGTGCCGGCACCCGGTATATGCTAATGATGCGGCGCGCATGTGACGTCACATGCGCGCCGGGTCAAGGAGCGGAGGCCGGAGCAGAAGCAGGTAAGTGAGGGGAGAGAGGGAGGTATTTAGGGGGGTTTAGGTTGAGGAGGGGGGTTGGGGGGGGCTTAGGTTGAGGAGGGCGGTTGAGGAGGGGGGTTGGGGTTGAGGGGGATTGAGGTTGAGGAGGGGGGAGGGAAAGAGACACGGGGGTAGAGAGACACGGGGGGGTAGAGACACATGGGGGGGCTTAGAGACACACGGGGGGGGGGTAGAGAGACACGGGGGGGAGTGTAAGCCAAGGGGGCCCTTTTTAGCCTTAAAAAAAGGGCAGAAAAACTCAGCTTATACTTGAGTATACGGTTTAAAAACATAGGGCTCCATTCAATTGCAAGCCTGCAATTGCCTCTAGCACTTAATTTTGGCTGCGGGCTCCATTTTTTATAAAAAATTAGACACATTTAATTATATTTAAATCTGAACTGCCCTCTCACAGCCTCCACACGGAAACCATGCACTTGTAAGTAGGATTTCAGTGGTCGTGATCATATGATCTAACAATATTTAAGCAATTTACTTCTTAGACACAGCCAATAAAAAATGGGACGGTCATCATGTCAGTAAAACATGGAGTTTATACTTACACTTCACTCAGAGACTACAAAGAGGTAATATTAGCGATCAGACTCGCAATCCAGCAATATAGAAATCAATACAATTAGTGAAAGCAACTGTTCTAGTCCATGATATGTATTAACCCCTTAAGTCCCGGGACCCTTGATTATTGGGTAGTGCGTTAACCATGATGCTGTATACTGAAACGGACATAATAATACAATATCATGTTCTTTAATTACATGTTATGTTTAAATTGGACTGTTAAGCGGTCATTTTTTTTCTTTGCTATACTGTCTCTGTAACTGCAGCCGTGGAACTCAGCAATGTTTTTAAAACCATTTGCGAGTGGTCTTTGATACCTGTAATATTTTCTTCATTTTTTTGTAGTTACAGCACTGCCCTGATTTGGGAGTGATCCGTAAAATCTTACAACAAATCCCTATGCTATTAAAAGTCTAACTGAGTAATTCATAATTTTTGAGCCCTGCTGAAAATCAGTGAAAGAGGTTACCAAATTTGCAGCTTTGGCTTGCCGCAATCACTCGTAGAAGTCCTCTCGCAATGTTTTCGGGATGGGTGATTAACACTTTGCTTTCAAACATGGTATAATCTGCGATATAGGGGATTACCGTGGAGGGCTATGGTTTTAAATTATTTTAAATGATAATGTTAAAGGGATATGTAAGGGAATGCATCTGATAGAGGAGAATTAGTAGTGTATGAAACATTTTTTCATAAACATTAAAACCCCCAAAATAAACATTAATTAGATTACCTTGAAGTTAGCAAAATGTCCTATGTTTTGGGCATTTGCATTTGATCGTGTATGCCCCTTGAAAATCCCATCTGAATTAGCATAACATTAAAATTCAGAATCAGGCTAATACATTGTATTATTCTTCACCTCAGTGGCTTCTTGCATTCTCAGTAAAAGAATGGCAACAGTTACTTCCTGTGCTCTGTACAAGAAAGGTCAAAATATGTACCCTGCTGTATTTCCTGTGTGTACCCGGCTTATGTAAGTGTCCTGTGGGTGTGAACAGCTGGATTTTTCCTTTTGTGCAAATACCTTTGTAAGTAAACTGAACTTTTTATATATAACACATGTTTTAATACACTACTAATTCTCCTCTATCAGATGCAGCCATAATCCAGCTCACTTACATATACATTCAACAATTGATGAACTAAAAATAAATTTAACATGAAGAAGAGCTTACACTGGCTCTTTAAAGTACAATGAAACTTAATTAAAAATATAAGGCACTTATTAAATACTTAAAATGAATGCACATTACATTTATTACCTGAATATTGCATTCCTTTTTTACAGTGTACAGCCCAGTCAATTAAGTCTGGTAAATAGAACATTGTGTTGTAAACAAAAACAGCTCATTACCAGTACAAAGGCCTCAGGGATTGTTGGTTTAGTCCATTAAAATGTGCTAGAAACAATGGGTGGGGAAGAACCTCCTTCAACATACTATCTGCACAGTCTTACACTAGGGGACTTTAAGGCAAGCTTTTAATAAATCGACTTGCTTTTAAAAAATATATACTATAGTATTTGAGGTTGAATAAAGACTGTTAGTCCATCAAGTTCAACCTTTTTAGTTTTCTCTTGATCTTTTTAATATGTGGACTATTTGTTATTACTTGTTAATTGATCCAGAGGAAGGCAAACAGAAGAAAAAAAAAACATTGAAACTTTGCCAATTGTCTCATAAGGGGAAAAAAAGCAAAATTCCTTCCTGACCCCAGAAACTGGCGATCAAATTTCTCCCTGGATCAATATTCCTTCCCTAGTTATCTAGGATAGCCTTGAATGCCCTCTTTATTCAAAATTATATCGAATCCCTTTTTGAAGTTATCTATCGAATTTGCTGTCACCACCTTCTTTGGTAGAGAGTTCTACAGTTTAACCACCCTAACTGTGAAGAACCCTTTTCTTTGTTTAAGGGGGGAAAAAATGTCCTCTATCCTCAAGGGATGTCCTCTTGTCAGTTGAAAATCCCTTGCTATAAAAAGTTCACTTGACAAAGCCTTATACTGACCCTGGATGTATTTATATAAGGTAATCATATCTCCTCTTAGACGCCTTTTTTCTAGCGAAAATAAGTTTAATTTGATTAGTCTTTCTTAATAACTTAACCCCTGCATTCCCCTTATTAGTTTTGTTGCCCTTCTCTGTACTTTTTTCAGCTCTAAAATGTCCTTTCTATGAAGTGGTGCCCAAAATTGTTCTACATATTCCAAATGAGGGCGTACTAGAGATTTGTTTAGTGGTAGAATTATATTTGCTTCCCTTGCATCTATACCCTTCTTAATACATGCTAATATTTTATTTGCCCTTGCAGCTGCTGCTTGGCTTTGAGCACTGTTACCTAGGCGGTTGTCCACTAGTACTCCCAAATCCCTTTCAATATCTGATACACCTAGATTTGCTCTATTAAGATTATAAAAACCTTACATTTATTTGTATTAAATCTCATCTGCCATTTAGCCGCCCATTTCTCTAATTTATGCAAATCCCTTAGTAGGGAAAGTACATCCTTATCTGGTTTAATTACCTTGCACAACTTAGTGTCATCAGCAAAAATGGAGACACTACTTTCGAGTCCTACTTCAATGTCATTAATAAATATGTAAAAAGGAGAGGACCTAATACTGAACCTTGAGGAACCCCACTTACCACATTAGTCCAATCTGAGTATGTTCCATTTACAACAACCCTTTGCTTCCTGTCTTTTAGCCAGCTCTCGATCCATGAGCAGATATTTACTGCAATTCCTGTATCCTTTAGTTTGCTCAAAAGTCTCCCATGAGGCACTGTATCAAAAGTCTTTGCAAAATCCAAAAATGACTACATCCACTGAGTTGACCTGATCCAAGTTCCTACTAACCTCCTCATAGAAACTAATTAGATTGGTCTGACACGACCTTTCCTTCATAAATCTGTGTTGACTGCTACCTATGATCCTGTTCAAATAGACATATTCTTGTATTCTGTCCCTTATTAACCCTTCTAAAAGCTTCCCAACTACAGATGTGAGGCTCACTGGTCTATAATTCCCCGGATTTGCTCTTGATCCCTCCTTAAATTATAGGTATCACCTCTGCTTTTCTCCAGTCATCCGGTAGAGAACCTGTAGTGAGTGAGTCTTGAGAGATTAGATATAATGGTTTGGCTATTACAGAACCCAGCTCCCTCAGTACCCTTGGATGTATTCCATCAGGACCCGGGGCTTTATTAACATTTATTTTCTCCAATTTCTTTTGGATTTCTTCCTGCATTAACCAATTATTTAGTGATGGTAGTGTAGCCCCATTATGTTGCGGTGTCCCAACCACTTGTACCTCTCTTGTGTATACCGACTAAAATAACCTATTTAGCTCATCTGCCTTTTCCTGGTCACTAATTATCAGATGGCCTGTGTCACATTGTAATGGTCCTATAGCTTCCTTCCTCGCCTTCTTCCCATTAATATATTTAAAAAATATTTTAGGGTTAGTCTTACTTTCCTTTGCAACTGACTTCTCATTTTCTATTTTAGTCAGTCTAATAGCCCTTTTGCAAGCTTTATTGATTTCCTTATAGTCACATAAAGCTGCCCCTGTTTCCTCCTTCTTGTATAATTTAAATGCATGTTTCTTTTTCCTTATCATGATCTTTAAGTTATTGTTAGGCCACATGGGATGTGATTTACTCCTATTAATTTTATTTCCACATAGTATATGCCGATGAGTATGCTTATTTAGTAAGGATTTGAATGTTGTCCATTTATTTTCAGTATTTTTTCCTGTAAGCTTTGTCCCAGTCTATATGTAGTATTGCTGCCCGTAGCCCATTAAAGTTCGCCCTTTTAAAATGTAGAGTTTTCGTTGGCCCCTTACAACTCTGTTTTTTGTATTCAATCTCAAATGAGACTGTGTTGTGATCACTGTTCTCAAAAGGTTCCCCTATCTTAACATTTGATATAATATCAATATTACTTGTGATGACTAAATCCAAGATGGCCCCATTTCTAGTAGGCTCTTGTATAACCTGGGCCAGATAATGATCCCCGAGTGTACTCAAGAACCTGCTCCCTTTAGCAGAGCTGCTGGTCTCATTTATCCAGTTTATTTCAGGGTAATTAAAATCTCCCATTATTAGAACTTGACCATGCCTAGCTGCATTTCCAATCTGTAACAATAATTGTATTTCCTCACTTTCAATTATATTTGGGGGTTTATAGCATACTCCCTCCAATATGCGTTTAGAATTAGCTCCTCCACTATTTAGCTCAACCCACAAAGATTCAATGTTGCCGTTATTTCCAGCATAAATATCTTCTCTGACTATAGGCTTAAATTCAGGCTTAACATACAGACAGATCCCTCCTCCTCTTTTACCATTTCCCCTATCTTTCCTAAATAGGTTATAACCATCCAGATTAACAGTCCAGTCATGAGATTCATCCCACCATGTTTCAGTAATGCCTATTAAGCCCCATTTTTCTTGTACTGCTAATAATTCTTGCTCGCCCATTTTCCCAGGCAAACTTCTTGCATTAGCAAGCATACACTTTATGTTGCTATGGCTCTGCCGTTGTGAAGTGCTTGCCACTGTATTTGAGGCCCCTATTAATATCTCCCTACTGTCTATTGTGACCCTCCCCCTTCTCCTCCTCCATGGGTAACTAATTCATCCCTTTCCCTCTCTACCCTTTTTTCCCCCAATACTTCTATATAGTCCCTCCCCCACACCTACAAGTTTAAAAACTCCCCCAGCTGTTCCCTCATCATTAAGGTGCAATCCATCCCGCTACAGAGATTGTACCGAAGTATGAAGTTTATCTACTGCACATAAAAATGTGATAGAAAGTGCAGAGTGCACTGGGAATAAGTGTTTTAACTTATATATAAACAACCAAATGTAAACACAAATGTATTATTCACTGCACTCTACACAGTGTAGACTTCTACCAATATCTTACCCACCATAAGCTAAATGATGTTGTAGATAATAGACTTCCCACAAAATCTATAGCAGGAGTTAGGAACCAGCCCCACACTCCATTTAATAGTGAAACAGCTGTCTGTGGATAGGTGTCCTACCTTGTGTATAATTTATACTTTTAAACTGTGCAATACAGACAGCATATGCCTAAAAGGAAGCATGTATAAAGTGTTATTGAATTAAAAAGTGAAATGCATTGCTGACTCATTTACATATCCCTGCCCAGTTACTCAGAGTGCAGTGCAATAACTTTATTTCTGGGAATACTGAGCATGAAATAATATTTTTTACTTATTTTTATATGTTCAAATGTGAAAACAAATCTACTATTTATTTACTGTACTCTGTATGGTAAAGGCTTCTATCGCTCTTTTGCCCACCATAAGCTAAATGATGTTGTAGTAAAGTAAAAAAAAAAGGGGGATTAAAAAAAACCTGAAGCATACCTGCCCGAAGTAAGACTTTGGCACAGTCCAGATGTTCCCTGGCACAGGCTACATGTAGTGGGGTTCCAAAGTGACAATCATGGGCTTCCAGATTCGCACCCACTTCGATCAAGAACTTGACACATTCTGATTTACCTGCAAAACAAATGGTAATGGACAATACTTAAAATGCTGCTACATCACTTTAGTAAATAATAATGCCTTTGATCCTTTAGAATTGTCTGATTTGTATTCTGACACTAAATTAACAGAAAAGTTATGTATTTTAGTGTCACGACACTTGGCCAGCCGGACCCCATGTTCTGGAACTCCCACTGGTTAGGTCCTCTTATCGGGTTGGTATGACTCTCCTCAGTGACCACAGGCAGAGTACAGAGATTCTCTTTTGAAAATAGCATAAATGCCTTATAAAATAGCTTCCGTTAGCTAATGAAGAACAGCTCGCACACATTTAATTATTGACCAGAAGTGACTTTATTGGGGATGACTGAATAAAAGATCCGTCAGACATAACAGAAAACAAACTACACGTCCACATAACAAATTTAAACCTCCCTCCCCCTTATTGTCCACTAATTAACCCAAGGCACTAGGTCCAGGATGCTGATATCAACAGTGGGGAATACCCAGGTATGGCCGTGGTGCCAGCAAGTCTCATTCCTTACTCTAATTTCCCCTGCTATGTGTAAATGGCACACAGACACATCTACCACCTTGGGTGCCAGCCAGGAAAAAAGTAAGGGGAACAGATTTTGGCTTAGCCTGGGCAAAGGGTCGGGTCCCATGTCCATTGTGAGTAATAAAGTACATAAGTCGGGGTTAGTGACCATACAGAATGCTCACCACTCATACATGCTTCATGGAGGGGGGAAGCAGTAAACAGTGGAGGGTTGACTTTAGCACCATGATCTATGAGGATCCTCACACACTCCAGACTGCCTGCACAGGAGGCGTCACAGAGCGGGGTGCTTCCATCCACATTTCTCGCATCTACCTATGTATATAAAAGAGACAGAGAAACATATACAGTATGAACCAGGATGCTTGTGATTTGTTATACAATCTAAAATCCTTTGTAGCAGAGCTCAATTTTTTTAAAAGGTTGCATTGTACAAAATAATATTTAGTTTGAAATGTCTGTAATACCAATGGAATATATTAGCTAACGTGTTGTGTGTTAAGTGAATAAAACTTCTTAAGAGCCTTCACTCTTTTATATTCATTCAGGAAGTGTGTTTCTCAAGAAGACACAAAGGGATATGGATGGTTTCTGTATGTCATATCCCTCTGTATCTATTTACTTTTATGCACTTATAAGCTCTGCCTAAAATAAAACAAATAATCCCTGTATGGGTCTGCCCACTGTAGCGTATGCAGACACAGACTCTGTAGGGCTGGATATGCAGTGTAGTGTCCTAGTCTATCAGGGACCACATCTCAGCAGCATGTTGTTGATTGGTTAGTATGAGACACAGCACAGTAAGTACAGCAGAGTCTGTGTCTGTATATATTGCGGTGGGTAGAACCATACATGGACTATTTGTTCGATTTTAGGCATTCTGGTTGCACAATTGGTTAAAGGTATATGGAAGTTTCTTGAATTATGAAGCATCTGAACAGTAATGTATGCAGCATTTTTTGGGGGGCATGAAAAAAATCCAAATAAGCATTAATAAGCTTACCCTAAAGTATACAAAATTAATCAGTTTTGAGGCAGCTGGTTTTCAGAATGACCATGAAAATCCAAGCTAAATTAGCTTAAAATTTCTAATTTGTTGTGGCCAATCAGAGGCAGCTACAACGTTGTATCCGTTTTCCTCTAACTGGCTGACACCAAGCTGCAGCTGTGATATTGTCAGCTGATTGGCCAGGACACAAACCTGCACAGCTCATTGGCTAGGACGGGTTGCCTACATGGGTGTCTCAGGGCTGGAGATCACACAAGAGATGTCACGTGTACTTTGAATTACAAATATACAGAACTCCTCAATGCTATGATTTGATATGAGACGCCCGATCAGACACACAAACTACCAGATACCTTTAAGCACATGGATTTATAGTAAACTGATAACAACAAATCATTTGTTCATTCAACAAATCAAGCCGGGGAGGAGTAATCGCTTGTGTTGAGCTATCTATGTGTTGCTTTAATTTACACGCAAATAAAATAAAACACCATTTTAATGTTTAAAACGTAAGCCTCGTGTTATTATCAGTCAATGTTGAGTTACACACCTGGGCGCCCGCAGCCAGCAGCAGTTTTACACACTGAATGTGACCGTGGAGACACGCTTCATGTAGGGGTGTTACAGAGTCCACAGTGACCACGTTAACACAGGTGCCGCTGTCAATCAGTTGCTGGAGCTCAGGTAGGTGGCCTTGTCTGGATGCGTCGTGCACGGCTGTCCGATCTACCCAGTTACCTAAGATAAAATAACATGAAGATTTATGATTTAAAAAGAAAAGGCAACGCATACTATTAACTATTCGATAAAAACATAAAATGTGTACTATAAACCACCAAGGGTCGGTGTAAGCACCAAGCATTCATAGCAATAGCTAAACACATTTATATTTTTGTAGATCTTTACCATACTTTCCTCTCTTACCCGGCTGTTGATTTAGCATCTTTAATCCGTAATCTTATGTTAGCTAATTTCTATCTCTCCCTCGGGTTTCATGACACGGTTATACTGCACTACCTGTCCCTGCGTGGAAACATCAATTGTATATGCGTGATAATACAGACTAAGGAATTCCACATCCCTTTCAGCTTCATTATTGCTTCATTTATTGACCACCAGATGGCAGCAAAAGCAAAGGTAAGGACAGAAAGTGTAACTTATCCTGCCAAGCCAGCCTCTCCCCTTAGTATACTGGGCCCAGGAGCACCACTGATGATGATGATGATTATTATTATCCTTTATATGTAAAGAGCCAACATATTACGTAGCGCTGTACAGGGGTTAAGTACAAGGTAAACAACAATACTAACACATTGCAAAAGAATGGAGGGTCCTGGCTTTGAGCTTAGACTCTAATGTACTTAGCGCTTGTTCCCAGACCACCGACACAAGACTGAAAACTCACAAACTTACCCCTGGTTGTTAGTAGGTATATAAAATTTGTGTGTTTACTTTTATGTACTTTATTTTTTAAGATGAGCTTATTAGGTCTGATTTTACTAAAATAAGTAGTCCTTGATTTAGGGCTGCCCACCACAGCATATGCAGACACAGACTCTTTAGGGCTGGATGTCCAGTGTACTATCCTATCCGGGACCACGTCTCAGCAGAATGTTACTGAGAAATGGTCACTGATTGGTTAGTATGAGACACTGCACAGCAAGTACAACAGAGTCTGTGTCTGCATTTGCTGCAGTGGGCAGACCCATACAGGGACTATTTGTATGATTTTATTGCAAATACAGAGCTTATAAGAACTGCTTAATAAAATAAAGTACATATCAGTAAATAGATAACGAGGGACATTATATAACTAGTAACATCTATTTCCCTTTAGCCTCCCCACTTCTCCAGAACATACCCGAAAACCTGGCTCCCCAAAATCAAGGTTTTGTCTTTTTATGTTGGTTGGGCTACCTTATTATGCTAATGGGCGGCTCTAATGTGTGCATGTGAGTAATGTTATATATATATATATCATCACATACATGTAGTGAATGTCCATTCACTGGTTTATCAATGGTTTAAAAAAAATCCATTACTGGTGTGAAGCTGACTCATACAGACTACGGCAAGCGCGACGAGTACAGAAAACGCATTGGGTGTCGAGGCAATTTCTGCTCATCAAAACGCAGTGAATACCACATTCGAGCAATTTTGAGGCAGACGAGTACCAAGGTACTACTGTAAATATAAATAAATATACATATATATATACACACACATCTGTATATATAAATATATATGTATATAAGTTAAATTATTTTTTTATATATATATGTAAAATGTAAATGGCGTAGCTCAGTCATGTCCGACTCTCCATGACCTCATGGACATCACACCATGCTGATCCACTGCCAGAGATACTAAAGTGGGTCTACATTTTTTAACCCTCCCCCTCAGCCTTCCTCATACTCCCTGTGTTAGAGAGTAATCATTGCTAATTACTCATTTCAGTCTAAGAAAATTGGCAAGATATTAAAGCGAGGGGCCGCATTTGCGGAGGTGGAGGCTCTACGGCGTCTCACTTGCGGTTACAAACAGCCACAGAAGCGAACTTAGAAAAAAAAAAACCAATAACAATACGGACTTACACAAAAAAATACGAGCCGCAGGAAAATACGAAATTAACGGCCGTAACGCGGACATCCACAAAAAAGAAAAACACTTAAAATAAATAAATAAATAAACACACACACAGCATGGGGGGACAGCCTCGACATCTGTCAGCGAGGTTGCCCTGAATTAAAGTCTAATTTAAAAAGTTTTGGAACTTGAAAATTGGCTATGTGATAAAAAAAATGGCGGACGAAAAAAATGAAAACGAGGCTACACGACCTAAAACCTGCAAATAACAGCCAGGCATGAACGACTTTTGCCAAGGACGTACGAGGTACAAAAATGCAAAATTACGAAGTCGTAAAAATACGAACTTAACGGGCGAAAAAAACACATTAAAAACAAACAAAAAACATTAAAAGCACACAAAATACAAACAAAAACAAAAACATTACACACAGCAAGGGGTGACAGCAGTCTGGGAGTCAGGTTGCACGCAAATGTAAGTCCAATTTACAGAGTTTAGACACTCGAAAATCCCCAAAGCAAGAGAAAAAATGGCAGCTGAAACAAACGAAAATGAGGCTACACGACCCCTAAACCCGCAAAACACCGCCAGGCACATACGACTTTTACACAAACCCGTACGAGGTACAAGATAAATCATCCACTCCTCCCTACCACATACACAATCGCCGCCATTTTACAACACTAACTTACAGAATGCGGAATTACACAGCTACACAAACGGTTTCCCCTCGCGCACGCAGCCTATTTACACTACACACTGCACACATTGCTGACACTTACACATCAGTTCAACAACACTGCAAACCTACATTGGATGCTGCAGGAACATGAAAACAGATTGTCAGCTCTTCAGCACAATGCTTCCTGCATGTATTACTTACAAATAGGTAAAGTATATTAATTTATCATTTCATTAATTAATTAATTATCATGAAAAAATACATATACAGAAAAAAAAAGCACACCACAGGATCGCAATAAACGTCAAAGGCCTTCACCGCGCACCTCACAAGTAGCGCCAACGGTGCTCATAGGACACAAAGTACATCAGGGGAGAGGCTTTCAATAAGCGCCAAAAGGAGATCAGCGCGGACCTTACAATGAGCGCAAAAGCGCCTCTGATAACAAATTACACCAACCAAGAGGCTCGCAATGAGCGCCGAAGGATATCAGACGACCAAAACACTTACTGTCTGTGGCAAAACAGCATTACCTGCCTTACAATTTTATTGCCCCGTTATTTTTGACGGGCAAGTCACTAGTATATATATATTTTTATTTTTAATAAATATAAATAATATATATATTTGAAACATTTGAGCCTAGGGGCACAATTATACAGGGAAAAGCTATGTTTTAATTTAAAAAATATATATATAATAATAGTTTGTATGCTACCTGTACTGGTCCCTAAGGTTGAAGGCTGCGTGCGTGAGAGGGGCATTTATATTTCTGGTGAGCAGGACTTGCATTTATTCATATAAACTGCCTGCTTCTGAGTAAGTAAACAGTAAGTGTCAATGTCATGTAGATCCAATTACCTAACAAATCCTCATTTCCCCTCCCACTGATAGATAAACAACACACCTCATTCTCCTATCAGAAAGTGATCAAAGAAAGATAAGATGGAATCTCCTGTACATAAACAGTATGAAATAGCATTAATTAATCTGGAATAATTGTAATTTAGGCAGAAAATGCAGTAAGAGATAAATTACTATAATTAGCATGTCCAGCATAATAATAGATATCTTAATACTCTATACAGCTGCAATTATGCTGATTCAACAGGCTGACTTGGAGCCTCAGGAGGAGAGCAGACAAGCCGTGGATTGAACTTCCATTTAATCCTATCATTACACTAAACATCACTAAAGCAGCATTTTCAAAAGACATGCAAAGATCTCCATGTATTGAGCATTTCCCACCGATATCCCCGATGACTGGGCCCCTATACACCGCAGAGGAGGTGCCTAGCGCCGCTCCGGTATCCATGACAACAAGGCCCCGGCCAGGAAACTGCGAGCATCAAGGACCACCACGTGATCTGCTCTTCTGACGTCACCTCACCTACCCATAGCCAGTTCACATGATCATGCAGTAAACTGCCTCGCAAATGTTGCTGGGAGCTGTAGTCTACGAGTGACGTCAGCCTATAGCTCCCAGAATCCTCACAGACAAAGCACTAATTTGAAATGCGTCACTGTAGTAGGCGAGAGCGGCAGCCATATTGGTTTTTGGCAAACCGCTTAAAATATAATAAAAACAACAAATAACAATTGTGGATTGGGTTGAAGTTACAATAAACGTGCAGACAGATTATCATATATCATACAGTCGTCGAAATTATGCAATACACGTATGCCTGTATGATGTTTATAGTAGGAAACGCAACTGACAGGTTGACAGGTTACGTGTGATAGCACTAGTTTCGAATATTTATTGAATTCGTTCATAAAGTCGACTAGAGCGCGAATAAAAATTAAACAGCGGCTAATTGTATATATATAGAAATTATTTATATAATATATTTTTCTATATATTATACGTTTCTCTCGTGTTTTCCTCACAATTAAAGCGCTTTTGCCCAAAATCAAAATGGCGCCGAGCCCAGCGTGAGATTGGAAAAAACAAAATGGCTCCGCCTTTGTGCGATGTGGCTGTGCTCTGCGGGCGGCCATTTTAGTGATACATGCAACTACGTAATGGAGGCAAACTTTTTTTGAGATGTAATACTTTATTTTAACGAGATTATATTTCTATAAAGTAAAAAAAAAGCAGCAAATGTAATTTATGATCAATAAAAATATGTATTTGATTATTTTCATGAGTTTATATACTATTTTTGTCAATGTATTTGGCACAAATAATGAAAAAGAATAAAATGATAAAGTATTAATTACATGTTTATTTTTAAATTGGGAATGTAACTTATTAACATGAATTAAATATACTTTACAACACCTCACATTACTTCAAGTTATTTAGAATTATAAGGGCATTATGGCCACATCTTTTCTAAATATCTAAACATGATAATAGGCAAAGGTTTTAAAATTAAACACAACCTTTGTATTTTTATCTTTTATATGAAAATATTCTTTATTGGCTAATTTTCCAGACAGCTGATTCTGCCTGTTACTTTTCCAGGAGGGTGTATTCTTATAAACTAATTAACTTTCCATTAGTGCTATTGAAATCCATATTCCCATTGTGCAGATAGGATCTTCTCTGCATTCAAAGTCTCCTCCCACCTCAGGAAGTGGATCATCAAAAAACAAAATGGTAGAATTCACAGCAGTATAATTCGATATATTTAATATATTTCAAGCTGTATTATATTGCATACACTTAAAAATGCTAAATAGTTTTAGGATGGAAAATAAAATAACAAAATTAATAATACATAATATTAATTTACTTTGCCATTTCTTTTTTTTTTTCCTGATCACCTACCTGAGGTAGAAGAGACTATTTGAAACATGAGGTTACTATCCGCACAATGGAAATGTGGCATCTACAAATGCCACCTTTTCAACCGGACTAATAGAAATCTCAATACAGAGGTACACCTTTCTGAAACAATAAGAGGCAGTATTGTCTGACAATACAAAATGGATTCCTGCAGAGGGAAGGGGCGTGGAGTCAATTTCAATCTTATCCAAATATCTTAACAAAGGGTCTATGTTCCTTCTTTCCCCTCCCCTCTCTCCACTGGTAGCCAAAACACACACCCTCATGATTCAGCTTTGTGAAATGATGTAACAAACACAAAATGGATGCCTGTTGGCTACTCAGCCAATCAGAGGCCATATCCAGAAATGTCTTCTCTACGATTCCATCATTCAATAAGTCAACATGAGGTTCTTACTATAAAGGAGAACTGGCAGGGGATAATTCAACATGTATTCAATGTTTACTGCAATATTATGTAAACATTTTAAAAGTATGTTTTGTAATTAAAATATGTCTCAGATTTACACAATGGTTTTGAATGAAAATGTATAAATTAGCTTTGTTGAGTCCATTTACACCATGTAGCGCCTGGGTACCATTGTCGTTGCTGTTTAGTAATTCAGTGGTGTCCAACCATCCTTCCCCTCGAAGTTCCATCAAGCTCATGCTCATTGCTTCAATGACCTCATCTATCAAGCTCTGCCGTCTCCTTCTTCATGTGCCTTCAATCTTTCCTTGCATCAGGGTCTTCTCAAGAGAATCCGGTCATCTAATGATATGTCCAAATATTTGAGCTTTAGCCTCATGATCAAACCTTACAGTAAACATTTTGGCTTGGTTTCCTGTAGTTTAGGGATATCACAAAATCCTGTTATTGAATATCTAGTGCTACTTTATTACATTTCATATGCGTACCTACAATAAAGACCAGAGCCTGGAGGGATGCCATACTAAGAAGTAGCTGACAACATGTTTAGAATACAACGTTGGCTTGTACATACTAATTAGTCCGCAACAGGTCTTCACTGCTTGACCCAAAATAATTTAGCATGGTTCTCGTTAACCTGCACAGAGAGTTAAAAAACATCTCAGGCTGGATATGTATAAATTAGTTAACCCACCCAAAGGCATCATGGGCAAAATTAGTAGGTTCTGTACTATCCATACTGGGTGGCCAAGTCCACACTCAACACAACATCATGTAGACTAATCTCTGATGGGCAATAAATATAATATTGTGACATACATGGTAACTGAATGCCGGAATAATATATTATTATTATTGTTTATTTGTAACGTATTTTATTATTTTAGTAGCTTTTGAGGGTCACGCATGTGATAAATACATCATCAATATACCTAAACCAAGCATTCATATGACATTCAACTTTATGATTCATTTAAAACTCTTCATTTTCAAATTCTATTGTACAATAAAAATCATTGTTCATTTTGTGTTATCATAAAAATGAATTAATTTTTTATATGAATTATTACATATAAATGTTGAGGACAGCCATGGACACGCTCACCAATCACACTTATGAACGTTTATAGCTAGGGTGGAAGTATAGTGCAGATTTTCATTGCCAGAATGGACATTAGTAATGTGTGGATACGTTATATTGACGATATACCAGTTACCGGAGCTCTTATTCTTACCATAACGCTTATCAGTGATGGTACCCAGTTATTGTAACCAGATACGGAGGAAGCCCTTAAAAAACAGCTGGGGGGTTGGGGGGGGGGGGCAATATTTGAAAGCTATGAACATCTGGAGCATAGCTCTGCATCACATATATAACTGTATTAATTTCTCCATTTAGTCACATTCATTATGTAGAATTAATTAATGGCATAATTAAACAATGGATACACTGTACTGCATTGAAGCCATTTGGGTATATACAATAATAATTTAATGATTACACTAATCATCTTAAAGGTATATGGAAGGTTTCTGGATTTTACTAGGTATATAATATCCCTTTTAATCTATTTACTTTTATGTACTTTATTTTATTAAGAAGTGCCTTAATAAAAGCTCTGTTTTTATTGACTAATATCACACAAATAGTCCCTGTATGGATCTGACCACAGCAGCCTATGCAGACACAGGACTTGATGTGCATTGTAATGTTCTAGCCTATCAGTGGCCATGTTTCAGCAGCATTTTGCTGATTGTTGCACTAGGACACTAAACTGCGCAGTCAGCACTACAGACTCTTTATGAGCTGCAGAGGGTTGACCCATACATGGATTATGTGTTTGATTTATGGCAGTAACAACAGAGCTTATTAAAATAAAGTACAGACAATTAAATAAATACACAAGGATATTATATACCTTTAGTGATCTGTGATTGTCTAATGGCTGTTGTTCTAAGGACAGGTTGACCAGGTATGCTTCACTAAACGGGGAAGACTGCCTGACTAGTTACAAGATGCACTGAAATGTCATATTTATTGTATGCTCTTTGGAAAAACCTCTCTTGATAGTGGGCAACATGCTTTCACAATGTTAAAAACAGCAACTACAAACTTTGATTGTTAAATAGTTTCAATAAATTAATGAAGGTTGCCACAATGTTCTTGAATTTAACAGTGGGATTATATGTAAGAGCAACTCATAGTCGAATTATAATACTTCTCAGGGTCCAGGACTACAAGCAATGCTCTATAGGCCAATATGGAAATCACCATACATAAGTAAAGGCAACTTCCATGTAAAACTCTGGAGGGTGAGTGAGCGTGGTGTAATATTTTTTTAATATTCAACAGTAGAAGGAGAGGGATTTGTTTTCTCATTGGAGAATGAATAAAACTGTATACCTATTTTTATATACTTTGTTTTATTAAGAAGTGTTTCAAAGCTCTACCTTACACAAGACACCACAACATTTCTAATCCATTCTCTCATCGTATCTCACCTCAATTACTGCAACTCGCTCCTAGATGGCCTCCCCATTACCCGTCTGTATCTACTCCAATGAACGCCTCCTCTAGACTTATCTACTATACTCAACACTCAGTGCCTGCAGCACCTCTCTGTCAGTCACTCCACTGGCTTCCCATAACCTCCAGAATAAAATTTTAAATCATGACCTTAACTTACAAAGCCCTCAACATCCCCTATATCTCTGCTCTAATCTCAAAATACTATCTCCCCCCCCCCCCCCCCCACCCGTCCGCTACGCTCTGCTAATGACCTTCTTCTTTCCTCCTCTCTCATCACCTCCTCTCACTCCTGCCTTCAGGACTTTTCGAACGCTGTCCCTATTCTCTGGAACTCCTTGCCTCGCTCCACTAGACTATCCTCCTGTTTCAAAACCTTCCAAAAACACATTTGTTCAAAGAAGCTCATCACCTTTAGTCCTAATATGCACAACACATCTTTCACCCAAATAAAGATAATAATAATAATATTCACTTTTATATACTTTGCTTTTATTAAGAAGTGCTAAAAAGTTTTGTTGTTTCTAAATAAAATATTTTCATAATAGTTCCTAACTGGTTTCTCCCCTCTGCAGCTCATGAATACAGTGTACTTCTAAGTACAGATGTTGCACTGCCTCATAGTGACCAATCAGTGGCGACATTCTGCAACATGCTGGTTGAGAGAGGTCACTGATTTGAAAAAATGCAGTTTGCAGTCAGTGCGCTCCAAGAGAAATGCAGAGAACAGAACAAGGGACTTTATGTGACGTTTGTCGACCTTACCAAAGCATTCAACACTGTGAGCAGGAAGTGTTTGTGGCAAATCCTGGAACGTATTGGATGTCCTCCCAAGTTCCTCAACATGATCATCAAGCTACATGAAGACCAGCGTGGCCAAGTTACGCACAACAACGACCTATCTGAGCCCTTCCAATAAGCAACGGTGTGAAGCAGGGCTGTGTCATTGCACCCACTCTATTCACGCTATTCTTCAGTATGATGCCACAACAGACCCTGATTTTGAGGATGGACTCTACATCCGATTCCGCACAGATGTCTGTTCAACCTGAGGCGACTACAGGTCCACACCAAGACAGTAGAACAACTCATTCGAGAGCTACTCTTCGCGGCACTTGTTTCCCATACGGTGACAGCTTTGCAGCAAATTACATCTTGCTTCGCTGAGGCTGCCGAGCTCTTCTGTCTAGAAGTCAGTTTGAAGGAGACTGAAGTTCTCCACCAGCTCCCACCTCAGTAAGATTACTGTCCTCCTCGCATCACTATTGGCGAGTCTAAGCTGAAAAGTGTCCAACTGTTTACCTACCTGAGTTGCATCATCCCATCAAAGGTTGACAAGGAAATTGCCAACAGGCAAATGGTGCATTTGGCAAGTTATATAAAAGAGTTTGGAAAAACAAGCATCTGAACAAGTGCACAAAGGTCAACGTGTATGGAGCTGTTGTGCTGATCACCCTTCTGTACGGTTCCGAATCTTGGGTTACCCACCCCACCACCTACGACTTCTTGAGAGTTTTCATCACGCTGTCTCCGCACTATCCTCAACATTCACTGGAATGACCACTTCCCCAACACTGAAGTCCGAGAACAGGCAGGAGTCACCGGCATTGAGGCCATACCGTTGAAGAAGAAGTTACGCTGGGCAGGACACATCTCTAGGATGGAGGATGATCGACTTCCAAAGATTGTGCTATATGGTGAGCTCACCACTGGGAATCGTGGCAGAGGAGGACCGAAAAAGAGGTACAAGGACTCACTAAAACATTGTCGATGGTCCGCCTTAGCTTCAGACCGGAAGGCATGGAGAAGTACCATTCACCAGGCTGTCTCCTCTTTCGAGACCACATGCAGGGCTGGTCTTGAGGACAAGGGAAAACATAGAAAAATGGTGTCACTACAACACCCAACCAAGACCAAACCTTCCCGTGCAACCACTGTAGTCGAGTCTGTCTGTCCCACATTGGCCTCCTCAGCCACCTAAGAGCCCATAGATGTGGACATCCCTCTTAAAGCCAAGCCTATATTCATCATCTGCCCAAGCTACAGAGAGCAGGCCCAAACAGGTACAAATTGCATGATTTTAGGCAGAGCTTATAAGCACTTATTAATAAAACAAAGCACATATAAATAGATACAGGTATATTCTATACCTAATAACACCTCATCCACACAGTAGAGGTTTCAAATATAGTATACTTTAAAACTATAAGTAATGATAAGTACTTTATCATTGAATTGTATTTAAAAAATGCATTTCACTACAACAAACTTACATTGCAATTTGCAATTTTTACTTGTCAGATTTTCCAATCTAATCACAAGACAGACTATACATTGTATTGGCAGTTTTTCTCTACAATATATAATTTCTGAAATATTCAGAACTGATTTGATCTAACTGCCCTATAACATTGGGTGACTTTATTTTAGCCATTAAAGAGACAGACAAGCAGACAGTAATCCGAATTAGCTCATCAAATCAGTTAATTAATATGTGTGGGCCACTCATGTACATATAAATACAGCAACATCAACAAATAATGTCAAAGTACTGATTCACTTTAGTAAAAAAATGGATAATATAACATACAGTATAGTTTTTAAGTAAGAATACCTTAAAAACTTGATTTTGGGGTGACATGGGCCATTTAAACTCAGCAAATGATGGTGTTTAGTGGGTTTTGCATGCAGTCACTAGTTCTTTTTTACTGATTGACTTATAAATATCCTGATAGCATGAGGGGGGTGGGGGTTGAGGTCATTATTTTTCATTTTGCCGCCACATCACTATTCAGACTGAAAAAATTACATCCAAAAATACCAAGGAAGGAAATTCCGCAATTTGATTTCCTTCCACTTGCTACAAAATTAATTAAGCAAGGAAACGTGATATTGTCAGGTATTTTATGATATTGCTACAAGTTCTAATTACTTTCTGGGAACTCTCAGGGTGTGATATCGAGGCTCCGATTTTCAAATGAAGTCCCTGTCACAGTGATGTGCCAGCTAGGTATTTAAATCCTTGGCAGTCCGAGAGAGTTTTTACAGAAATAGCTTGTTGAAAAGTCGACTAAAACTTGCACCCCTCCAGCTACAGACACTCGAACAAATATATATATTTAGAACTATAATAGTTGTCGTACTGCGAGTTGTCGTCACGCTCTGCAGGCCTGGCCCGTGGGCCAAAGCTGCTCATTGCAGGCATCACGATGAGGGCCGCAGGTGCTCATTGCCAGACCTGTAGGACTTAGGCTGCAATATGTGCCTGCACTCATTGCAGGGTTTGCGATGAGCGGCGCAGGACCAAAGTCCATAAATGCAACTGCGGTCCTCGCAAACTGAGGCCCGCAGTTGCAGAGCTGCACTAAATTACGAATGTAATGGTCGAACCACGGAACTCGAAAGAACAGCAAAATAAACAAACAAATATGCCTCAAAATAACTCACTCACGCAGCACAGGGGGAGAGCCAGGGAGCCTGTGAGTGAGGTTGCAAGTTAATTTGAGGCACATTTGGCGTTTTTTCACAATCAAAAATCACTGAAGCAAAAAAAAAAATGGCGGACGAAAAAAACGTAACAGGATGAAACCGATGCCGAAGGCAGTAAAAAAGAGCCCGAAGCCAGTAACACTTAACCCAAGTCAGTGACATTTAACCCAAGCCAGTAACACTCATCGCAAGGCCCCTGAACTACACGGGGGGAGAGGCTCGCCATGAGCTCCGAAGGTGCTCATTGCAAAGCAGGAAAGTTGCGGCTTGCCAAAAACGTCAATGAGCGGCAAAGCCGCTCATTGCGGCGCTTGCGATACGCACCAAAGGCGCTCATCGCGAGGCCTGCAAAGTACACAGGGGGAGAGGCTCACAATGAGCGCCGAAGGTGCTCAAAGGGGCCATAGGCTCGCATTGTGTGGCAAACAGCATTGCCTGGCTTAAAATGTTATTGCCGTCAGTTTTTGACAAGCAAGTGGCTAGTATATATATATATATATATATATATATATATATATATATATATATATATATATACACACACATAAATAAAAAAATATACAGTCTATAAGTCAGGAACTTCCTATATATATATACACACACATAAATAAATAAATACACACACAGCAGGTTTTTTAACTTGCTTAAGACATTCAAATGTGAACACAGATGTACTATTTATTTACTGTACTACTGTACGGTGGAGGCTTCTATCGCTTTTGCCCACCATATTATAAATGATTGCTGTGGTGAACTACCTACTCATAAGGTCCACAACACAGGCTGAGATCCCGCTCCATGCTGATGATAGCCAGTAAGCTTGAAACAGCTGTACATGGATAGGTTTCTCAGCTTGTATAAAATCCAGCTTTGGCTTTGCATTAAAGCTGTGTAATGCATAAGCTTAAAGGAAGCCATGTTTGAAAATGGCTATGGATTGAAGAGTGAGGCATTTGTGGGCACATTTGCATGTCCCAGCTCAGCTTCCCAGAATGCAGTATAATAACTGTTTTTCTCGGAATTCTGAGCTGGAAGCAGGTTTTTTAACTTGCTTTAGACATTCAAATGTGAACACGGATGTACTATTTATTTACTATATATATATATATATATGAGGTTCCTGACTTACAGACAACCCCTAATTACGCTCTTTATCAAAGCTTGTATGCGTTTGTTTCTGTATGAGTGTGCAATAGTTTCTGTAACTTATTATTACTGCGCCACATACAAATCATTTTTAAATAAATTCTCAGGAAACCAATCCTGTGTTACCCGGGGAACACTGTGGGTGGGTTTCCTGGCTTGTGCATAATCCATTCTGGGCTTTGCTAAAATTAGCCATGTTTGAAATTGGATTGGATTAAAGAGTGAAGGCCTTTGTGTGCCCATTTGCTTGTCCCTCCCCAGGTCCCCAGAATGCAGTGCAATTCTGATGTTTTTTCTTGTTTTAGACACAAATGTACTATTTATATAATATACACCATGCCCAACACTATATACATAATAATAACGTCAATACTATTCATTGATCCATATTTATGATTAAATATGAATATATAATAGCCATACATCTATATGTACAATATAAATAGCCACAAATCACATGCTTTTCAATATAAAACATATAATATAACGCAGCAGGGTTGTTTTGTGTGTGTGGCAGTGACTATGAAGATGATTATCAGTAACATTACTTATTTCCATCAGGGATATTTTAATATGAGCTTTATTTAGTGTTTATTTCACACTGAGGGCTCTGCTTAATATTTCCTGCACTCTATGTAATTTTACACTTCATATGTCAGTGTTCAGACTGTACACCGTTTGACAGGAAGTGAGTCATCACTGGGCGTGTATCGTGCATCCATTGTTTCCGCCCAGCTCTGCAGCCCAGGTTCCATCCACTTCCGGGTGAGTTTTCACTTTCTCTTCTTTTTTTCTTTTTCCGTCTTTCCTGCGCGCAATCACTTCCGGTGGTTACCATTTCCCAGAGAGCACTGTGTGGCCGTTGAGCGTCAGACATCTTCGGGCTGCTGGGATTGTGTGAAGAAAGACGGGAAATTAGAGAGGTGAGAACCCGAATAACGTGACATGTGAGGCCGTGGAATAAATAGGACGTTTGTGGTATGTGTGAGGAATGGGTGGGGCCTGGGTGTGTAACCCCTGCACTGCCGGGGCATGGTAAGGAATGCTGGGAGGACACATGGGTGATATTACACATTATTACATTATTATAAAGGTACAAGAGACCCATAGAAGGACCTGGGCCTGGAGACATGTTACTTTATGGGGTTATTATAAAGGAAGAGTACAATGTAATTACTGGTGCTATGGACTCTTTATAAGGTAAGTTGATGTATGTAATATATATATATATATATATATATATATAAATACACACCTATTATAATTAACCATTATTTATGCATCAGTATCTGAGGCTACCTAGGAAAAGATGACAAAGAAATATGATGATGTCATTCCTAGTTCTGTGGACTCTTAATATGGTTTTACGTGTGTGTGTATATATATATTTATACATATATATATATACATATATATATATATATATATATACATATATACACACACCAAAATAGCATGTTAATCTACTTAAATCTAGAAAAGGGTAAGATAATGGTGCTATGGTTATTTATACCATGATACAGTCTTTATATACATATTTGATTATATATATATTTATTTTATAAACACAATTATAAAGAAAATGTCAAAAATATCACTTTTGGCACACCGCCAAGCATTGGGTAAGATCACTGGCTGACACCTTGGGGTAATTCTTGTTCTTATTGAGTAATGGGGACTGTGGAATACACAGACACGTTGTCCAGGACTATCTTTCTTATGCAAAAATTCATCAAAAATATTTGCGTTTTTATTATAGTTTATTTTTTAATAAAACAACGTTGTATTCACTCAATTAAACAATGTGTCGTACTAAGATACAAGGTTAGCAATAATAATAAAATTAGCTAGTGACTGGGTTACTTAATATTTTGAGCTAAGAACAACATCATCTTAAAGGACGATTGAAGTTCAAGATCAAGGAGACTTGTTTGTGAAGTATGTACCAAACTAATAATTTTAGCAGCGTTGTAAGAGTTGATACAAAGTTTTTTTTGGGAAATGTTATATATATTTTTAAGACTGTTTATGAGTACAGGAATCCATATTGTGCGTGTCACATCACTTCCTGAATCATGAGCACGTGTATTTTGTCTGTGAAGAGAAGGGTGTGGGAAGAAAGAGCTAGGCACTTTATTAAAGGGACTTTGTCATCCCAAAATCAACTTGTTGTTTTAGGTTATTCTTAAAAAGCAAGAAAAACTGGCAATATGTTGGGTTATCCATTCTTTTCTAAAGTGAATCAGACTTGAGCAATTCCATATTGTTGTTGCTGCATGTGTATGCAAATCAGCGGCTGACACATTAATTGGCTGCTCTGATACGCTAATTAGGATATTAGTCCACAGGTCTGTCTCTGTTGTGGCCAAAACAACCCCTCTCCCACCCTTATCAAGCACTCTGAGCCGCGCATTAGCCCACAGGAGGCACAATGTATAGCCAGGTTTTTGTGCTCTTTCAAATGAAATCAACTTCCTGTTGGATCTTAATCAGGTTCTTAATTAGAAAACAAAAATGAATTCCTCTGCAGGACCCTGGAGGGATCCATGATACATTTTTTCAAGTTGTAATTTACATTTTCGTAGAGCTATGGTTGCAATAAATGACGCAAAGTCCTCCTCCTGGTCCAGTGATGGGGATGTGGCGTCAATTTCAATCTTTTACAATTATATTTACAACGGCTCTCTATTCCCTTCATTCCCCTCACCGACGGCCAAATCCCACACCCTTGTGATCCAGCTAAATGCTATATTCCTATATGGAGTCTTCACAAATTCAGATATTTTTTTTAAATTTGCTACATTAATTTAAATCTAAATTTGCTACATTAACAGATCTATTAGGTAATTACCTCTTTGTTTGTACAACATATGGCAGATTATCGTAGATTATGGCAGCCCTTTTTCTGTTTGTATTACTTCTCTTGGTATGGCCCATCTTTAAAGGTCAAATGTACTGGTCCAGTTTTCCCAACTTTTTAAACACAATATAAAAAACTTTCATTTTCCCAAGTTCCACTCCGATCACTAATGAGCTCTCAGTGATAATGAAGGAGAAGACCATGCAGAACTCGTTAGTCATATCATTATTCTTTATATACAAACTATATAATAAAGTATTACTAGTTATTAAACCGGGCATGCTATTCTTCCAGATAACTTCCTCAGTGACAGTTTGTAGGTAATCTTCGATAAAGGAACTAAGAGGGAGGGGATCTTAATTTCAGCCTAAAATTCTCAATTCTCTAACACTTCACTAAAAATAAAAAATCTAGTAACTAGTTGTAGTTAGATGTGTTTATATTTGGACTTTTCATTTCTAATATAACTGGGATCTTTACCATGTCCCTCTTCTTTTTTTTTTTTTTTGTCTATTTATGGTGTTGTAACCCATTTTCAGAGAAACTATAATTGTATGGCATAGTGCACATTACTTTGATAGATAATACAAGTGTGTGTGTATGTATGTATATGTGTATATATATATATATATATATATATATATATATATATATATATATATATATATATATATATATATATATATATATATATATATATATATATATATATATATAGCAATACAAGCTTGTTCTCCTCCATCATTTATATTTCCTGGCAGTGTACTCGTTCAGTAGCTTTTCCAACCCAAGCTCTGACATTGAATATAAACATCTTCGAATTCTGCCAAATTTGGTATTGACATGTTATTTAAATAGAATATGCGACAAATCCAGACATGTAGAGAAGAGCGATCACTACAGCGCTCAGGGTATGTACTTTTAAAAGACAAATATAATTATATAGTTAGACTTTTATTATTATTTTACTTTTGTTATTGAGATTTCATAATCACAAGAGAAGTATGTCTTTTTATTTTATTCATTCTAAATATTATAGAATTGATTTACTGTAGAGAAAAACTACTAGTATAATGTATGGACAGTTTAAATGCTCCTTAAAATGATATCCACATGTTGTTGAGCAGACAGTTCCTGTAATTCTAGTTCTTTAGGATAGATCACTAAAAATGTTGGACGGGAAGAGCTTGTCAAGGGTCCTACTTACCACAGATTGTGTGTATTCACTCATGAAATAACAGCCACTTGCCAATAGTTTGCGAGGAAATTAGATTAATCAAATACGTATAGAATTTTTTTTTTAAGAGACAAGGCGTATATAGCAAAACATCCTCATGGTCCAACTTTCAGGAAGTGATGTAACAAATAGAAAATGACTCCTTCCCTTTGAGTGGTGTGCAGGAATCCAAGCCATAGAGGAACATTATATATGTAGAACAGGGGTGGGCAACTTCGGTCCTGGGGGGCCACACACAAGCCTGGGTTTGAAGGTCTCCTTTCTGTGTACAGGTGTGATTGACTCACCTGTTCACAGAAAGGATATCATCAAATTCAGGCTTGTGTGTGGCCCTTTCTTAGATCTCCTCTGATCTGCAATATGCGGGTTAATTGTTAATTGATCCAGAGGAAGGCAAACTGATTAAAATCCCAAGTGAAACTTAGCCAATTGTCTCAAAAGGGGGAAATAATATGTAAAATTCCTTCCTGGTCCCAGATACTGGTGTTCGGGCTCCTCCCTGGATCAGTACTCTCTCTCTCTCCAATTATGCAGGATAGCCCTGAATGCCCTTTTTATTTAAAAATATATACAATCCCTTTTTAAAGTTATGTATAGAATCTGCTGTCATAACCTCCTTTGGTAGAGAATTCCACAGATTACCCACCCTTACTGTGAAGAACCCTTTTCTTTCTTTAAGGTGGATTTTTTTGTTTACTTCTAACCTCAAGAGGTGTCCTCTTGTCAGTTGAAAACCTCTTGGCACAAAAACCTCAATTGACAAAGCCTTATATTGACCCTGGATGTATTTATATAAGGTAATCATATCTCCTCTTAGACGCCTTTTTTCCAGAGAAAATAAGTTTAGTTTGGTTAGTCTTTCTTCATAACTTAGCCCATCCATTCCCCTTATTAGTTTTGTTGCCCTTCTCTGTACCTTTTCCAGCTCTAAAATGTCCTTTTTATGAAGTGGTGCCCAAAATTCTACTCCATATTCCAAATGAGGGCGTACTAGAGATTTGTAAAGTGGCAGAATTATATTTGCTTCCCTGGCTTCTATACCCTTCTTAATACATGCTAATATTTTGTCCCAAATCCCTTTCAATAACGGATACCCCTAGATTTGCTCCATTAAGATTATAAATGGCATGGCTTTTTTTCCCTTCCCAGATGCATAACTTTACATTTATTTGTATTAAATCTCATCTGCCATTTTAATTGCCCATTCCTCTAATGTATGCAAATCCCTTTGGATGGAAAGTACATCATTTTTTGATTTTATTACCTTGCACAACTTCGTGTCAAAAGCAAAAATAGAGACAATATTTTCCAATCCAATTTCTAAGTCATTAATAAATATGTTAAACAGAAGAGGCCCTAATACTGAACCCTGAGGAACCCCACTTACCACATTAGTCCAATCTGAGTGTGTTCCATTTACAACAACCCTTTGCTTCCTGACTTTTAGCCAGCTCTCAATCCATGTGCAGATATTTACTGCAATTCCTGTATCTCTTAGTTTGCACAATAGTCTTCCATGCGGCACTGTTTCAAAAGCCTTTGCAAAATCCAAAAAGACTACGTCCACTGGGTTGCCTTGATCCAGGTTCCTACTAACCTCCTCATAGACATTAATTCGGTTTGTTTGAAATGACCTATCCCTCATAAATCTGTGTTGATTCCTACGTATAATTCTGTTTGAATAGACATATTATTAACACTTTTTTTTCATATTCAAATTTGTATTGTTTTATAAGACAGAAAAAAAAAGAAAATACAAAAAATTAAAAAAGGGTGAAAAACACAATATAAACTAGTACCTTACATAACATAGTATGATCAATACAATGCACATACTCTTATACATTCATTCAACATAGACAACCAATATAAATAATACATAAGTATTAATATTCATACTCATGGAGAGCGCATATAAAATTTAGAGGAATCTTAGTTACCTATTTGAATTTCTTAGAAATGAGCGTGACAGGAATGGGTATTATTAAGCCTTATTTTCATTCCGTTTTGACCACTTTTTTCTTCATTTCTGTTATATCGTCTAAGTCTTTTAAACAACTCCCTGTCTCAGTCAACTATTCTCTCAATGTCAAACCAATTAGGGACTTCCCTGGATTTCCATAATTTGACTATACACCACTTGCACACTAATAAGATATGCGAAAGTAACCATCTCTGTTGGAGCAGGCTATGATTCTCAAAGATGTGGAATAATATTGGTGCTGGACTTAAAGGTAACCTAATGCTTGTTACTACTTCAATCTGGTCTATACAGATCTTCCAGAACTGTTGTGTATATGGACAGCTCTACCAAATGTGTAGCTGTGTCCAACTGCCCCCACATGATCGTGGGAACAAGCTGCCATCTCTGTATTTTAAAATAAAGTTCTCTATATGTGACACATAAAGTAGTTTATTTTACAAATAAGCACGCTCTAAACCAGTTTTCTTTAGTCCAGATCCTTTCATGTTCCTGTTCCCATTTAATCATTTTGTTTGTTTTAAAGTTCTATTCTCAAGCTCTTTATAATTTATTACATTTAGAGATGGAATGCGTTGTTTGACCCTTAACTATAAGATGTTCTAGAGGTGAGATATCTCTAAACTTATTTAAGGGGATATCACAGGATCTCATTTCTGCTATATACTCCAACCAATTAATATCGGAGGTCTGACTTTTTTGTAAAAGATTTGCATGGGATATACATATATTATTTTTAAACGGGTCACCCAGTTTAAAAAACATCCCCTCTCTTTAACATTTGTAGATTTATATTTTTATTGTTGTAATATAGAAAACTTATTGGGGCAGCTGATGGGGGGGGGGGGGGGTATTTAGCAAGATCCCATTTATTTCTATTTCTGTGCCAAAATATTAATAGGTGTCGTATGCCTCCAAATAAGGGCTTGATGTCTTTAGAATCTAATGTAGGACATTTCCCCAATAGGTCCTCTTCTAATATGAGCCATTTAGACTTTTTAGATGCTAAATTCAAACCAAGTAAATGGTTCAACATGATGGTATTTTGTATGTATGTCTGGTACAGAAGGGGCAGTTAAACCTCCTTTTTCAAAAGATCTCTTTGTGATGTTTAATTTTAAGCGTGATTTCTTATTGTTATTGGTGTATTTATTCAGAAAACTTTGCATACAATTGATTGAGTATAAAGGTGCCATTTGGGGGATACATAATATGTTGTTTTAGGAACAATTAGCATTTTTATCAATGTGATCCTGCCAGACCAAGATAAATAGTTGGTTTTCCATTCTAATATATCTTGTCTGCTCTGTCTAAATACTATATGCTTATTATTTTGTAAAATAGATCTAATTGGAGTCGTAAAGTGTATCCCCAGATGGGTTTTACCCTTGCTATTTTTTTTAAGTAATTGATTTCTTCACTTCTTAAACAAAAAAAACAGTGTATCTGATTTTGCCTCATAAATCTTAAGGTAAGAAAAACGACTACATTTTTCTAGCTTGGCGAAAACAGCCGGTAAGGAAGTAACAGGACCTGTTACATTTAATATATCGTTGGCGAACATCAGAATCTTATGTTTATTTTTACTAATATTTAAACCTCCAATAGATTCTGATGTTTGGATTAATTCTGGTAACGGTTCTAGACTTAGTACAAAAATTAACGGAGATAAGGGGCACCCCTGTCTCGTCCCATTGAGTATATTACATTTTTATGTTTCAAAATTAATACCAGACACCTTCGCTCTGGAGTTTTTATAGATGCCATAATTGCTTTAGTGCCAAAATCTTCTAACCCAAATTTATCTAAGACTCCTTCAATGAATGACCAATTTACCCTGTTGAACACCCCTTATTAACCCTTCTAAAAGCTTTCCCACTACATAAGTGAGGTTTACAGGTCTATAACTCCCCGGATTTGCTCTTGCTCCCTTCTTAAATATAGGTATCACGTCTGCTTTTCTCCAGTCATCTGGTAGAGACCTTGTTTTTAAGTGGATCTTGAAAAATTAAATATAATGGTTTGGCTATTACAGAACCCAGTTCCCTTAGTACCCTTGTATTCCATCAGGACCCGGGGCTTTATTAACAATTATTTTTTCCAACCTCTTTTGGCTTTCTTCCTGCGTTAACCAATTATTTAGTGAAGGTAGTGTAGCCCCATTATGTTGCAGTGTCCTAACCACTGGTACCTCCCTTGTGTATACCAAAGAAAAGAACCTATTTAGCTCATCTGCCTTTTCCTGGTCACTAATTGTCAGACGGACGGTGTCACATTGTAATGTTTCTATACTTATTTAAAGGTTCATTGTCATTCAAGTAAAATACACTTGTTTGTCAAGAATGTACCAAACTAACAATATTAGTAACTTTTTAAGTCATGGACATAAAACATATTTGGAGAAAATCTGGATTTTTGAAGACTCTGTTTATTAGTACAGGAATCCACTTTGTGTTTGTTACATCACTTCCTCAGAACTGAATCATGAGGGTGTGTGTAAGGTGGGGAACGAGGGAACAAAGCTGCCCAATTACCAGCTTTGTCATAGTTGGATAATATCTCTTCCTGAGAGTACTATAAACTCCTCCTAGACCAATAATTTCCTAAATTCTTATAGTTACAAAGTAGTTTAGGTTGAAAAAAGTATTTTAGTCCATAAAGGTAATCTTTTTTAGATCCTCCCTGATCCTTGTAATAAGCTGATTAATTTTTTTTGATGCAGAGGAAGACTAACAGAACAAAAACATTGATACTTTGCCGATTGTCTCATAAGGAGAGAGAAAAAATCCTTCCTGAACCCAGATAATGGTGTTTGGACTCCTCCCGGGATCAATACTCCTCCTTCTCTGGTTATCCAGGATAACCCTGAATGCCCTTTTTTATTCAAAAATATATCCTAGCTTTTTTTTAACGTTATGTATATAATTCGCTGTCACCACCTCCTTTGGTAGAGAATTCCACAGATTAACCACCCTTACTATGAAGAATCCTTTTCTTTCTTTTAAGGTGAAATCTTTTTAATTCTAATCTTAAAGGATGTCCTCTTGTCAGTTGAAAACCTCTTGGCACAAAAAGTACACTTGACAAAGCCTTGTATTGACCCTGGATATAGGGTAATCATAACTTAGCCCCTCCATTCCCATTATTAGTTTTGTTGCCCTTCTCTGTACCTTTTCCAGCTCTAAAATGTCCTTTTTATGAAGTGGTGCCCAAAACTGTCCTCCATATTCTAAATGAGGGCGTACTAGGGATTTGCCCACATAGCAAACACTTTAGCTTCATTAGGAAGTTGGGAATGTTGATTTCTAAGTCACCAAACACTGCCTTGGAATGGCTTTCCTAACGCGGTTATTCTAATTGCCCTGAGCTGTCCCGATGGGATTATTTCCGGTATCTGCCGTATCGTATGACACCGCAAGCCCTGAAAGCCCGGATTCTCTCATCTGAAAAATGGTTTAATTCTAAATTCTTCCATTAATTAAAATATCCGAAATTCGAATAGTGTTTGTCTGTGTTTAGTTTCTTGGTACATTAAAGGATATGTGCGGTTCCTGGGTGTTACTAGGTATATAATACCCCTGTGTATCCATTTACTTTTAAGCTCTGTCATTACTGCCTAAAATCATACAAATAGTAAATATATGGCTGCTGAAGACACAGACTCTGTAGGGCTGGATGTGCAGAGTCTGTGTCCTGGTGAGCTGCAGGGGGTACTACTATTTGTTTGATTTTAGGCAGTAAAAATTATGATGTTTTAGGCACTTTTTAATAAAATAAAGTACATATCAGTAAATAGATACCCAGGGGTATTATATACGGAGTAACACTCGGATTCGATATCCCTTTAATACCAGTGCTAATTTCTTAGTAATCCTATGAATTATTTCTTCACATTATTTATTTATTTATTTATTTATTTATTGCTTGGAATATTTGACAGATAATTATTAGTAGTTGCAGCAGCCCATTACGTGTTTAGGTGACATCATAAAACATTATGTTCTGATCCCATAATAATTACTTGGGAATTAGAGGGTTGCGGCTATACAGCCTTATTAAATTGCGATTCGCCAATTGAATAGGGCTCTATATAAGCACAGAGCATATTTTTTTACAGAAGTTTTTAGTTAGTGACTTCTATCCAAAGCAAGGTCTTCACTAACTAAAAACTACTGTAAAAAAATATGCTTATATAGAGCCCTATTCAATTGGCCGAATCACAATTTAATAAGGCTGTGTATCTGTCTGTATCTGACTATCATTGGAAGCTAGTTTAGGTGATCAGGGCCGCCTCGTATCTGTGTTCCTGGGTTTGGGTTAATTCTTAGTGTTTCTGGTTATATACATGGGAACCATGGACCCCTTCCTGTTATCTGCCCAGCACTTTGTTGTTAGATTTAGGAAGTGTCACTTTAAATACCAATCAGAACCCAGCAAATAAACAGGAAAGACCCCAAACCAGTAATAAGCTGAAACCGGACAGAACCGGAACACCTGGGAATACTGCAGCGAGGAGTATATAGGCGCTGCCGCCAAATATACTGTACAGGGAGGGATTATCTCAAACGGTGTCCATTATATTGAAATTATCCATGTACTACAAGAAATGTATCACTGAATAGGTTATTAATAGTAGATAATTAAGTTATTATGATTTAATACTATTTGTTGATAATAAACATATTATTGAGTACAAGTTATTCTATGTAGATACATTGTAATAATGACTACATTTTATTGCATATAGTTTAATAATGGATGTGTTTTATAATGTTATATTTATTGATACATTGTATTCATAGTGAAACTAGATAGACATGATCTTATTTCTTTCTAGTTACATTTTATTATTATTATTGATGATTATGATAATCATTTATGATGATAATAATTATACATAGATTATTACATGGCTAAATAATTATTATAATATCCACATAAAATACATATTATAATTTATAAATATTATGATCATTTATACTTTATAATAATTAAAAAACATGGATAATAATAATAAAATGGAACTAGGAAGAAATAAGATCATGTCTTATATCACCACAAAAAATATAATGTATCCACTTATTAAGTATACATATTATTATCATCATCATGTATACTTACATTATATTTTTTATGGTGATATAAGACATGTTCTTATTTCTTCCTAGTTCCATTTTATTATTTTTTTTATTATAAAGTATACGAAATGATGATTATAATAATAATTATGTGTATTATATGTGGATATTATTATGATTTGTTTAGCCATGTATAATTATTATCCATGTAATTAATCATAATAATATCCACGTATAATTAAGTGTACATGATCAAAATGATAATAAAAATATGTATAATAATTATACGTGGTATTATTAGGATTATTAGCCATGTAATTAATATTATTATCTATGTATAATATCGTACATGGATATTATTAATATTATTATTATTATTAATAATAATTATTCATGCATAATAATTAGTATTAATTACGTGGATAATAATAATTATACATGGCTAAATAATAATACAATGGATCTCCATCCAGTAAACCTGTATCCACCAAGAGTCCCTTTTATCCATAAATTACTATTAATAAAATGTGTCCTGATCCAGCAATAACATCAGTACTGCTGTATGTAGATCTATATGATACACACTACATATCACTCCCAGCTCTCTGAGAGCGCCCGCACCGAACTGGTTAAACAGCATTGTTGACGCGCGGTGTCATTGTGACGTCACGGTCCTGGCTCCGTGCCCAGCTCCTTCCTGTTTATATTTGAAAGCTCGATCCTGCTGTCTGAGCGGCCGTTGGCCATGAGGGGAGCGGCGCAGCGCCCTCTGCGGGACTGGAGGAGCGGAGCTGTCCGTGCACATGTGGATAGCTGCAGTGATATAATGTAACTGTTTTGTCTAGCTGCATCGCTGGTCTCTGCCAGGGAACCCCCCCCCCCATTCAGTTAGATAATATCATTAAATGCTCTTTCAAAGGGAAGATTTAAAAAAAGCTTCTTCTATGAATGTAGCAAATGCAAATAGAAACTATACACGTCCCCTTTAAGAAACACATCAAATGTTTGATAAGTACATAACAAAACATATAGATAATCGCACATTAATTGTTAATTACGTACTTTATCAATAGAAGGCCATTCAAATATTACATTTCCTATAGTACAGTTACATTCACATTGGCACATTTTACCTGTCAATCTCAGCCTTTCTGATCCACCCCCTAAGGGCAGTTTGGGAGATCATAGCTAATAATTTATATTTATGTCCCTCGGATCCTGTTGTCTTAAGTGAAAAGCTCTGCAGCGTAAACAACATGGCATGCCGAGACCCCAGGTTAGATTTAACCTTCATTTTATTATTCTACATCTTAAAGCAAATGTGTTGCTTCAAACAAGTCGTGTACTTTGTGACATCTTTATGTGAAGGCCCGGCCCTAGATAAAGGACGTTAGTGAATGTCATGACGGCCGTGTTTATTACCACAACCCATGGAACAATTACTATTTATCTCTCTATATAATAAGGTTTTCATGATACAAAGTCCCTGATAGGAGTGGAAAACATACAGTGCTATAGGATATAGTTATATATTTGCGTAATTGTGACTTATCTTTGTTTTGGTCTTTTAGGAAGCTTGCTGTAGGCCATGTAGCGTATGACGTGGGTAAGAAAGTGCAAGGCATTTAATACAAAATATACATATATAGATAGATAAGATAAAAACAATCTCTTCCATATAAAAGTGATCTGATTTCTTTTTTTTTAAATTATTATTATTATTATACAAACTTTAAATGGACATGCAACACTATTTTTTTTTTTTATGCATTTAAAAGAGCAGCTTTACATTTTTCCAAAGTTTTGCATAAAAAAATACAAAGTAAAACCTGTTTAAATGTCAATTAAAGGGATATGACAGGTTCCTGCGTGTTGCTAGGTATATCCTGTGTATCTATTTACTTTTATGTACTTTATATTATTAAGAAGTGCTTGAACGTTCTGATTTTATTGCCAAAAAAATAGTTTCTGTATGGGTCTACCCTGTGCTCATGAAGACACAGACTCTGTAGTACTGGGTATACAGTGACTCATACTAACCAATCAGTGAACATCTCTCCGCAACATGCTGCTAAGACGTGGTCCCTGATAGGCCAGGACGCTGCACTGCACATGCAGCCCTACAGAGTCTGTGTCTGCATTCACTGCTGTGGGCAGACCCATACAGGGACTATTTTGTTTTATTATAGGCAGTAAAACAGACCTAATAGGCACTTCTTAATAAAATATATATATTTTCTTTTTTTGATTGCTCCTCAGCCTTCCAGTCTTTGACATCTATTGTGGAGATCAAATCATTATTAAAGAGGCATTACTTGGAGCCAGATTCCCAGGAGCGCTTTGTGTACAACCATGCAATCGCTGTCACTAATCAGACTTTTATAGAGGAGGTAAGATCCTAAGTGACCACATGTTTTAGAGGTAGTCTGTCACCCCCAACAGGAAGCTGATTTCATTTCAATAATTAAGTAAATCATTTCTGAAATATTTAGAATTGATTATGTGTCTCTTGTATGCTAACGTGCATTTCAGAGTACTTGATAAGGGTGGGAGAGGGGTCTAACGGCTAGATAACTTGAGGGGGGTCTTTATGTTGTCCGCTACCAAGACAAACAAATGGACTATAATCCAAATTAGCACATCAAAGCAGATAATTAATGTGTGTGGGAATTGCATTTGCATATAAATGCAGCAAAAACAACAGTATTTCCCAGGACTAATTCACTTGAGATAAAATGGATAAAATTGTCAGTTTTTTTCATGCTCTTTAAGAATAACCAAAAAAAAAGCCCTTTATTTTGTGTTATTATTATCTTTATTTGTAATGCACCAACATATTCTGTATCGCTGTACAGGGGTTTAGTACATGGCAAAAGCCATAATGAACAACTTATAAAGAATGGAGGGCCTTGTTTTTGAGCTTAGAATCAAATGTACATAGAGCTTGTTTCTAATGCACTGACATAAGATTGAAAACTTGCAATCTATTTTGGGTTGAATCCCTTTTAAATTGATGCCAGTACTGATAAGAATTTTCTCATAGGGATAACATCCAAAGTGGCCATAAATTGCCCAAAATGGAAAACCCCATATTTTTAGCCTAATAGCCATTTCGCTGCTATTGCTACTTTCTCAAAGGCTACAAATTATCAGCTTTATTAAATTGCAATTCGGCCAATTGAATAGGGCTCGATTTAAGCACACAGCATATTTTTTTTTTTTTACAGAAGCTTTTAGTCAGTGAAGACCTTGCTTTTGGATAGAAGATCACTAACTAAAAACTTCTGTCAAAAAATATGCTCTGTGCTGATATAGAGCCCTATTCAATTGACTGAATTGCAATTTAATAAGGCTGTATAGGTTCAGTCTTTGAGAAAGCTACTATAGCAGCAAAATAGTCTTAAGATTTTGGGCAGTTTATGGCCACTTTTATATAGATATTACCCACCTATTTTGGGTGAAGTGTTTATCCACTGTAGGATTTAGGTCAATCAGACGCTACTTGAACTTTTATATGGATGGTATATTGATTCTACCTGAGCTACGAGCTATAGGCTCTTCTACAAGAGGATCTCTGTTTCTTTTGTATTTAGAGGCTAGTTGATGTAGTCAGATTTGGGCCTCCGGTTAGTGAGCCTTCCAGGTAGGAGGAACCAACAGAGGTCATAGACCCGCTCTTCTATCTATATTTAGATCCCTTTGTGATATACTCATTACTCATGTTGTCTATATTAGTCAGTCCTGAACCAACCAGCTCAGTTGTGTGGAGTCAATAACTATCTCTCTCTATATATATATATATATATATATATATATATATATATATATATATATATATAGATATATAAATATATATATATATATATATATATATATATATATATATATATAAAAATTTGTTTGGGAACTCAAAATTTCGAAATAAAGATATACATTTTATATGGCTTATTTTTTAGCACCTTTTCAGTATTCAGTGTAAGTTGATTTTCTGCACCTTTTAGTTTAAATTTTCTAATTGCCCATCATAAATGCGGTGTGAGTCAATATCATTGGGGGGTTCGCTGCAAAATAGAAACATTAATTGATAGATCATTAATTGGAATGTAAAAATCTAGCTCAATACATTCTTTATTTTCTTATTCTTTTCTTGTTTTTTTATTCTTTTTATCTCACTCTCACTCTCCTTTCCTGTATCTCCTCTCCACTCCCCTCCTCATATCTATCTTTTCTATTACTCTTATTTGTCTCTTCTCTCCTTTCCTCTCCTCTAGTTCTTCTTTCTATCATTTTCCCTCTTTCACTTCTCCACTCTAATTTCCTCTATTTTCTCTCTCTCTCTCTCTCTCTCTCCCTTTCTGTTTTTTGCTCCTCCTTCTTTCACTCCTTTCCGACGCCTCTCTTCATCTCTCCTTTTCTGTCTCCTTTCCCACATCACTCCATCCTTTCTGTATTTGCTTTCCTTTCCCTCACTTTTTTCTCCATTTTCATATCCTATCTCCTTGACCCCTCTCTCCTTGCCTCCTCTCCTTTTTTTTTTTTGGTTACGGATTTTTTTTTTTTTTTTGTACAAATTAATTATTTTAATATAATGTATATTCTATGTCCTCCAGTACCGTAGCTTTCTCCTGGAAAAACAAGAACAGGGATATACAGGAGAAGAGCTCGAGGAGTGCTATGCATTTCAGTTTTGTGAGACAGAGACACAGGTCATTTATTTTGAATACATAATTAACTGTTTTTAGTATTTAAATAATGTAAAATACTGCGTTACCTGAGAAGATACAAATAGAGATCAGTGATGTTTTAGTAAAGTTGCTATAAACGACTATTTATTATTATCTTTATTTGTAAATCGTCACACATCCCATAGCGCTGCACAGAGGTTAAGTACATGGCAAAAACAAAATTAACACATAGAAAAGGATGGAGGGCCCTGTTTTTGAGCTTAAAATCAAACCTACATAGAGCTTGTTCCCAGAGCACCGACACAAAGCTCGCAAACTTACAATCTATATTGAGGTAGTATATGTTAAAAGGATATGGAATATTCCTGGATGTTACTAGATATATACTATATCTGTGTATCTATTTACTTTTATGTAAATTTATTTTATTAAGAAGGCCTTATATACTCTAGTTTCACTGCTTAAAATCAAACAGTCCCTATATGGGTCTACCCTCTGCGGCTCACGAAGACGCAGACTCTGTAGTTTCGACCGTGCTCTGTCATACTAAACAATCGGTGACCATCTTTCAGTTACATTCTGCAACATGGGATGTGGTGCCTTATAGGCTAGGACACTACACTGTACATCAAGCCCTATAGAGTCTGTGCTTCATAAATTGCAGTGGGCAGACCCATACAGGGACTATTCATATGATTTTAGGCAGTAAAACCCGAGCTTATAATCTCTTCCTAATAAAATAAAGTGCTTAAAAGTAAATAGCTACACAGGGATATTATATATGTAGTAACATCCAGGAACCTCCTATGTCCATTTAAAGGAAGAGAAATGTCTAAGCCGTGGTTGTTGTTGTGGTTGTTGTTGTGTTTTTTTTTTTGTTTTTTTTTAAGAAATTCAAAAAATATTTAGAGGGTATAATTTGATATTAACTATTATTTGCTCTTTTTGAGCTGGTAGTCTGATTCACTTGCAGAGATCTATATCTTTTCCTAATGAGGTACTATTGCTATTAATGGAATAAGAATTCCCTGTTTTTAGTATTGAAATAAACTACCTAAGTATTCATTTGTCCCAAACATTATTTTATAAACCAGTTCTTCTAAGCGTTGTTTTTACTCGCTGAAACCTTACAAACAGGCCGGCAAAGCTTTACCCCCTCTATCTCATGGATACAATGTATCTATAGTGCTAGATGTACTAGCCAATCACAGACTGTGCCTCAGGAACATGTTACTAAAAGGCTGCTGAGACGCAGCCTATCATTAGCTAGTACATCTAGTACTATAGACACAATGTGAATGAGCTGCTCATGGGGTGGACCTTCGCAGGGACTATTTGGAAGGTTTCAGGGAGTAAAAGCAGAGATTTAAAACTCTTGTTAATAAAAGGATATTTAAATATGCAAATAAACACTTTGCTTATTTTAATATTGAAAACGGGAGACTTTTTCACGTCTTTTTAATTACCAATTAGCCGCTGAGCCCTTGAGTGCTGTTGCCTGCACAAAATATTACAAAGGATGACTGTTTTTGTGCAGGCAGCTGCACGGAAGATAATGGACCCAATGTCTTGTACAAATGTCAGTATTTACTGTAGCAAAATTCCATTTTTTTTAAACCGCATCCACTTAATAAAGTACTTGTTATTACGTACTGTATAATGTCAAATGATACCATATTTGGAGCCTTTGCGGTGCCACATAAGCTCACATCACGTGTTATCTTTATCTCTTGAGTACTTAATACTATGTAAGTGTAGTGCTGATATTTCTTACTTTCGTTCTTATAGGCTAGACAGGTGTGCCAACGTGGATACAGTCTTAGAAACTGTCACATTACCACACTTGGTGATCCTGGTTTTGGTAAGAAAACTAAAAAAAATGGCTTTAAACTATCTGGAAGTTTCCTGGATTATGAAGCATCTGATAAGTTTCTTGCAAAATTTCTTCAGTTTCTAGGCAGTTGATTTTGAGAAGGAACGCCCCTGAAAGCCAAGCTAAGTTAGCGTAACATTCATAATTGGTTGTGGCCAATTGGAGGCAGGAACAACAATGTATCTCTTTCCTTTTCACAAATCTGCGTCCGTGATGCTTATTGGCTAGTACACAACTCAGCTCACTGGCTAGGACACTCTGCATACATAGGTTCCTCGGGGGTGGAGCTCCCACAGGAAATTAAAACTGTACTTTGATTTAAATATATACAGAATTCCTCAATAAAATTATTTAATAAAAAATTAGATGCCCGGTCAGACAGACACACACAGGAGATCCTACACATTAATAGATATTTTTAAAACTGGGGAACCCCCACATTAAGGGCCAAATCTGGCCCTTTGACATACACCTTCCTATATCCTGCGCTATTAAAGGGATATGTAAGTTTCCTCTTATGAATGCATCTGATAGATAAGAATTAATAGTAATATGAAAAAATAATGTTTGCATGAAAAAACACCAAAATAAACATTTAAACACTTAGCTTGAAGTTAGCAAAATCTATTGTAATTTTTGACAGTTTAAAATTAAGGTTAACATCCCCTCCAAACCCAGGCTAAATTAGTATAATTTGTTTTGGCCAATCAGGTTAGCTGAAAGATTTGAAACATAGCACTGTGTTAGGACAGCAGCACACGGCATATACAGGAAGCAGAAGGGTGTCATATACCAGCAGTGACTTGGGGGCTGACATCACAGCTCTCCTATTGGCTGAGCAAGAAACAGCAGGTAAATAGTGGATTAATATTGCTCCCCAGAGGCTGCATGCTGATTGGGTGGGGATCAGGGGCTTGTGTAGACACCCCCTGGAGGTGTCAACATTATTATTAGAGGGTTTTCTAGATATAAATAAAAATAAAATGTTTGAGATGTGATGCATACACATAAGCTGCTTTTTGCCTAAGGAGTGCAGAAATGTAGTAATCCATGAAACTTTCATATCCTGTTAAATAATTAAGAATAGATAATGTGCAAAATATTTTTCATTGACAACCTTTAATGTATTAACTTTTATATACAGTGCTTGGCTAGTACTCCCTGTGCAGTTTTTGTACTGGGAGCATTTCAAATTGTCATAAAGGCAAAGTGCTGTCATTTCAATAATAAAGTAATGTTTTGGTTATTTATTTATTTTTCATTTTTGTTTTGCTCCTTCCCACTTCAAGAGATAGATAAACTGCAGTTAACAAGCGTACTTCCTCAGGAGAGCATAGTGTAAACAAAGGTCAACTGTGGCCCTTTCTTTAGTTTAAAATAGCTGTAGTTTACAAATTTTGTTTCACTAGTAAGTTTTTTTTATTTATTTACTTGTATTTTTAATGTATAGGTGTCTATGTCTCCAAATATGCTGATTATCTTCAGCCGAGGCCTTGGTACTATGGAAACTCTGGATATATATTGATATTTAAATTCATTAAAGTAAGTGAGTGAGTATGGATGCTTTGTGTAGGATTTAGATAGAAAAGAAAATGTATTTCCCCTTTTTTTTTTTTTTTTTTTATCGATCATGTAAAGTTGCTTTTTGCATGAAAAAAAATATTTAAATCTGTTTAAACTTCCGTTAAAGTAATTGGAAAACTTTTCGATGCACAGATCCCATAGACTGACAAGTATGACTGACAACGCTACATTCCTGTGCACATTTTTAAATATATTAATTTTTTATATATATATATATATATATATATATATATATATATATATAGTAGAAAATGTTTTTGTTAGCTGCTGGAATGCAACAATATAGGTAGATCTGTACATTTGTAGTTACACTAAGCTTTTAGTTCTCTAACTGAGCTTTTTTTGCAAATATGCCAAAATATAATATTAATTTGTTTTTTATTAGTGCTTATTTTGCGCCCAATGTAGCAACACATGTCAAAAATAGACCTAAAGATCACGAAGTAATCCGCATTGACTCATAACCAAGTATATTCCTAAATAATGTATAGATCAGGACAGACTATAAGGGGGCATAAAACATATAAACTTTATTGATTTATATGTTAAAATTAACAGCATATTTACAATAAAATCAATGTGGAAAACAATGAATAATAAGTGGTGTCTAGGTGTAAGGGTATAATAATGATGAAATATGAAAAATAAACTGACCCATGAAGGGTGCCAAGGTAAACTTATTTGGTTCAGATGGTGTCAAGCATGTGTGGCGGCAACCAGGTGAGGAGTACAGTCAAGCATGGGGAGCTACAGTTCATTGAGGGAACCATGAATGCCAACATGTACTGTGACCTACTGAAGTAGAGCATGATCCCCTCCCTTTGGAGACTGGGCCGCAGGGCAGTATTCTAACATAACGACCCCAAACACACCTCCAAGACGGCCTTGCTAAAGTAGCTGAAGGTAAAGGTGATGGACTGGCCAAGCATGTCATCAGACCTAAACCCTATTGAGCATCTGTGGGTCATCCTCAAACTGAAGGTGGGGGGAGTGCAAGGACTCGAACATCCACCAGCTCTGTGATGTCATCATGGAGGAGTGGAAGAGGACTCCAGTGGCAACCTGTGAAGCTCTGGTGACCTCCATGCCCATGATGGTTAAGGCAGTGCTGGAAAATAATGGTGGCCACACCAAATATTGACACTTTGGGCCCAATTTGGACATTTCCACTTAGGGGTGTACTCACTTTTGTTGCCAACGGTTTAGACATTAATGGCTGTGTGTTAAGTTATTTTGAGGGGACAGCAAATTTACACTGTTATACAGGCCGTACACTTACTACTTTACATTGTAGCAGAGTGTCATTTCTTCAGTGTTGTCTCATGAAAAGATATAATAACATACTTACAAAAATTTGAGGGGTGTACTCACTTTTGTAAGATACTGTATAATGCCATACAAAGAATGGCTACACATAATAATAATAATAATAATAATAATATTGTACCCTCGCCTACCTGGACACTGCTGTAAATTCTCGAACATCTTCCACATACATAGATGTTTTCATTATAATGATCTTGTTATTTTCAAATATAATTAATAGTGTTTTTATGTTGTTATTCCCCCCCCCCCCCCATAGTCTGTCCTAATCTGTAAGTAATCCACAATCAATTCACATGGACTAGAAAAGGACGTATACCAACTAACCGGCATAATGTATTAAAATGTATTTTTAAATATATATTTACAGGGAAAAGTCAAAGCTGTGACTGAGAATTACACACGTCAATACACTTTGCCTACATTTGGATACAACTGTCACATTTCAGCAAATATCAACAACTTTTCTGAGAAATCCAGTCATTTTCATGCCTTCGAACTAACTCAGGTAAGCATAAAATATTATTTATACATACATACATACATACATACATACATACTAGCTAATATCCCGAATAATTGCAGCGTGCAGCATGGACAGCAGCTAGATGGCATGGTAGTGAGTCAATAAGATGGAAGGTTGGCAAGTGTATCTGAAGTCAGTGCATCTGACAGCGGCTGGATAGTGCACGGTAGGCGTTCAAGGTAGTCCCAAAGGTGCTCGATGGGGTTCAAGTCCGGGGAATTTGGAAGCCAGGGAAGTACTTGGAAATCTTCGTCGTACCCCTCCAGCCACTCCCGGACAATTCTGGCCATATGACATGTTGCATTGTCCAGCTGGAAGATCCCATCCGCTCCAGGGAAGACAGCCAACATGTATGGGTTGTATTTGATCTGCCGGGATGAATAGATAACCCAATTGGTTGAGAGTGCCTTCCAGAGGTATGAGTGGACCCAATGCCAAGAAAACATTCCCTAGACCGAAACGCTGCCGCCACCAGCTTGTGTTATTCCAACAATGGTTGCAGAGTTTTTTTTTTTTTTTTTTTTTTTTTTTTTCACAGATTTTTTTTTTATTGCCATGTCAAACACAGCTGCTAATATTGTTAGTTTGGTACATAGTTGACAAACACGTGGGGGTGGCGGGGTTCTTGAATGTCAGTGGTCCTTTTAAGAAACAGAAGAAAAGTCAGGAGAGGGAAAACCACAAAACAAATACAACTAAAATCAAAATGGCGGACATTCCAACTATACATGATGGAATATCAATTGTGATTTGAGTTTTTCTAAGTGCATTTTTCTATAGTAACCTTACACTGATATAAGCATATGCTTTATAAAATGCCCTTCCCTACATTAAAATTACACCCATGTTTGTATTTTTTCTTTTTTTTTTATTGATTTTTATTAGACAGGTCAGACATATAACATAGTACACCAAAAACATCAGAAGTTTAGAAGTGATAAATAGGAATTAACAATAAACGTATTTCACATATTTGGTTTCCAGTGTGTCCTCTGCCTGTCCAAAACTCCTCTCCCTTTTCCGTTTTTCTGGTATTATAATAGCTGATATTAGCTTTTAAATAACTTAAGGCTAACGAGAAAACTATATTTAATGAAGTCCCATAACTATGGGAAAAATATGATGAACTTGGATTCCTGACCAACTGTTGTTTTGAGCTTGGTTGGTAGCATCTAATAGAAAGATTATTCTGTGTTTAGGTTACTGTGTGGGCTAATGATGTTGGGTAAATTAAGACCACTACTACTATGGATCCCCTAATAGCTCCTTTGTAGGGAGAAGTGTCACTCACCCTATTCATCTGCCGCGTCTTGTCTCCCAGGCGGCCCAGCAGGAGGCCCAGCGCTTGTAGTTATGGTCAACCTCTGCGGACAAAACGCTCATGGATCGAACGAACTCAATTTTGTTTAAGACTACTTCAAATGTTGGGGTGGGTGATTTCCAATAGGCGGCTACTACTATCCTAACTGCTAGGAAAATTTGGTTAGTTAGGAATTGTTCTGAGTTGGACATCCCTTCTACCGGTAATCCTAGGATGGCCTCTTCTGGTCTCATGGGATAGCATTGACCCCATAGTTTCTCCAGTGTTTTGTAGGTGTCCACCCATGTGTGTCTAATCATAGGGCATTCCCATAATTTATGGATTAGAGTCCCTTTTTGGTTGCAGCCCCTTTCGCATATGTCACTAATTGTCTGGTTCCCTATGTGCATTCTTACTGGGGTTAGGTACCACCTCATAATAACTTTATAGGAGTTTTCTTTCATAATTACGTTAAGTGATGTGTTTTTGGCTTGTTTCCGAATACTATTCCATTGGTCTCTGTCTAAATTTATGTTGAGGTCAGCTTCCCATGCTGATTCATAGTGTAATTTAGGGGGAGTGACTAAATCGCTTAAATGGTTATATATTGTGGAGATGTTTCCTTTCCCTCCCGGGAATTTAATGCAACATTTTTCGAAAAAGGATATATTTTGCCCTCCTTTATTCTTAGTGATGTGATTTAATCTTTGGTTTATAGCGATTAGGTTAAGCCATTCCCCCGGAGGAAGGGGTTTGTCTTCTAGGAATGCGGTGGTGGACCATTTTTGATTAACAACCGGTAAATCTGCCGCAATTGAGCAATTATTATCAATCCACCATCTGTATTGAGCATTAGAGTTTATTTTGGGGTTAGTTGAAAGTGGCCATAGAGGGCTGAGCCCTGACTCCTGGCCCAGCAGTCTGTTCCTCTTATTTATATCTTTCCATAGGGAAATTGAATGCCTCACACTTGATGGAATTGATTGGGGTAACTTGAAGCCCTGCTGGGTTGAGAGCCATAGTAACTGACGCATGATTAAATCATTGGACCCTAGTATGTGTTTTTCTAATTGAACCCATACCGGGGGGGAGTCCCTGACATACCACTTAACTAGTTGTGCTAATCTAGCAGCTTTAAAGTACCTGGAAATGTCTGGAAATCCGAGCCCACCATCCTTCTTAGTCGCAGTAGTTGTTTCTCTGTTTATTCTAGGTTTTTTATTGTTCCACAGAAAACTCATTAGTAATTTCTGTATTTTTTTCAAGTCTATCGCTAAAATCGAGATAGGTAAGGTCCGAAAAAGGTAGAGCAGTTTGGGGAGTACGTTCATTTTGACAGCATGTAGCTTTCCTAACCACGAAATCTTTAGTTCTGACCACCTGTGCAGGTCCCTAGTTAATTGTTTAAAGAGGGTTGGGTAGTTTGCTTCATATAGGGTCTTAGTTGATTTTGTAATTTGTACGCCTAGGTAGTTGATAGAATTCGGGGCCCATTTTATTGGGAAGTTATTGGCTAGTAGTTTTTCCGTGGTGGGAGGAAGTGATATATTAAGGGCTATGCTTTTACTTGTGTTAATTTTGAATCCTGACAGTGGGCCAAATTGAGACAAAAGTTTGAATAGATTAGGTAGACTAACCAGGGGGTTTGATATTGTTAGTAGGATATCATCGGCAAAAAGGCTAATTTTATGATCTGTCGGGCCGACCCGTATACCCGATATGTCAGTGTGCTGACGAATGGCAATTGCTAGGGGCTCTATACTGAGGGCGAACAGCAATGGTGATAGAGGGCACCCCTGTCTTGTCCCCCTTGTGATGTTGAATTTTAGTGAATTGTGTCCTTGGTATGTAACTTGTGCGGTTGGTTCCGAGTATAATGTCGCGATGCTTCGCAGAAAACCTTCCGGAATTCCGAATTTGTTCAGTGTGGTGTTCATAAATGTCCAATCTAACCTATCAAATGCCTTCTCGGCATCAAGCGCCAACAACATAGCGCGGCCTTCATTACTTTTGGTTATGTCAATAAGGTCAACAATTTTTCTGGTATTGTCTGGCGCTTCTCTCCCCTTAATGAACCCTACTTGGTCTGGATGTACCACTTCAGGTAACAGATTCGCTAGTCTTGACGCTAAGATTTTGGTGTATATTTTTAAATCTGTGTTGATCAGAGATATTGGTCTATAGCTAGCACATTGGGATGGGTCTTTCCCCGGTTTAGGAATCAGTATTATTTTAGCTTCTAAGAATTCCGGTTTAATTTTTTCACCAGCTAAGAAGCTGTTAAATAGCTTATGTAAGGTGGGGCTAAGTAGATCGCTCATATGTTTGTAGTAGAGGTTGGAATAGCCAACTGGCCCTGGAGCCCCGTGTGCCTTTGTGGATTTGATCGCATCCTGTATTTCTTCGACCGAGATGGGCTCTAAGAGTGATTTAGCTTTGATAGAGTCTAATTGGGGTATATTTAAGTTATTTAGTGTATTTTCAATTTCTAGTTTGTGGGTTGGGGTGCCTGATTCGGGTGTTTTGCCGTAAAGGTCCGCATAAAATTGTCTGAATTCGTTTACTATTTGATCTGGTTTAAAAACTGTCTGCCTATTTTTGGTGATTATTTTGGCTATGAATGAGTTTGCTCTTTTTTCTTTTAGTCTCGTGGCCAGCATTCTATCGGGCTTGTTTGCGTATCTGAAGAATTTAGCTTCAGTTCGCTGTAGGATATTGACCATTTTCCCTCTTAAAATAGTGTTTAGTTCTTGTTTGTAACTTAGTATCTTCTCATGGGTATGTCGTGATTTATCTTTAACAAATAGTTTCTGTGCTTCAGCAATTTTCTGGTTTAGAAGTAAGATTTGTGCTTGGTCTTTTTTCTTTTTGATTGAACTAATTTGTATACAGACTCCCCTGATCACTGCCTTGTGAGCTGCCCAAATTCCATCTATGTCTATCTCCCCTACTGTATTGAGGTCAAGATAATCTACGATTGCAGTTCTGACCTTATCTCGTGTGATAGGGTCGTTCAGTATACTGGGATTTAATGACCACCTTGGGTTATTTCCTTTCGGTAGGAGATTATTCATGGAGATTTTGACTAGATCGTGGTCCGACCATGCTATGGGGCAGATAGAGGCCTCAGTTAGGTTCCCTGTAACGTTCTGTGGGATCAGGATATAGTCTATTCTGGAGAGCGAACCATGTCTGGCGGAAAAAATGTGTATTCCCTTTCTGTGGGGTTCATGTTTCTCCAGGTATCAATCATGCAGTTTGATTTTAGGAGTTTTTTGAGAGCTTTGGTCGCTGTGGGGATTTTTTGTGAACCTAAATCGTTTGACTTGTCTTTGAGCGGGTCTAAGACCGCGTTCATGTCTCCTCCTATTATCTTAAGTCCGTCTTCCCAGCTATCTGTGAGTTTCTGTATTTTTTGAAAGAATGGCTTTTGATCTGTGTTCGGGGCGTAAATGTTCAAGAATGAAACCTTACGTTCGTGTATGGTCCCATGTACTGCTAAAAACCTGCCATCTTTATCTGTTTGAATTTTACTTAACTGAAAGTTGAGTCTTCTGTGGAACAAAATCGTGACTCCCTTTTGTTTGGTATCTGCGGTCGAATGGAATGCCTGAGTAAAGACTCCCCCCCAGTATTTTGGTAGTGCTTGTTTTCTAAAGTGAGTTTCCTGAATCATTACGATATCAAGATTTAGTTTTTGGTAATTTCTCAAGGCTACCCCCCTCTTGATTGGTTCGTTCAGACCATGAGCGTTGTGTGACGCAATGACAATGTCCATATTTCTTATTGAGGTGTATGACCCTTTGGTGTGTCTAAATGGCTATCTCACCTTTCTGGAAGCCTGTTACTTCGTTATCCTGTGCCTCCTGCTGGTTTCTGCCCGAAGACTGCTCAGCAGCTGGCTGTGTGGGAGAGTATCTGTACTCAAAGGAAAAAAGACAACAGAGTATGAGCCAAATTGCTTATACTTAAACTTTCGGAATTATAAAAACCTGGTTCAGTAATTAAGCAAGTTCCTACTTTTCCTCTAGTGGGGAACCCTAAGGTAATCCTGGGTAAGAAGTCTAAGTACTTGAGTCTGTTTGTGTGTCTTACTGTTGGTCAGGAAGGCTCTTAGTATGTTTGAACTTAAATGTGTTCCTTACTTAAATAAAGTGTGGTAATTTAAACTACTATGAGGAGAGCGTTTGCTGTCCTCTTCGTATTTTACTGGTGGGCCAGTTAGTGTCTCTAAACTGACACTGAATTGGTCCGCCTAACCTTTCCCTACTGTAGGGGTTTTTGGAAGTCTACGTGTTAGCGCCCGTAGGGACGCCTTCTAGGTGTGTGTTGCTTTTGCCTTTACGGCCTGGGTTAACTGTCTATAGTGTGTATTAGAACTTTCACTGGTGTGGGTGCTACCTTATTGGATCTACTCGTTTTCAGATTCAACTAGCTTTGGTTGTCAGAGTAGCATGAAAACAAGGAGAGAGAGAGAAGAAGAGAGAGGAAGATGAAGCAAAAAAAGACAAAAAAAACAGAGAAACAAAATAAGTGACAACTCATTGTAGTAAGTCTTTTTCTCCGTTCATGGGAGGACTCCTTCCTCTCGGGTTTTCTGTTGGTTGTAACTGCTCTCCGACAGTGACCTTGATGTTCCATTCCGCCAGCAAGTTAATGCCTTCCTCCAGTGTTCTGATGGTGAAGAATTTTCCCTCTTTGGATATATTGAGGCGAAAAGGGAAACCCCATGTATACCTCCATCCTTGAGCCAGGATACAGTCCAGAACCGGTTTCAGTTGTCTCCTTTTGGCAAGGGTAGTCGGGGCTAGATCAGAAAAAAGCAGCGGTGTGTGCCCCTCAATGGGAGGGATGCCTTTTCTTGCGGCCTTCATGAACAGTTCTTTGGTGGAGTAGTAGTGGAATCTGGCAATGATGTCTCTTGGGCGCTCCTGTGGAGATGAACGGAATCCTAGGGCTCTGTGAAACCGATCCATTCTCAAGTTTTCTGGATGTATGTTTGGGAGGAGAAATTCACATAGATCGTTTAGGTATGCGTGTAGGTCCTTGACAGACTCCGGCACATTCCTCAGCCTTATGTTCTGTCGTCTAGATCTGTTTTCTAGATCTTCCTGTTACAACTGTTGTCTAGATTGTTCCTCCTTCAAAGCCAAGATCTCCTCTGTTAGCTTGTTGTTATGTTGCATTATTTCCGAAATTTTAGTTTCAAGTTTTGTTGCTTTATCGTCCACCTTTTTAATTTCTGTGGTTAGTTCTGTTGTCACCTTCCGGATGTCTGATTTGACCTCCTCTCTGAAGTTGGATATTAGGTCTTTAAGGTCCTGGATGTCACTTTTAGTGCTAGGCGCTGACATTTCAGAGCTTGTTGCTGCGTGGACTGCGGCTGTGGGTGTTTTATTGGTGGGAGAACTTGCTGAAGATTTGGGTAGGCAGTAAGATTGGATCCCTTTATTGTTCTTTCTCGTGGCAACACCTGCCATCTCAGTGAGAGTATTGTAGATCAAGTTGTTGCCAGAGACCTGGTTTCACTTGGTTTGTCCCAGAGCAATTGTTAGCGTCCCTATATTGCTGGGCTTTTTGCTAGTTACATCTTTTTGGATTTATTAAAAGTTCTTGAACCGAAGTGGTCATAGCTTAAATGCTTATAGTTGAAAATTGAACTTTGGTTGTCTCTTTTTACTTGCTTGGTGCTTTTGAACTTTGTCCACTAGGTGGTAGTAGAGTTCCACTAGTACAGTCTGTTACACAAGCAGGGATTCGGCCTGGAAACTAGCCTTGAAAAACAAATGGTTTTGTAATCCTGTTTGGTTAGTAAGTGAGCCCTGTGCAGTGTACTTTTAATGTTCTGAGTCTAAGTAGACAGGTTGGGCTGGGTTGCTTGGACCCAGGGTATGGGGAGAGCTTTGATGGGGATATGTGGGTAAGGGGCCCTGGATTGCTTAATTTTTCTGGGGCTAATTTGCTTCTGATGCCCCCCTGGGTACCCCTTCCTTGGATCAGGGCTATCCTTTCCCCCCACAGCTCTATAGCCTCTCCCCTGTACCTGCTTATATATGTCCTCAGCAGTGCAGCTCCACACTCTCTCCCTCCAGGCTTCCAAGGGGAAAAGTTCAGCTGGGTAGGGATTCCATGCAGGGGACTCTTCCGATTTTATTGTTTTTTTTTTAAGGTAATTTTGGGATCAATTTGTTCCCCTAGGTCTTCTGAGTTTAGTGATATTGTTTGTTGGTCACTCAGGGCATCTATAGGGGTCGATTGTCCCAGATTAACCCAGGCCTTAGCTGGAGCTCTTGCAGGACATGTCTTTCCTCTCCAGCAGCTTAGCCACACCCGCAGAGTTTTTGTTTTTGAAGGTTTCACCCCTGACCAGCTAACTTCCGTCCAGTCAATTGAGCAGAAAACGTGACTCATAAGAGAAGGCAACCCTTTGTCAATTAGAAGAGGTCCAATTTCGATATTGACGTGCAAATTGAAGCTGTTTCTAACAATGACCCGTCGTCTGCATTGGTGCAGTAACCTGCCGTTTACTTCAGAGTCCCCAGACCCAACAGGGTTGGCTTTACTGTCATTTTGGATACACGTCTGGTAACCCCATGGTTCGTTTGGACAGCAAATTGCTCAACTGTAGCGTTTCGGTTGGCCTCACAAACAGTCGCAGCTGACATTCACTCCCCCTTGTTTAGTAATTGCTTTTAAATCCATGTTTAAATTGTTTTGAGGAAGGGCCATAAAAGGGCAATACAATTAAAATAAATATTTGCAGGCTTTAAAGGACCAGTGTAAATGGCTGTGAGTATCTAGTTCCCCACTTGTTAGTTCAAGAAGTGTGTGTGTGTTTTTTTTTTTTAATGAATGTGTTTGTCTCCACCTCCTCCTGTCTTGTGACCAACATTGTTTGTCTGGGAGCCATTGAATTCACCTGGAAGCTGTTTACTTATTCAGTAGCTGTGACTTGTTTATGACCATGCCCCCATCTCATGTCATTAGTGATATCACTGGTTTCCTGATTTACAAACAATAGTTTAATTAATCCGATAAAATTTAATAAATAAAGTGACAATTCCTAAATAGAAAAACAAATACCATAATAATGTTAGTCATTTAATGGGAACAGGGGGCGATGACAAATCATGCACCTCAGGTAGGTTAACATTTATTTTTTAATAGCTTTATTGTTGAATTTATCAATTTCACCATGTTAGATCAATAAATGTGCATTTATACTCACAGATTTTTTAATACTGGCCCTTTAAAAAAAACATTTAGCTCATTATCAAGTTTAACTATTCAAAAGGACTTTTAGAAGATATCTGTCCACAGTACAATACATTATGTGTCCTATATTACATTGAGCTATGATTAGGAGTTTCAAGATCTCTTCAGTTGGTGACTGCAGCCATGAAATGAAAAGACGTTTGCTTCTGGGGTTGAAAGCTATAAGAAGTCTGGACAAACTATTAAAAAGCAAAGATATCACTGTGAACAAAGGTCCCCACAGTTAGACCTGTGGTATTCCCAGATGTAACATACAGATCTGAGAGCTGGACCATAAAGATGTCTGAGCGCCGTAGAGTTGACGTATTTGAGTTTTAGTGTTGGAGAAAACTGCCTCGAGAGCCTTGGACTGCAAGAAGATCCAATCAATCGGTTTTACAGCAAATTAAGCCAAACTGTTCACACGAAGATCTGATCATGAGGCTGAAGATCAAATATTTTGTCCATATCATTAGAAGACCAGATTTCCTAGAGAAGACAGTGATGCTGGGAATGATTGAAAGCACACGAAGAACGCACCGGCAGAGGCCGAGGTGTGTATATGCGGTCACTGAAGCAATGAACATGAACTTGATTTAGCTCAGAGGGGCAGTGACTGACCGATGTTCCTGTCTTGCTGCGTGCCATAGGGTCACATAAGAGTCTGATATGGCTGAACAACTAAACAACAAGATTAGGAGTGGCTTGTGAATTACCACCTACTGTGCCTGAGCCTGTGTAGACCTCCGTCAGAAAAGGGCTTATGTTAAAAATGTTCATGTAATATGACAACTTTATAATTGTCCATTTCCTGTCTAAATTTCAGTATTACATATACGATTTCCACAATGGTGTCTTCAAACGACCAAGACAACTCAACCCATTTATAATTGTGGCTTTCCAGTACATCGAGCTAACACGTAACATGCCAGTGCTACAGGATACCGACACGTGAGTATTTGGACTCAGAATGAGAATGTCTTGTTTCTTTTCTTTCTTCTAAACCATTTTCTTGTGTTCATTAACATTTCTGAGCATGGGATAAGTTTCACAAAACCCGCTCCCTGAAAATATCCTTCATCCCCAACGATTTAAATCAATTTTAATTAACTTAAAATACCAAAAATCCTAATAGGTGAAAATGAAACCGTAGTATTTGTGAGTTTGCACTATTTTACTATATTGTATAAAGAAATATATAAAAACAAAAGATGTAACATAGTACTACTAATTTATAGAGCAAAGGGGTGTAACCTATTTTTTAATTTATAGCAAAATCAGAGTTGTGTTTGACCTGAGAGAGTCATAGCTCTTAAAACTTGTCGCTCTAAGTAAAATGTGTGTCTAATACACATGGTATTGCCACAATACTCTTATTCACTTGGATTACTGGACATGCACGGCTACTCCAAACTTCAAAATATTTATATAAATGTGTTTTATTTTTTTAATTAAATTTTCACTATAAATGTAAAAATATGTTAAACCTCTTTGCTCCATAAATTGTATGTGAAATAAACTACTTACCCAGATTTATTGCAGAATCTTAACAAGGAACATATAGTAATTCCTCACTTTTTTTGTTTTTCTCTACTAGGGTCAAATTGAACAATCCAGGTAAGCAAGGTAATTGTTAATGAACAAGTAGCTTATAATCTGGTTTACAAAATGCAACAAATTAAATATAATTATTTTATTCCTGTTTAAGAATTTTATAATGCATGGAAAGGACAGATGTTTATCCAGGATCAGCTGGTGTGTGATATTGCACTACAGTCATCGGAAAAGTGCGGGATTCCTACTCAGTTGTAAGTATCTATCTGCCGAAACTTAGCGTGGGCGATCAGGTCCATAGAACTAACTTAAGACCAGTTCGTTCTGACTGTTTTTTTGTTTATTTAAAATAACCATTGGGGCTTAGTCTCCCTAAGGGGGATAATGGCTCCAGACATGGACTCCTTGAACACTGTATTTTAGGGAGTTCTGTTGCACCCCACTAATGACGCCCAATCAAGGCAAAGATTTATGGGGTTTCCGGTTTCTCAAGTTCAGTGTAGGATATAAAGGAGATTATTTGGCTGATAATTTGTATCCTTTAGATCTGTGCTACTCAAAAAAAGGTCCTGGGATCAGTACCCGTTCATGAGACCTTATCTACTTGTCTTTGGCAGGGCTAGTTATTTATACCTCCAGCCCCCCTAGACACCCTGTATATCCACACTGAGTATACTCCACACACACTAAGCTTTAAAAAAAGATGTGCATAATCTCCTTTTTTGTGTCAAGGAAGGGAAGCGCTTCTAGGCGGCTATCTTGTTGGCCTAATGAGAAATCTTGCCATGGCCTTTAGAAAGAAAGGGAGAAGACGGTACTGTGCCAAATGGGCATGAATGGAGGGAGAAAGACTGATAATGAGGAGCGACTGATCCCCTGAACATGTTACTGATACAATAATATATAAATATATATATATTTAAATGATGGTTTTGTACATAATATAAGTGAGAAAGGGACGGAACAGGAAAAGACAAGTCCGATCGTCACAAGATAATTACGTCAAATTACAATCCACATTTGAGACTTATAATTATCTTGTTTACATTTAATAAATAGATTATTGATGAACTGATCTGTTAATAATCGTTTAGATCTCAAAGACTCTCCTGGAAAACTTGAGTTGGTAGACAGACATTCCCTGGTCCCATAAAGGTTAAGAACAACTGCTTTTAATGGACCGCTGCAAAGAGCTACATATTGTGCAATTATGCATTGATCTTTAATACAATTCATACTGAATAATAATGGTAATATTTAATATTAAATTCATTTTCAAAGATTAGAATCTTATCCTTCAACTGGATACTAGTCTTCACATGAATAAGGTCAAGAAGGGGAGGGTGGGCGGTTATTTTGCTTTAAGATGTGGAAGGCTCTGTTATTATAAACTGTCAGCTGCTAAAATAATAACTTTCCTCAGTACTTTACTGATTTCTGAGTGGGGTCATGCTCCATGGAAGGGGTTTAATGTGTTAGACATCCATTGGTCTTCCTTTATATTTTTAGCTCTGTAGTTGTTCATTGTTAAGTAACATGAATTACATAATTCATATGAGAGAGGCTCCGTTTACAACAAATCTGGAGGTAAGGAAAAAAGACTAGAGTTTTATTTGTACTTTGGACAACGGCATAATAAAAAATGATTAAACCATATAAAAGCAAACTATTGTCACCATTTGTTGATGCATTTCTTGGCCAGGATAACATGGGCAGATCACTAAGACCCCTACCCTTGAGAAAGCTGTGTTTGAAGCGGTAAAACGAGCGTAAGGCATAATGTCTGACGTTGGACGCTTACACTGACAGTCTTTTGGCCCTCCAATTTTGAAAGTGTTACATCTTAGTAACTCGGTTTCCTACAGAAGGATATTATCTCTCTTAATGTAATTAAAGATGGATCACCAGACAGCATAAAATAGATTGATGTTTAGCAATTATAGCAGATCATGTTGGTTTATTTCCATGAAATTAGTGATTTAAATATTGTCGCTGTGCTTTATTTATTTTATTTATTTATTTATTTATTTGCTGTATGAAGCTATATATTTTTCTTTTCTTTTACATAGATCTGATAAGCTTGAAATCAGAGAAGTAATCAGACTGTCTGCACTGAAGCAAAAGCTTCCAGAAAGCATATTTGAGAAGGCTGAATTTACAGGCCAAGAAGGTAAATTTTACAATGTAGTTATTGTTTTTATTTATTTAAGGTGGTAATGTTTTAAGTCTTACGTACCTCTATCCGTTTTCAATATAGTTTGTTGTGGAGATATCTACTACAGCATTTACAAAGTGATAATCTCCAACGTGGTTGGATCCGACCTGGACAAATTGCAGAAATGGATGAAAGACCAGGAGTTGGTAAGAATGATTCCGCTCTGTTTGTTGGGTCCTTGCAAAAAATCCATTCCCTAACTAAGTAGTCATACAAAACATGTAGGTTTGAATAGGGATTATTACAACATTGTTTACATAGCAGCACTGTAAGAATATTTTTTATTACAGTATTTTTTTTTAATTATTTTATATATTGAAAAAGAAGTGGATAGATAATTATATGCTAAATAGTTTACCCATTTCTTATTGCCATTTTTATATTCATTGTTTTCTTATCTGGGGTGGAAAGATAGTGATATTTTCCCCTACAAGGAGATATATAGATTATTATTATTATTTTTTATTTTGCATAAGTCTGGCATTATATTTTTAGAAATATTATTGGATTATTGGACATTCTTTATTACCCGTTTGCAGTCTCTCAATATTCTGCAAGTTTGAATTTGTGTTGCTGTAAATCAGGTATTGTGTTTGTGAGTGTGTGTATATATATTTTTGAAATGTTAACAAATAGTGTTGTTATACTTGTACTACTTTCGACATGTACGGCTTTATGCGCACTCTTTTTCTAATATGGACAGAGGTTTATTAAACCGGCTGTATGCACAGGATAGGCTCTGTGTTGTGGGGTTTAAGCCAGTTGGTCCTAGTAGGGTGTATGGGGTATGCCTGTTATGGGTCACTGGCTTTTGAAGTTGAACACTGAGAGAGTTTGATGGATGGAGGCAAATAATTATACACAGTAGGCTCATCTTAAAATCCTGTAGTTCAGGACACATGTCCATTGCGTACCAATCCACTGCAAAAGCATAACAGGGGAAAAACTGCATTTTTGAAGATGGTTTATGAGCAGAAATATCCATTTTTGTTTGTTACATCAGCTGAATCAGAAGGGTGTATTTATCTTTTGGTGGAGGGAAGATGGAGAATCTAGAAGATTTTGTTTGATAATTGGATCAGATTGAAATTGACACTACACCTTCTTCTTCCAGTTCCAAAAATGTAAATGTATCTCCCACACACTTTTTTTGTTTTCTAATTAAAAACAACCTTAATAACCATTTTTCCCTGTTTTTAATTATATTCTTAGACTCCAAAGTTTACAAACATTTTTTTCTTTATTATTATAACCGATCCTTTAATAAAAAATCTGCAGGCAATAGTAATAAAAGATAATGAGAATGGGTAACGCACAATTAATCACTTGTTTTTTTTACGTTTATCGATTTGAATATAATGTGGAGTTTGAGGGGCTCAGAAGTAAAGCTACTGACAAAAAGCTTGGTCTCAAAATCACACTGGTCCTCATTCAATTGCAATTTTGCCAATTGAAGAGGGCTCTTTATAAGCACATAACATATTTTTTGAGGGAAGTTTTTAGTTAATGAAGACCTTGATTTTGGATAGAAGTTCAGTAACTAAAAAGTTCTGTATAAAAAATATGTTATGTGCTTATATAGAGCCCTATTCAATTGGCCAACTCACAATTGAATGAGGCTCACTGTGTATATGAGAGTCACAGACTCTACAAGGCTCTGTTCCCTGAAGAGGACTGTAGGGGTTAATTTTGCTGCTCAGTTAATCAGCTGTACCTGAGCAGTCCTGATTGAAGCCAGCTCCTGGAGTAGGGGAGGGGCAGATGATAGACTGGATCGTATTCAGTTGTTGCAGATCTGTGAATGAGACTCGCACTGCATCCTTTTAATCATATCATAATACTTTTCTGGATAAGTTCTATTGATTACTGATAAAGCCAACATTCATAGAATGTTAGGATATGTCCCCCTTTATATATAGGGTCAAGTAGCGAACACCGCTATAAGCCCGTCAATACAACAGAAATTGTGTGTATCTAATTTGACAGCGTAACAGGGCAAGCGGCTTAACATGCAAATTGATATGCAGATTACAATATCCGTGACCACATTTGCACTATTTATTTTCTATGTTGTTGTTGTGTCTACTCTCAGTGACCGCATGGACTGCAATATACCAGGAATATCTTTATGTCCACGGTCATTCCGATCCACTTGGTGTTTATGGCAGAGATACTGGAGTGGGTTGCCAGTTTCTTATCCAGTGGGCCACAGCATACAGCTCCTGCTATTCCTAGGGTGGTCTCCCATCCAGGCCCAACCCTGCTGGACTTCAGGGTGGTGTGACCTCTTTGTTCCCTGACTGGAATCAAACCCAGGTTGCAGAGGTGAAAGCACCAAATCCTAACTACTTGACCACCAGGAAACCCACATTTTTTTCTTTAAGTGCCGTAATGAAATAGAGCAGCGCATATATATGTTAGAAATAATGGGGGAAAATTGGGAACATTATTTATAATGTAAAATTTATTTTAATGATCATTATGGCATTAATGGCTTGTAATAATAAAAAATACTGGCTCTGAAGTATTTTTTCCAAATTGTGATCATCTCTATAAAGAATTTTCCTGTGTTTCTAAAGCTTAGATTTTTTTTTTACCTTTTGAATTTAATAACAAATAATATGAATTATACAATTTCTGAATATTATGGATAACAGAACATACAGCCAGTTTTTCATGCTCTTTTTAAGAATAACCTTAAAAAAAAAAAAAATCTATTTTTCCACTAGTTATTTTGTCTCCGGTGGTCTCTGTAAATCCAGTTTCAATGCACAGCTGCATTCAAAAGAAATAGAAAATGAAAGTAAAACATGGGAGGAAACCCTCACAGTATTGAAGTTGCAGTGTTCCCTCTGAGCTGTGTGGAGACATTTATCACTAGAAATTACAGAGGAAAGAACTTGAGTTAGATTCCTCCCAGACTCCTTGGCATCCAAAGCATTGACTTAAGTTTAAAGGAACACAGTCACTACAAGGGCTATACAATGGGGAATATACAGTGGATATAAAAAGTCTACACACCCCTGTTAAAATGTCAGGTTTCTATGATGTAAAAAAAAATGAGACAAAGATAGATCATTTCAGAACTTTTTCCACCTTTTAATGTAACCTATAAACTGTACAACTAAATTGAAAAACAAACTGAAATCTTTTAGGTGGAGGGAAGGAAAAAAGTGAAAAATAATGTGGTTGCATAAGTCTGCACACCCTCTTATAACTGGGGATGTAGCTGTGTTCAGAATTAAGCAATCACATTCCAAATCGTGTTAAATAGGAGTCAGCATACACCTGCTATCATTTAAAGTGCCTCTGATTAACCCCAAATAAAGTTCAGCTGCTCTAGTTGGTCTTTCCTGAAATGTTCTTAGTCGCATCCCACAGCAAAAGCCATGGTCCACAGAGAGCTTCCAAAGCATCAGAGGGATCTCATTGTTAAAAGGTATCAGTCAGGAGAAGGGTACACAAGCATTTCCAAGGCATTAAATATACCATGGAACACAGTGAAGATAGTCATCATCAAGTGGAGAAAATATGGCACAACAGTGACATTACCAAGAATTGGAGCTCCCTCCAAAATTGATGAAAAGACTAGAAGAAAACTGTTCTGGGAGGCTACCAAGAGGCCTACAGTAATATTAAAGGAGCTGCAGGAATATCTGGCGAGTACTGGCTGTGTGGTACATGTGACAACAATCTCCCGTATTCTTCATATGTCTGGGCTATGGGGGTAGAGTGGCAAGACGAAAGCCTTTTCTTACGAAGAAAAACATTCAAGCCAGGCTACATTTTGCAAAAACACATCTAGTCCCAAAAGCATGTGGGAAAAGGTGTTATGGTCTGATGAAACCAAGGTTGAACTTTTTGGCCATAATTCCAAAAGATATGTTTGGCGCAAAAACAACACTGCACATCACCAAAAGAACACCATACCCACAGTGAAGCATGGTGGTGGCAGCATCATGCTTTGGGGCTGTTTTTCTTCAGCTGGAACTGGGGCCTTAGTTAAGATAGAGGGAATTATGAACAGTTCCAAATACCAGTCAATATTAGCACAAAACCTTCAGGCTTCTGCTAGAAAGCTGAACATGAAGAGGAACTTCATCTTTCAGCATGACAACGACCCAAAGCAAACATCCAAATCAACAAAGGAATGGCTTCACCAGAAGAAGATTAAAGTTTTGGAATGGCCCAGCCAGAGCCCAGACCTGAATCCGATTGAAAATCTGTGGGGTGATCTGAAGAGGGCTGTGCACAGGAGATGCCCTCGCAATCTGACAGATTTGGAGTGTTTTTGCAAAGAAGAGTGGGCAAATCTTGCCAAGTCAAAATGTGCCATGCTGATAGACTCATACCCAAAAAGACTGAGTGCTGTAATAAAATCACAAGGGGCTTCAACAAAGTATTAGTTTAAGAGTGTGCATACTTATGCAACCATAATATTTTATTTTTATATTTTTTCATCCCTCTACCTAAAAGATTTCAGTTTGTTTTTCAATTGAGTTGTACAGTTTATAGGTCACATTAAAGGTAGAAAAAGTTCTGAAATGATTTATCTTTGTCTAATTTTTTTACAGCACAGAAATGTGTCTTGGCTGGTCCCTGATTGAATCCTTGATATAGATAAATGGAAGTTGTGTGTGAGAGGAGTTTTTACTGATGCAAGCAGCCTGCTTCTGTGCCTGTGAGGGGGTAAGATGTGGTATCGGTTTCAATCTTATCCGTTACCTAACAAACCTTCAGACACATTGGTAACAGCTCTATTTTAACCTGCTTGCAGCTGCCCTATTGGCCTTGCCTAGTGACAGTGCATGTGACATCATACCCCTTCCCTATTTACTGAGCATGCTCAGTCTGAAGCAGAACCTACACTGGTCAGGCTTTCATTTTAGTCCACCATACGGGGGGTGCCAACAGCGCCGCTGATGACACCGGTAGGAGGAGCTACACAGCCTATGTGTAGTAAACATATGAGCCTTACCTGTAAATGCAGTACAGTGGTCCTTTAAGAGGACTGTCTAAAAAAGTTATAGATTTATTTAAAAACTGTAACGAGCGCACTAAAAGGGATCGCCTTCTGCAACCACTTTATCCAAGAACAATATGGAAATCTCTTGTAGTCGTTTTCTTACCTTTGTGGGAGATAAGACCATCTTAGAGTGTTTTGCTTGTTGCTCCACACATCAACAGCCACTTGCAAGATTAGCAGTTGTTGCTTTTGTTTAGTCGTGTCCGACTCTCCATGACCCTATGGATCGCAGCACGCCAAATACATCTGTCAGTCACTGCCCCCATAAAGTTCATTGCTTCAATAACCTCACCCATCCATCTTCGCCTCTTCTTGTGCCTGCAATCTTTCCCAGCATTGGCCTTCTCTAAGGAATCCTGCCGTCTCATGATAAAGATCAGTACAATTACGCGGTCGCATTCGGGCAGAGCTTTAATTTTGCTTTGTTTTTCATCCTTGGTATTTAGTATCCTCACATGCAGCCGCCGAGGTCTCTTTAGTAGAAATGAAACTGTCTCCAGCTCTGGAATTTTTGCTTCCACTTTCAGTTTTTAAAGCATACAAGAAAATGAAACTTTATTGGTGCAGTTCTGTACACGGTGCCGGGATTTTTTTCATCGCTATTTGTGTTTATATTCTGCGAGGACGGGCACACTTTGCTTTGAAATGCCAATATTCATTAGATGTTGAGTTTAAAGATTGCTGCTTCAGTAGTGAAAGTCCAAGTGTTATCTTGTATATAAAATAGCATGTTAAGACAGTTGTGTTCCATGTCCCTTTTTAAGATTATATATATATATATATATATATATATATATATATATATATATATATATATATATATATATATATATATATATATATATATATATATATATATATATATAATCTTATTAAGAAGCCTAAAATCATACAAATAATCCCTGTATGGGTCTGCCCTCTGCGGTTTGGATCTTTATTGTTACATAGGGTGCACGTGTAGATTTATCTGTAGGTTTAAAGGTACAACAAGAATCCTTGTGGGAGTTTAACCATTTTCCTATGTCAGTATCCATCATTAAAGGGACACAGAAAATTCTTGGATGTTATGAAGTATATAATATCCCTGTGTATTTATTTACTTTTTATGTATTTTATTTTATTAAGAAGTGCTTTTTTGTTACTGTCTAAAATCAAATGAATAGTTCCTGTGGGTCTGCCCACCGCAGCGTACGCAGACACAGGCTCTGTAGGGCTGGATGTGTTCTAGCCTATCAGGGACCTCATCTCTGCTGTATTTGCTGTGCTTGTCTCACACCAACCAATCAGTGACTATTTCTCAACTACATTCTGCAACATGCCGCTTTGACGTGGTCCCTGATAGGCTAGGACACTACACTGCATTTCCAGCATTTGTTTTTACTGCCTAAAATCAGAGTGTAAAAGGCCCTTAATATTATAAAGTACATAAAAGTAAATGAACACAAATGTAGTGTATCACTCCGGATCTAAGATCCCTTTTTTTTTTAGTACTGGCATCTTGGAAGATGGAAGGGGCTTCCTTTGCTAAAAATGATGATTTATCCAAACGATTAGTTTTTGATGCACAATTTACCTTTTTTATGATAAAAAATGACGTTTAAAGAATCCACAGTATATTTGATAAATTCTTATGGAATCAGGGAAAAAAAGGTTGAGAGCAGACCACAGACAATTCTCACAACGCTCGACTTTTCCTAGTTGGTAACCAGGTTGTTTACAGACTCCGTTCCCTACTGTAATAGAACTCCATGAGGGAAAGGAGGTGCCACCATCACCGTCTGTAATGCTCAGCCATTGTTCCTCCCTGCACGGTGTATTGCAGGCTTAGTGTGCGCTCCACGGCCTGTGTTACATTCCCTACCAAGATGAGTTTTGTTTTAAAGGAGTCTGACATTGATGTTTTCCGGTAAGTGCACCTGCTGTGCTGGGTGCGGAGGCACAGCTTTTGTGCAATGCTATTTTGCAGGAAGCCTCTAGCAGCATTTGAAGACCTTTTGGTTTGCTTGTCTTGTTAAAGGTAAACAATATAGTGATTTGAGAATATATATAGTCTTTTTTTTTTTTTTTTTTTTTTTTTAAATAAAAAAAAATAAATAAAAAAATCAAGCAACGGAAGATTATGTACAGATAAAGTGAGTTGGTTTGCTTCAAGGTCTATATATATATATATATATATATATATATATATATATATATATATATATATATATATATATATATATATATAATCTATCAATATCGATTTTTTTTTTTTTTTTTTTTTTTTTTTTTTTTTTTTTTTTTTTTTTTTTTTTTTTAGGGTTGTAGCCAGGTAGAGAGATGTAAATGACCAAAATACAATTTGTACACACAGAAATCTTTTAATTTTTTTTTTTTTTTTTTTTTTTTAATATTGATGACATACAGAGCTAGAAAGGCTGTTTGTAGAAAATGATGCTGCTATTTAAAACAAAATTGCTAGCATAGGAATGTATCTATCTACTTTAGGCCTAGAGGGAGGTAAGGCTATAGAATCATGATCCTGAGAGGGTACCTCCTGAAAGGCTTAACAATGGTTAAAGCCCCAGATCTAGCTGTAACCCTAGAGTAATATGTCTTTATTATTATTATTATTATTATTATTATTATTACAGTTTTTTGTTTTTTTTAAGCATCAACATATTCCGTAGCAATCTACAGGGGTTAAGTATAAAGAGAAAAATAAAAATACTATGTTAAAAACATGCCAAAAAGTTGCGGGCCGTGTGTTTGAGTTTAAAATTTTATATACATAGTGCTTTTTTCAAAACACTTTATCCCTTTTGCGAGTTTTCAATCTTGTAAAGGCAAAGAACCACATAAAAAATCCGGCTGCAGTGTAAACTGTGTAATAACACACAAGTGCTTATAATAAGTAAGAGACAATGTTACACTTGATCTATCCCACAGTGGTGATAATTTTGCAATGTAGTATATATATAGAGCATACTTTCTCAGCAAGAGCAAATCTAGCCTGATAGCCGTTTCGCCACTTGTGCACACATTTCACACTTTATTTTCTCCTCTAGGAGTTGCTGCTTCCAATATATTAATATCTCCACTTATATCTTTTAGGCAATTGTAAAGTTTTTAAATGACCAGGGATTTCTTATTTTGGTCACATCTTCTATACTCAAAACCAGCAAAGGTAATTTTTTTTTTTTTTACTGCTACTGAAATATACTTTTTTTATTTTTTTTATTTTAACAAAAGTAAAGCATATTTTTGCTCTTACAGGTTTGAAGGAGAGTGATTCCACCTGTTTTACTGCCGTGTTTTTATTTCCTCACGAAAAGTCACTGGACACTAAAGGTTTGTAAACCTAGATCTTTATTGTTACATTGGGTTGATCATGGTGCACGTATAGACTTATTTTTATAGTTCAAAGTACAACACGAAGTCTTGTGGGAGTTGAACTGTTTTCCTATGTCAAAATCCATCATTAAAAGGACACGGAAGGTCTTCATTTCACTAGATATTTAATATCCCTGTGTATCTTTTTACTTTTATGTACTTTTTATTTTATTAAGAAGTGCTTATTAGCTCTGTATTTACTGCCTAAACTCACTTCAGAGTATGCAGACACAGACTCTGCTGTACTTGCTGTGCTGTGTCTCATACTAACCAATCAGTGACTGTCTCAGCAACATTCTGCAACATGTGCCGGAGACATGGTCCCTGATTGGCTGAATGTGCAGTGTAGTGTCGTAGCCTGATGGAGTCTGTGTCTGCATAAGCTGCAGTGGGCAGACGCATACAGGGACTATTTGTTTCATTTTAGGCAGAACTTATAATCACTACTTAATATAATAAAGTACATGAAAGTAAATAGATACACACAGAAAATCCAGGAACCTTCCATATCCCCTAATTTGTTTTAAATACCTAACTTTCAAGCTCTGTTATCGAACATATTCACTCAAACAACAGCAATTCTATTTATAATGTACTTTTTACACTGCAACATTTATTTTGTTCCTTTAACAATGTAAAATCCATGTCCTCCTGTTGATGTGTACAGATTAGGGTCAGGGTGATCCATTGTTTCCTGTACACTCAGCATTTTTCTAATCCTGATTATGTTGCCACCATTCAGTTGTATGTGTTGGTCAGGATGGTCCATTCCCTTAATTGCTGGGGTACATTAATGAGACCCAAAGAGAGATTATAAAACTATTGGAGTTTATACATTCCATAATATGCAAAGTCACCTTTAATTTCTTCACATGCCCATAGAATTTTGAGAAACCATTAAAGTACTATATTTTTCTTTCATTTTAGGCTCAGAAAAATGGGAAAAGGATTTCCCCAGAGAAGAAATATCGATACAAGTAACAGCTCTTTTACCGGGCCTTCAATATGCCATCATGGAAACCCACCGATCCCTCAAAGAGAAGGAGCTTTGCCCTGATGCGTTGGAAAAGTGTTTCCAGAAGTTTGCCATATTACAGAAAAAAAAGGACAGTTCCCCAGAGGACAAAGGGGCTCTGCCAATATTGACTGAGGTGCCTCATGATGACTCTGAAAACAGGATACCGGAAAAATGTAGTCAAATGGCGTTTGAACGCCTGCAGTCTTATATTTCAGCTCCAGTGAACTACTGTGTTCCAGTAGTAAAGGCTTCCAAACTCTTAGCGGGAGAACCGCCATGTTCTGCTGAAGTGAGTAACAGTGGAGAAGAGTTAACAAGTGCTTTACAATCAAAGTTATCCTTGGAGGACGGGTCAAAGGTGCTGTTACAGATAGCTATTACAGATGGCTCAAATGAAAAAGAACTATTGCAAGAAAATGCAAAGCCAACGCCAAAACCTGTCACCACAGGAAAGGGACCAAAGAAACGGATGAAGAGAGGTAAGAGGAGACGAATGCTAACTGCTGTGAAGGCTGTAAAGCAATATCAAAAGAAAAGGGAGATGATGATAAACTCTGGAGACCATATCCAGCCTTTCCCTGAAAACAGGACCACGCTGAAACTGGCCAGTGTGCAGTGCTCGCAGGGGAGGAAAAGAGGTTAGTTTATAAAGAATTATTGTACAGTGAAATAATATGTGTATATATAAACCTTCACCTGATCCAGCTTCTGTAACTAACTACCGTCCTATCTCTCTACTTCCCCTGCTTGTGCGTATCGTGTACAATCACCTTTCCCAGTTTATTTCCTCTAATTCTCTTATTGATACCTTCCAATCTGACTTCCAACCCCAACAGTCCAAATAGACAGTTCTTACTAAAGTCATTAATGACTTGCTTACCACCAAGTCAAAAGGTCACGTCTCTATTCTTATTCTCCTGGATCTCTCTGCTGCCTTTGACACAGTTGACCACCTTCTAATCCAAATTCTCCACTCTCTTGGAATCAGTAACAACGCTCTCTCATGGTTCACATCCTACCTAGAAGATTGTACATTTTGTGTATATTTATTTAGCACCTCTTCTTTGCCTCACCTTTTTGTCCTAGGACCCACCTTTTTCCATTTATACATCTTTTAGATTTCAGTATCATTTCTAACTCACTCAAATCTACCTCTCAACACCAAATCTATCCTCTCTGTTCTAGCTCAAATTGCCAACTGCCTCTCTAGCATATCTTCCTGGATATCTGCCAGTCGGCTCAAACTCAACATAGACTGATTTTTTTGAATAATCTTCCTACCCTCTACTACAGCTTCCACTCCTCTAATATCTCTTACTGTTGACAATGCCATCATTACTCCTACCTTGCAGGCCCATTGTCTTGGAATTTCTACTGGACTCTACCCTTCCTCATACACAATCGATCACAAAATATTGTCATTTACACCTAAAAACATATCCTAAATATGTCACTATCTTACACAAGACACATCTACAATCCTAAGCCACTCTCTTATGAGATTCCTCCTTGACTATTGCATCTCTCTCCTTGCTGGCCTCCCCATCACTCGTCTGTCTACACTCCAATCCATATTGAACACATCCGCGAGACTCCTCTGCCATGCGAAAAAACCCAGTAACTGCAGCTCCTCAGTCAGACGCTACACTGGCTTCCCATAGCCTCTAGAATAACATTTAAAAAATCTTGACCCTAAATAACAAAGCCGCCAATAGCGGTTCACACCCTTAAATCTGGTCTCAAAATACTCTCCTAACGCCCTTTCTGCTTCGCTAACTACCTTCCTTCTCTTATCACCTAATCTCACTCCCGTCTTCCGGACTTTTCTCACGCTGCCCCTATTTTCTGAAAACCTTTAAAACCTCACTAAAAACGCATCTGTTTAAGGAAGTTTCTAACCTTTGGCCTTAATATACACAATGCCTTGTACCTCACCCATTAGACTGTAAGTTTGCAAGTTTTCAATATTGTGTTGGTGCTTTAGGAAAAGCACTGTGTACGTTTAATTTTATTCTCACTAACAGGGCCCTCCATTCTTTTGCAATGTGTTATAATTTGTTTTTGGCTTGTACTTAACCCATGTATAGCGCCATGGAATATTTTGGCTTGTTACAATTAAAGGATAATAATATATATATAATGTTTCAGAACATAATATGACTAAGAACACAAGGCAGTAACAGTGGTGGAGCTAGTGAAAGATGGCTCTGTTGCAAAATAGTTTGAAGGCCCCCTCCTTGCCACTGCTCTAAACAAAATTGGATCTTGAAGCGAGCGATAAAACAATCAAAATATATGTAATTATTCTGCGCCCCTAAATTAAGACACAATTTATTCCAATTAGAAGGATCTGTCCGGTGCAGTAGCGCCGCCACTGGGCAATAACAAGGAAAGCTGTGTGATTTCAAGCCATGCTCTATTGATCCACACCTACTTTTGTTTCTTCATATAAAATGTCTGGCTCTTTAATCGAATTTGCTGTATTGATATTTAAATGGCACTTGCGTAGTGCAGCTAGATCCCCAGGTTCTTTAACTACCCAATAATAGGTTTTCAAGTTGATACTTCTCACTGGGCAGCTCCACGCCATCCTCAAAACTTCATTCAGGGTAGACTAAAGGGTTATGGAAGGTTCCTGGATTTTACTAGGTATAAACCGTAATACAGTAATTATCCTTTTATTTGTAATGCACCAACATCTTCCTTAGCATCCTACAAGGTTTAAATACAAGACACAAAAACAATACACAAGATAATGGAGAGTCCTGTCTTGTTCTTTTCATAAACTATAGTCCTTCCATTAATAAAATGCATGCTTTTCCAGGAGCTGAGGTTCTTACAGCCGAGTTCATTCAAGAAATGAAACCCGAACTGCCGCAAAAAAGAACCCCAATCAAGAGGAAGAGGAGGGAATCCAAAAACTTGGCTCCAAGTAGGAGAAGTGAAAGGACACCGAAAAAGAGAACCCAAGAGGTCCCCATCGAGCCTGGTAAACCCCCGAAACGCAAAGCACTTAATTTAGGTAACAACTCTAATATTTTTTATACATTTTGAAACCATGTTTATGAATAGGCATACTTGTTTTTACCGACATATGCAACCAACAAATCCCTTCTAAGCCTTTAAAGGGCCAATGTAAGCACTATTTTATAAGGACTATATGTTTTTAAACCTAGACTTTGCCTTTTGGATGTTAGTAAATGCCATAGAAATTGATGAGATTTACTCTAGGAGAAATCCAGAAAGCATAATTTAAAGGGGCGTTAAAGACATTACATAAATAAAGCCGCCAAGACACTTGGTAGTATCCAATTTTAACACACCGTCCCTTTAACGGTGTAAGTGCTTTTCGTGTAACTATTTATTTTTTAGTTCACCATTGACTAACATAAACAATACAGGTGCAAACAGCGGCAAATTAAAGCCTTAGAAATTAAAAAAAGTTTTTTTTAATGATGCTTTCTTTCTATTTGCTTTACGCATCCTGACCTCTCTTATTGTTCTGAACACTACTGAAAGGAAGTGAACAATTTCAACAGACTTTTTAATTATGGTATGCCTTATTTGTATTTCAATATTTTTATTTCCAGACAATATATCAGAGGATAAAACCACAACTGAAACCAGTGAAACACCAGCTGAAAAGAAAATAAGAAAGCCTAGAAAAGTTATGGACGGCTTCAAAATTATCAAAAAAACTGGACAAGGAAAATCATTTTCTAAGAACGTTGACAAAGTAGCTGAAAAAGCTGTGATCCAGGAGGATAATATTCTAGAGAAAAGGATGAACATGTATGAATCCCATGCTCTGAATCTCCTAGCAGATCTGGCTCTGAACTCATTCACTTCCTCCAGTATCCCTTTTGCCCAAGGGGATAGTGTATCGGAGCAGGTAGGAATAGCAGAGAATGATGGTGCGAAACAGTCAACTGTTCATGAATATCCCATGGTTAGGAAACCAGAAACTAAGCATGTGCCTATCAGTGCCCCAGCTTCTCCTCTACCCCAGGAGCCAATTCAGACACCTAAACCATCAGAACATTTGCCAGGACCCATCACTGAGCTATGTGATAAGGAGAATTCTCTACAGTCAACTAAAGAAATTCGTAAAAAAATAAAATCACCAAAAAGTCCTGCGATGTATCCCAAGATGCCAGTTGACCAAGTAACCAAGATCTCTATGGAGCATTCTTATTCACAGTTGTCGGCAAACTTTGCAACCCCAGTGCCTGTCCCAAGCAAGCCGGAAGAGTCGGCCATTGAGACCGTGCCTGAACCCAAAGTCCTGCCACCTGTACCAGAGGTGGTGATTCAACCACAGCAGCAGCCAAACACCATTTATATTCCAGGGGATTTTATATTCCTGACCAGCAACCAAGTGTTACCACTTGTCCAGTACGAGGCGCGGTCGGTGCTAAAACTTGGAGACAAATTCCTAATAACATTCAACCGTGAACCTACGTACGATTTTGATCTGGATAGCAAATTTACCAGTGAGCCATTGGAGAAAACCATTAACCGAGCTCTACATGGGTAAGTGGCACAACAACCCCGAATCGTCTTTATTTTGCACCCAGACAGGTTTTCCAGCTTATCTATTTTTGGAAGAATAAAGCTTTTTTTTAAAAACTTAATTGCTATTCTTTAAGTCTGTTTAGTATAGTTTTTAGATAGTCCATTAGCTAATGGAGAAAAGAGAATATAATTGTAGAGTGTATGTTTGGTATTGACTTTCGAAGGGAGTGATTGAATGTTCTTCACAATAATGTTTAAAGTACTCCTCTGATGTCCTGATAACAAAGGCTAGGTGTTTTTATTAGTGTTGATGTATATGTATGTGTCCAGTAATCTAGGTGAACTATCAGAGTATTTCAGTATATAGTCATACCTTGTTTTTTGGACCGACACACACATACTATTTATTGATTAAGAAAATAGCATATTCAATATTAATCTAGCTTTAAAACGTTAGCTTCAAAGCCTACAGCTGAGCTGTTCACCCAGATCAATATGGGGTGGTCATGTTACATGGCAAGTCATAAGTTTGTGCCTAGACAGATCATATCTTTAAAAGTACAAAGGTATTGATTTTAATAGATATGGAAGGTACTCTGGTGTTTTAAATATTCCAATAAACTACCTAAGTGTTTATATACTCAAACATCATTTTATCAATAAGTGCTTTAATGTTCTGTTTTTACTTACTGAAACCTTCCACAAAGTCACTACAAGGGTCTGCCCCTGGTAGCAGAAGCATAACACTTTAAGTAGTGAGTTAAATGGAGTCTGCTAAAGTAAAGTTTTTCTCTGGCGTACACATCTGCTGCTGCTGTCCGTTTGTTTCATACTTCACAAATAAGTGACATTTTTCCTAATATGTGATGATCCTTTTTAAGAGCCTTCGTACAAGATTTCTGTATTGTCTAGCATAAAATGTGGAAACCAAGTACGATCTCGAAGTCTAATGTCCAATTTACACTCGTTTTAAATAAGGAGACGGACAATTATTGATATTTTTTTTATTCTTTTTTTTTTTTTTGAGGCAGTAAAGGCATCGTATAAAGAAATATGTTATATGAAGTAATATTTAGGAGCCAGTAGAAAATTTGTAAAACCCTGAACATCTACAAACCTCCAGAATAGTAAACGCCAATAATAAGTGTTAAACCCCTCTCCCACCCTTATCAAGCATACAGGAGGCACAAAAACATTTCTAAATACTTCAGTAAAGATTTCCTGTTTGCTCGTGTGTTTTTGTGTGTAACTGTATATAGTTACTGACTTATACATTAATAAGATAATGTTTCAATAAAGGGGATTTCAGTAAGCAATGTATCCTTTTCATAATGATTATAATTTAATTAATTTTGATTACAGGTAAAATAAATTATAAGATCTATAAAAGCAAAATGAAAAATCGCATTTTCGCAGTGTAATTCCTTTCTTTTTCGGTCTGTGGTTTTGCATGATTTACTTGTTTGTGTGGTTTTAGTGAATGTTGTCAAAATGGGCATTTAAATTTTCAGACCGTGGAATCCCAATTTAAAAGAGAAAGTGGAAGATGTGAAAATAATCCTGCACATGTGGTTAGCGCTGTTTTACAGCAAGACCAACAAACAGCTGAACCGCAGGACAAGGAAGGTGGTGGAGCACAGCAATCCGGCCAAATACGTCTCCATCAATACTGCCCTTGATCCATTTGAGCTGTATAAATTTGTGGAGTCAGAAAGCATGAACATTGGCCTGACACCTCTGCCGCCATGCTCGTCAAGTCACAGTACGGGAGTAATTTTGCCCTTTGGTAATGCCATACGATCACCATATCCAGGAAAGTTACCTTTGCCAGCCCTACCACGTCCTCCAAGACCTGAAAAGGTGCAGAACAAGAATCCACCAGGTAGCAGGGTAAGAAACCAATGTCTAAGGACTGCTGATTATCATTTGTTGTGGTTGTTGTTGCTTCTATTGATCCTGCTGTTGTTGTTGCAGGGTCCCTGTGTCTCATTTAAGCAACCTTCTGACTTGAAGGGCTTTGGTGTGCCCCACAAGCTGGCTAAATGCCCTACAATAAAGTGGATCAATGTCCCAAGAATCATAGACTTTATAATAATTATTTTGTCACCAACCAAACCTTGAAGATGCCAAAGTGATTTAAAATCAAATACTCATTCACACAACTAAAAACTGTAGCCTTATATGTTCCCCATTGGACAATAACAAAATAATCTACCAGTAGAATAGGTGTAAAACTAACACCTATGATATAGCTCTCAAATAGAGCAAAGAGAATTGCTGAGGACTTTCTTTATAACAGGTAGCATGACGGGGTAAATCCTGTTTCACCCCCTAGGCTTTCTTGGCAGATAAAAATGCTAAAGCAGCTTGCACCTTAATTTTTGGAGGTTTAAATACCCTTAGGGAGACTTGAATTGGACCTTCGTGCGCAGCTACACGCTTGCGTGATGACGTCATGTGCACCCTCGCATCATGACGTCAATTGACGTAATGTATACTACTGGGATGGTATACATTATAAAATGTGTTTGTAACCAGCTCTATGTGAGCAAAACTATACGCCAACTCAGAAGACGTGTGTTAGTGCACATCTCTACTCAATACAAAACTAAATTGATACTCCCGTGGCAAGACACGTCAAAATGTATCACAATAATGACGCCAATCTAATCTGCTTTTGTGCTATTGATAATGTTACTCTGGGCCCTAGAAAGGGTAACCTGGATAAAATATGGTTACAGAAGGAATCCAAATGGAATCCAAAAGATCTCAAAGCCCTCATGGATTAAACAATGTTTTTTCCTTCACCCCATTCATTTGAAGTTCAGATACGGTCTAGTATTGAATGCGGATAGGCATTAATAGGAGACCACATATAATTATTTAAATCTTTGAATAAATAAACACACAGACATATATATGCTAAACGCATATTGTTTAACACATTTTTTACGTGTGTTTACTCAATATAATTCAAATGAAACTTTCAGTGTTATTCTACATATCTGATTTTATTATGGTACTTCATTATATATTATATTCACATATATTACAGTGGGTAAAACACACTTTCAATCCTGCAATAGCTTACTTTTGAGTTTATATGCTTTATAATAGATGTGGTTTTGGCAATTTATTGCACATTATATCTAATTTTATATTAAATGGTTGTTGCACACTTTTCATTTTGGAATGGCAGCTCATTGTTGAGCATATAAACTTTTTTTTTCACTCATATTTCATATTTTTTATATGTTACAACCTATATATTTTTATTTGTTCTTGTTCCTTATTCCTCTCCTCTTGGCACTAACATATCTATTTATATTATGCATCACAGTTACATAGTAATTGAGGTTGAAAAAATACTTTCAGTCAATCAAGTTCAACCTCTCCTCTGATCTGCAATATGCAGATTTGTTGTTAATTAATTGATCCAGAGGAAGGCAAACTTAGCTAATTGTCTCAAAGGGAAAACAATGAATTCCTTCCTGACCCCAGATACTGGCGATCAGATTCCTCCCTTCATCAATACTCCCTATCTAATCATCCAGAATAACCCTGAAAGCCCTTTTTTAATTCGAAATAAATCTAATCCCCTTTTAAAGTTATCTATCGAATCTGCTGTCACCTCCTCCTTTAGTAGAGAATTTCACAGATTAACTACCCTTACTGTGAAGATCCCTTTTTTTTCTTCTTTAAAGTGGAATCTTTTTATTTCTAACCTAAAGGGATGTCCTATAGTCAGTTGAAAACCTCTTGGCACAAAAAGCTCACTTGACCATCTTTATACTGACCCTGGATTTATTTATATAGGGTAATCATATTCCTTAGACGCCTTTTTTCTAGAGAAAATACGTTTATAATTTGGTTAGTCTTTCTTCGTAACTTATCCCCTCCATTCCCCTTATTTGTTTTGTAGCCCTTCTCTGAGAACTGTTACATAGGCGGTTGTCCACAAGCACTCCCAAATCCCTTTCAATATCTGATACCCCTAGATTTGTTTCATTAAGTTTATAAATTGCATGGCTATTATTCCTTCCCAGATGCATAACCTTACATTTATTCGTATTAAATCTCATCTGCCATTTAATTGCCCGTTTCTCTAATTTATGCAATTCCCTTTGGAGGGAAAGTACAAAATTGTATTACCTTGCACAGCTTTGTGTCATCAGCAAAAATGGAGACAATACTTTCCAGTCCCACCTCCTAAGTCGTTCATAAATATGTTAAAAAGGAGAGGACCTAATACTGAGCCCTAAGGAACCCCACTTACCACATTAGTCCAATCTGAGTGTTCCATTTACCACAACCCTTTGCTTCCTGTCTTTTTAGCCAGCTCTCGATCCATGAGCAGATATTTATTGCAATTCCTGTATCCCTTGCACAGTAGTCTCCCATGTGGCACTGTATCAAAAGCTTTTGCAAAATCTAAAAAGATTACATCCACTGAGTTGCCTTGATCCAAGTTCCTACTAACCTTCTCATAGAAACTAATTAGATTTGTTTGACATGACCTATCCCTCATAAATCCATGTTGTCTCCTACTTATAATCCTTCTTGAATAGACAAATTCATGTATATTATACCTTATTAACCCTTCTAAAAGCTTCCCACTCCAGAATTGAGGCTCACTGGTCTATAATTCCCTGGATTTGGTCTTGCTCCCTTCTTAAATATAGGCATCACCTCTGCTTTTCTCCAGTCATCTGGTAGTATTTCATCAGGACCTGGAGTTTTATTATTGTTTATTTTTTTTACTCCGTATCTTGATCTATAAATCATTCTTAAGTCACATTGGATGTGATTTACTACTTTTTACTTTTATTCCCACATGGTATATGGTGATAAGTATGTATATTTATGAAGGATTTACTAAATGTATTATTACACAGGCGCCCATTGCCTGTGAGGCGAGCAGTGTAGGCAATGAAACACGCGGGACTTAGCCTACAAACACATCGGAAACGCAGGATCGCCTTAGACTTATTAAATTCACCATTTACCCAATTGAATAGGGCTCTATATAAGCACATAGCATCTATTTTTTAAATAAGTTTTTAGTTACTGAAGACCTTCCTTTTGCATGAAAGTTCACTAAATAAACACTTCTGGGGGAAAAAAACATGCTATGTGCTTATATACAGTCCCATTCGCAATTTAATAAGGCTGTTAGGCTGCAAGCAGTTGACGAACGCGCGACTTAGAAAAAAAAAACATTAGGAGATGTGGGACTTAGAAAAAAAACATACGAGGTAGGAAAAATACGAAGTTAACGGCCGAACCGCGACAAACAAAATACACAAAAAACACAACACCACTTTATTGTAGGGCATTTAGCCAGCTTGTGGGGCGCACCATAGCCCTTCAGGAGGTCTCTGAGACACAGGGACCTTGTTTATACTTATCTGTGGATTAGAATATGTACCTGGAGTACATTGGAATTTTGATTTAACCAATCCACATGCACTTTGCATTTTATTGGAGTATATTATATATTTTTAATTTAATATTAAGTTCCTGTTTTTATGTTTTGGTGTTTATAGAACTGGGGCCAAACATATGTATTTTATTTATCACAAATTTTAGAAATCTGCCCTATTTTGATTAGATTTGACAATTTCCTGTTAAACATTTTTTTTTTTTTTTTTGAGACCTACACAGCATTTTTGTCCAAAAATCCCAGTACTTTGTAAAATCCCAGGAACTAAATTGACCACTTTCTTTTAATATTACTAGTACTTTTATGATGCATATATATTTTTAGGTAAAAATAAGTTCTGCAATTTTTGTCTTTCAATTAAGGGAACAGATAATTGCTTTTATATTATATATATATATATATGTATGTATGTATGTATGTATGTATGTATGTGTATATATATATATATATATATATATATATATATATGTATGTATGTATGTGTATATATATATATATATATATATATGTATGTGTGTATATATATATATATATATATATATATATATATATATATATATATGTCTTTATGCGCAATGCATGTTTTTATTTTTTATTTATTTATTTTTGAGGGTGCATTATTTTCAGTGGAGATTTTAATTTTACCAGCAAAATATTATCCATGTATTTGACATTCCAGGAAAGGAAAAAAGACCGCGAGGCTAAAGCAAGTAGCGCCAAAAATCTCCAATCAGCAGCAACAACTAACAAAACAGCGACTGCTTCGCCAGCTGGAAAACTTCCAAAGGATGGGGAAGTAACAGAAAGTAAAGAAGGATGCATACCCATTGTGTGTTACATGAGTGATGGCAAACACCCCACTCCCGGAGACACAGGGGTTAATGGTAACGCAGCTATTGCCGAAACTGCTAAACCTCTTAGTGAGAAGGTAAGTTATTTTACTTCACTCACAAGTACATTTTTGTCTTTGTTTTGCAAAATGTACATTTCTCTTGGATTTTATTGTAAAGTACAAGTTCCAGAGTATTAGAAAGAAGCAGTTTCTAGGCCAGTGGTTCCCAAAACCTCACCAGACAGGCCATGATTTTGGTCAAACACTGTGAATTACAGGTAAAGCAATTTGAGGCCTGTTTGAATACTAGTTATCTCACCTTTATTCACACAGTGTTTGACCTAAATCATCGGCTGTCTGGTGAGTCTTGACGAGAGGTTTGGGAACCGCTGTTCTAGCCCTTTTGTTGCATTAGCTGTAGCTTTGCCCCTTATTGTTGATTGCCATAGAGGTATGTATGTATGTATGTATATGTGTGTATTGATGTTGCGATTGAATTGCCTTCCCACAATTCTATAGCACGTGTTTGGTATTAGGCCCCATGATGAGTTCCACAGTGCTGGCTGTCTCCTAACTCCTGCATAATCCATCCTATGCTATGCTTTAAGCTGTGTTATATAGCAGTGATATGCTAAAAGGAGCCATGTTTAAAGTGCTATTGAATTAATTTAAGGGTGGATGCATTGTGCACTCATTTGCATGTCCTGACCAGTTTCACAGAGTGCAGTGCATTAACTGTATTTCTTGGAATTCTGAGCAGGAAATATAAAACCAAAAAAAATTAATAAAAATATGAACAAAGAAAAATACAGTATGTAGTCCAATTTTCAATCTGTATTTTATTTCTCAGTTGTGCTTTTTTTTGCCAGCTTAACCAGATTTCAATGCATGGATATGATGGCCCTGTACATAAAGTATTCAAATGTATATGGAATTATTGAAGCAGGCTCTAATAAGGGCAGATGAGAAAAAACACTTACATCCCTTTTATAGAAGTAATTACACTTATAGCATAAATTCTAAGGCAGAAAAGCACAATGTACACTGGAAATGTCAAACAGGCCTTTTTATGACAAAATATTATGCTCCAGAAAATGTAATAATTTTTGTATATTTTTCATAGAAATAGAAACATTTTAAATATCCATTGTTACATACCCTTTCATTTTTATTTCAGTGAAATAGGCAAAATAATTATATTTTCTGGAGCATAAAATAGCATATTTAAAGATTTAAAAAGTTTTTTTTTTTTTTTTGTTGTGTTTTTTTTTAATGAGAGCGAACACATTGAGTTAAAGTTCAACCCTATTAGCCATATGCTACCTTATTGGCTGAAACTCATGACTGAAACAGATATAACACTGCTCATTGGATGACAGGAAATGCCTCCAAGGCAATTACATTCAGTAGGAACTTTATTAAAAAAAAAACAAAAAAACACATACTTGAATGTTTTTAATTAAAAAATAAATAAAGTTCCTATTGAATATATTGCATGTTCCTGCCAGCCAATGAGCAGTGTTCAAATCGTGAGTTTCAGCCAATAAGGTAACAGCACATGGCTTATAGGGTTGAACCTTAAAAAAAATTTAAAATACGATTTTAAACGCGTGATAAACATATTTGAAGTCCATATCCATTTAAATTATATTTTTATAACTATCTTTATTTTGTAAACCTTTTTACAATATCAGATATTTTATTTATTACTGAAAAAATCTAACCTGATTGTATTATAGCCATTTTTAAAATAATGACCCTCACTCTATACAGAGATTTGTTTTTGTTTTGTTTTTTTGTTTTTTACTTCTAAGTTTTTTATTAGAAGTAAATGTGTCATGGTTTACAAGCATTAAATGTTACAATAAAAGGAATATATAAAAAGAAAACAACAATAAATTGTACGAAACCTAAGCGTTTCTTCTTTTCTTCTATCATTTTTCTCATTTTTTTTTCTTTAATTTATTATAAGTAATATTATCAAAGTTAACTTCAAACAAGCTGAACAATATGGTAACATAAAACATAAATTATAAAACAAAAAAAAGAAAATCTGCTGAAAAAAATAAGAAAACAAAGAAGAAAAGTAAAGAAAAAAGAAGGAAGCTTGAATAAATATACAGTAAAAATAATTATTTCCATTTCCTCTCTCTGTCTGTCTTTGTTTATTTTCTTTCTCAAAATACACTTTGGTGAAAACATACTTGATTATTTCAGGCTAATGCTGGGGAAAGCTTCATAGAGGTCTCCAGTACAAGCGTGATCCAAGATGTGATGGACCACGAATTTGACACATGTCAAGAAATTGTCATGTGCCACGAAACCTCTGATGAAAGCAAAGAACAGTCCGGTGTTCATGATGGTTCTCAACTTGATATGGAGGTTGGGCCTTTACACGACCAATTGGTTAGTTCAACTCGCCCATACATTGAGCCAGATAAGGAAGCATGGCTAACCCAAGGCATCAGTGATTTAAGCATGGAATCCCATACTCCACCACTAATAGAGATCTATAACAGTGAGAATTCTAGTGATGGCTACGCCACGCCACTCAGATCAGATACCACTTTAAGCGTTTCTCCCGGGCTGGATGGAAAGGTATGAATGTCGCTTCCTAATTCTATCTTTTAAGACATGAAGGATACTAACCTGTATTTATGTGTGTGTATGTGCCTGAAGTTTGTATTTTTTCCGGTCATCTTTAAATCCCCCCCACCTACTTTTGCCTCTAATTTATGTGTTAGCCTAATTACTTTCTAATTACCCACTAATTGAAGGTAAAGCTCCTTAGTTACCAACTGCTTTCAATCACTTCAGCATGTGTACACCCTTCGGAAGTAATTAGCAAGTGATTAGACCGACACAAAGATAAGAAGCAGAGCTAGTGGGGAGTATCAGAAATGATGATTGACAGGCAAAAGTATAAAATGCTATGCACGTAAAAAAAAATGTAAATAAAATACTTATTGTAATTTTAAGTTTTGAATAAGGGTAAATAATGGATAAATAATGTTTATTAATTATAAATATATATACTGCAATTAAATAATGTTTTTATCCTTTATTTACCCTTATTGAAATCGAGTAGTATTATGCACTTATTTACCATCACATTTTTTTTTTTCATTATTTTTAAATTCTATTGTATTTAGAACTTTTATTTGTGCCTTTTACTTTTTTATTGAACACATAACTTTTTTCTTTTTTTTTTTTATATATATATATATTTCGCTGGGCAAACTCTAGATTATAAAATACTAATAAAAATAATTTGAATATAATAATGTAAGACCTTCATAAAATGGGAGAAAACTAATTACATGACAGGAAAGACGTATATATAAAATATATCAAATATATGCTTATGGTGTTTGTATGTCTGCAGCTCCTATTCTTGCCTTCTGAATTCAGTTTTTTTTAGCTAAACAGTCACGGTAATGCCACCATATTTACAGTGTTCTCTTATGAAGAACTAGCCTATGTATAGACAAACTTAAACGGCCACTGTAAGACCCTAGTAAGAGGAGCTACAGTGCCTTGCAAAAGTATTCACCCCCCCTTAACTTTTTACCTATTGTGTTACATTACTGCCTTAAGTCCAATATTTGGTTAATCTGAATTTTATGTTATGGTTTAGAACACAATAGTCTAAGTTGGTGAAGTGAAATGAGAAAAAATATATACATCAAATTATTTTTTAGAAATAGAAAACAGAAAATTGGCATGTGCGTATGTATTCACCCCCTTTGTTATGAAGCCCATAAAAAGCTCTGGTGCAACCAATTACCTTCAAAAGTCACATAATGAGTCAAATGATGTCCACCTGTTTGCAATCTAAGTGTCACATGATCTGTCATTACATATACACACCTTTTTTTGAAAGGCCCCAGGGGCTGCAACACCTAAGCAAGAGGCACCACTAACCAAACACTGCCATGAAGACCAAGGAACTCTCTCAACAAGTAAGAGACAATGTTGTTGAGAAGTACAAGTCCAAATCTTTGATGATCCCCAGGAGCACGATTATATATCACATAACCAGATGGAAAGAACATGGCACAACAGCAAACCTGCCAAGAGACGGCCGCCCACCAAAACTCACAGACCGGGCAAGGAGGGCATTAATCAGAGAGGCAGCACAGAGACCTAAGGTAACCCTGGAGGAGCTGCAGAGATCCACAGCAGAGACTGGAGTATCTGTACATAGGACCTCAATAAGCTGTACGCTCCATTGTTTGGCTTTATGACAGAGTGGCCAAAAGAAAGCCATTACTTTAAGCAAAAAACAAAATGGGAGACTCCCAAAATGTATGGAGAAAGGTGCTGTGGTTTGATGAGACTAAAATTGATTTTTTCGGCCATCAAAGAAAACACTATGTCTGGCGCAAACCCAACACATCACATCACCCAAAGAACACCATCCCCACAGTGAAACATGGTGGTGGGGATGTTTTTCAGCTGCCGGGACCTGGAAACTGGTCAGAGTTGAGGGAAAGATGGATGGTGCTAAATACAGGGATATTCTTGGGCCAAACCTGTACCACTCTGTGCGTGATTTGAGGCTAGGACGGAGGTTCACCTTCCAGCAGGACAATGACCCCAAACACACTGCTAAAGCAACACTTGGGGGGGTTAAGGGGAAACATGTAAATGTGTTGGAATGGCCTAGTCAAAGCCCAGACCTCAATCCAATAGAAAATCTGTGGTCAGACTTAAAGATTGCTGTTCACAAGCACAAACCATCCAAGTTGTGGGCATGTTCTGTAAATTTTATGCAAATCCTCAAGCAATCCATGTTAATTCCAGGTTGTGAGGCAACAAAACTTGAGAAATGCCAAGGGGGTGAATACTTTTGCAAGGCACTTTAGTTATTTTAATTCTGCATCAATCAGAGATTATATTCCTGTTTGAAAATTGATAAAATGTTGAATATTGTTATAAAAAATTATTAAAGGAGAGATGATTATCTACCACCAGCTGAGTGTTTGCCTCCTCCCTTATAAGGTTAAGTGTGGAGGTTTTGGCTGGGAGACAGGTCTAAAGAGAACAATCGGATATGATAAGAGCCATCCTAGATAGGCTGCTCCGACGTCAAAATCTACCAAGGGAAATCTCCAATACACAAAGTATCCGACCAGCGGATATCATTGAGTTGTTGGTAAACATTGTGTGTGAAAAGTTAGCAGCTTCCTGCTAGACAATGACACCTTCCCCTTTGCCTTTATAGTGAGTTAATACCAGAGTTTTGACTGACATAAAGTCACTAGTTTTTAAAATTAATTTGATTAATGATCAATGTCTAATTAAAACATCTACTTCATGTAGCACTACAGTATTCTCTTAAAGATACATGCAGTCGTTGATGTTCAGTTAAAGCCGCTAAATAGTTCGTTATTCAGTGACTCGTCTTACTTCTAAAATCAGGTGAATTGAAACATCAATGGTGACTCCCATTAACGCCTAATTTATTTTGTCAAGTGTTTTCAAGATAATCAAATATTGGTCTAATTATTTTTTTATGCATTTTTAGTCACCCGGGCCTGGAGCAGTGATGGCAAGCGCCCCGGTCATTGACATTGGGAGTTCTTCGTATATACCATGCTCTAACACAAGCACGCCCTATCATACACCACGGCATACGCCAGAAACATTTGCAACTCCGGAGGTATGTGAGAGCGAGGAGTTCAACTTGGGTATTGATTTAGAGCAATTCTAAAAAACACTGACTATTTCCTCGGTGCTTAACACCAAATTTAGAGCAATGGTGTTGAACTGGGGGTTTCCAAGCATCGTTAAAAGGCAATCACACAATTATTGTGAAAATTACGCCAAATACAGATCATATTTTTAGTTTTGAGCAGAAAAGTTAAATAGTCATTCTGTATTGTTCATACGCAGTTAATTTTTTTTTTTTTTCATTTGGTTGGATAAAAGGATTATATCCTAAAAGGGCCACTGTAGTGTTCATATAAGATTTAATTTAGTAACTGATTAGCAATACATTTACCTAGTGGTGGTCGAGATGAACCCTGTTGTATGAGCCCTAAAGGTCCTTAAAGGGGCATGGAAAGTTTTTGTTCTATGTTTTAAAAAAAAGAGTATTTGATAATGTTTCACTGAGTCTTATTTATTTATTTTCTTCAAATAAAGGTCTCCAAGCACAAAAACGTATTCAGATTTGTGGGTCACTTTAAATGAAAACATTGTGCTTTCAGTGTTTTTAAGCTTCTTCCCTTTAATTACAGGTCGAAGAAATTGAAAGAGAGACGTACATCTCAGGAATAGATCTTACCCTGGCTCCAGAAAGTGGTGCCCTCTACAAAATGCCCGACATTGCCACATCTGGTGCGCTAGAGGCACCCAAAGCATCTCTGAGTCTTGGGAACACGGCACTTTCACAGACCGGAGATACTGAAGTCATTCTGATTGGACAGACTGATATCTCCATCAAAACCAACATGGGAAATGTGTCCATGGCTACTGGGAGCACTTACCCCAAGGTATAGTGTTCTTCTATACAATTAAAAGATTAAATTAAAATAACAAATAGACCACTTGCTAATTAGCCACTGATTGAAGGTAAAGCTGAGAAAGTTTCCCCCAAACTAGCATGGTCCTTTAAACTAATAGAGATGTAATTACAAATTTGCAGCTACACCAATCATTTAATTACTCATTATTTCTGCTATAGGTATTAGATTATTTTAATAGCAACCTTCCCTATAGAGTCAGGCCGGTGGGTTGATTGTCCCACTCAATATTTCCATGTGTGGGAGATGTTTATCATGAACTGTACTAATAAAATATGATTTCCCATTTAATGCAAGAAATGTAAATAAAAAATCAAATTGACATAGTTCCTTTCAAGTATGTGTTTGCCTCCACCTACAAATACTTTGTATGTGGAGGCTTTAAATGTTCCTGCTTTCACTTTCCCTTGTGACTATCTCGTTCAATCCTTTTCCTCCCTTTCATGTGTCTCCCTTAAATTCTTATACAATCTCCCTCACATTTTCTCTCTCGCTCTCTTTTTCTTTGCGATCTCTCGCGCTCTTTTTCTCTCGCGATCTCTCGCGCTCTCTTTTTCTCTCGCGATCTCTCTTGCTCTCTTTTTCTCTCGCGATCTCTCTCGCTCTCTTTTTCTCTTGCGATCTCTCTCGCTCTCTTTTTCTCTCCCGATCTCTCTCGCTCTCTTTTTCTCTCGCGATCTCTCTCGCGCTCTTTTTCTCTCGCGATCTCTCGCGCTCTCTTTTTCTCTCGCGATCTCTCTTGCTCTCTTTTTCTCTCGCGATCTCTCTCGCTCTCTTTTTCTCTCGCGATCTCTCTCGCTCTCTTTTTCTCTCGCGATCTCTCTCGCTCTCTTTTTCTCTCGCGATCTCTCTCGCTCTCTTTTTCTCTCGCGATCTCTCTCGCTCTCTTTTTCTCTCGCGATCTCTCTTGCTCTCTTTTTCTCTCGCGATCTCTCTTGCTCTCTTTTTCTCTCGCGATCTCTCTTGCTCTCTTTTTCTCTCGCGATCTCTCTTGCTCTCTTTTTCTCTCGCGATCTCTCTCGCTCTCTTTTTCTCTCGCGATCTCTCTCGCTCTCTTTTTCTCTCGCGATCTCTCTCGCTCTCTTTTTCTCTCGCGATCTCTCTCGCTCTCTTTTTCTCTCGCGATCTATCTCGCGCTCTTTTTCTCTCGCGATCTATCTCGCGCTCTTTTTCTCTCGCGATCTATCTCGCGCTCTTTTTCTCTCGCGATCTCTCTCGCGCTCTTTTTCTCTCGCGATCTCTCTCGCGCTCTTTTTCTCTCGCGATCTCTCTCGCGCTCTTTTTTTTATCGCGATCTCTCTCGCGCTCTTTTTTTTATCGCGATCTCTCTCGCTCTTTTTCTCTCGCGATCTCTCTCGCTCTCTTTTTCTCACGCGATCTCTCTCGCTCTCTTTTTCTCACGCGATCTCTCTCGCTCTCTTTTTCTCTCGCGATCTCTCTCGCTCTCTTTTTCTCTCGCGATCTCTCTCGCTCTCTTTTTCTCTCGCGATCTCTCTCGCTCTCTTGCTCTTCTTTCCACCTGCCCCCCTTTCGTTTTTAATTTCTCTTGTTCTCTCATTTTCTCTCTCGTTCTCTCATTTTCGCTTTCATTTTCTCTCGCTTTTGTTTTCTCTGTTCTCTCCATTTTTTCCACCTACCCCCACCCTCTTCCAGTGCGATTGGACCATGTGTTTCAGTTCTGTGTATAACCCAGTGCGAAATTCCAAGTTCCATGTTTTTGCTCCTAACCTGAAGATCTATTGATCTGGGAGCAGATGGTGGAGTCTGGACAGAAGGATTTGCATACAGTACATACAACCTAAACTTTGCTGTCTATGGGATCTAGAATATTTTCTAATGCACATTTCTGTAATTTTGTGTTTTTCTTCAGGTGAATGGATTGGAACATAAGATACAAACTATTAGCACTGGACATACAGACTCCCTGCCATCTGATGGTGAAGAAGTGAGACTTGCTGCTCTAGAAAATAAAGAACATTCACCTGCTGTGGTTGTGGAACTAGTTGGTGAAAAGGAATCTCAGACACTTTTGTCATTGTCTTCAGCCCTTAAATTTTCAGCTGGTGGAATTGTAGACTTCAGTGGAAACAGCAGAGATGCACAAACTGGTTCTTCATTGCTTCCTGAAAGTTATGGCAAAAGTCCTGTTTCACTTACACAAGTCTCCATGGACGTTGTTTCACTATCGTCAAATGAACAATATGATGATGACATAGAATTTGTTGTTCATGATAAAACTATTCCATCATCCAATGACATGAGCCAACCTTCTGTTGGCCTTGATGGCTTAAATGAAAAAGCAAACTCACAATCTGCAGTGGAAAATGTGGCGCCTGCTTTAATTGAAAAATCTGATTCAAAGGAAACTGGTTCATATGAACAAAACCAGAAACTTTCTCAACCAGAAAGCCTTAAAGAGATTAACAATGTTTCATACCTTCTTCATGGAGTCAAGAAAACAGAAATGGACCTTTTGCAAGTTACAACTGCATCTTTACATCATGGCCACCAAATATGTTCAATTCCTGATGAAGATACTGCTAATGACAAATTAAATGCAGTGGAAATGCTTCCCAAAAATGCTTTGGATAAAGTGATGAAGTGCACCAGTCCAGAAGACAAAATGTCACATCTTCTTCACAAATGTGAAGTTGTGATCTTAGATTCTAATAGTTCTCACTCCTCTGAGGATGCTTTGGAAGAGTCAGATAGGTTATCAATTCAAAGGAGTTGCACACCATCCATTCAAGATCTTTTTACAGAGGATACGAACACAGTCAGCACTCAGGAACCTTCTGATATTTGTTTGATTGCCAACATTGCCAGTATAAGTGAGGAACAGTATGAAAGTCTGGCAGATGAGGATATGTCACAAGTAAACAAGAATATTCAAAAGGTATTTTCTGACCAGGAATATAGTCACGTGCTTTCACGTTCAACATCTGAAAGTACTGTGCTAACGTACACAACAAAACTGAAAGGTTCTAAATGTTCACAGAGACGATCTTCCTCACGTTCTAGATTACGTGACACAGATGAATACTTTCAAAGGTATCACAGAGAATCCGATTACCATAGCTCTAGAAAGTATGGGAATTTTACCGTAACTAAAAATCTTAAAGACTCTGGCAGGCACAGAGAAGACAATTTACTTACAAATAAAAGGATGTGCAGTGGTGATCTCACACAGAACACTGTTGATCTGGAACATTTGCGTTTTATTCATAGGTTAAAAAGAGTTTTAAGAAATACTTCTTCAGATGACTTTTTTTACGAAAGGCCTTATAAGACTATGTTTGAGTCTAGAAGAATTCCAGGGAGTTCAAGTTCTTCATCCAAAAATACAAGCCCCCTTTTAATAACTGTACAGTGTTCTGAGGGTAGGAGAGGACCTAGAGTACGAGACAGATGGTATTCAGGTTCTTATTATACCCAAAGGTACTATGATGATGAACTAATGGACAGACCTGTGTACTACTCAAGGACTCCAAAAAAAGCTAGATGCCACAGTCGCAGGGCTGTTTCCCCTTTTCACTTCAGCCATTTAATGTATGAAAACAATCAAGAAGAACCTGACAGTGACATTTCCCTGATACTAAACGATTGCGTTCAGTCCAATCACGTGCGGTTGAGTAGGGTTGGCGTGGGCAACACTAAAATAGATTGGATCACTGCCAGGGACCTTGCAGAGGATACGATAAAGGCAAGAACGACAACTGCACCTTCCTCCAAAGACTCACATGTTGTTAAGAACATCATATCAGACCATTGCTCCAATCTGCAATCTCGGTTAAGCAACGTTGCAAAGGAATCTGGTAAAAGAAACTTTAGGTTTTACATCAGTGAAACAAGTGACGATCCTTTCTTCACATTAACAAAGGTAACTTGGTTTTAAATGATCAGATAAAACGCCTTGATCATCTAGTCCAGAAATATGTATTTATGAAGCCAAATGTAATGCAAATGAATCGTATCTGTTGGATGTGCCGGGGTTTCCTCTTCTATTCTCCTTGCACATGACTGTGTAGGAGCCATGTTGATCATTCTTTCAACTGATAGATTGGATAAGTATCCAGGGTTGATTCTTACCTCCAATTTTCCTTGTGCTGTGATCATGTGACCACACCACCATATGATGTCACTTATAATGTCAGCATTTTTGTCTTGATTGATAATAAAAACAGCGAAAAATAACCTGCTTACCAATATGGTGCCATCACAATGAGTCATGTGCAGGGAGGGAAGTGGAGACCGACCCAGCACATTACATCCAATAACTACAGATTGATCCAGAGAAAAATCTGATGGGGTTGCATGCCGACCCCTAATCGACTAACAATTCACACAATACAAAGAATCAGAGGAGAAGTTTAAAAAAAAGTTTAAAGTTGATGGGCCAATCAATGGGTTGATGGGCCAATCAATGGGTTGATGGGCCAATCAATGGGTTGGTGGGCCAATCAATGGGTTGGTGGGCCAATCAATGGGTTGGTGGGCCAATCAATGGGTTGGTGGGCCAATCAATGGGTTGTTGGGCCAATAGTTTGTTTGAAACCTCAGTTAATGTGTCACTATGTCAGGCAGTTAAGATAAAAAAAAAATATTTGTATATTTTTTTATTCCAAATAACTTTATGAGCACACATTTATTGAACCAGCAAGTGGTGAAAAAAATTCTTAGACATTTAGCTGGAGCTTACACCTACCCTTCAACAGAAATAAATACTATAAATAGTTTGTTCAACTTCTAACAGTGAAATATTAAATATACAGGACCACTGAGCCCCATATTTATTTATGTTTTCATGCATTTAGAAATATTTAGTGCATGCTCTTTTAAATGTAGTAATTGAAACACATGTGTTCGTTCCACGTTCCTTTAAAGGATCACTGAGATAAATTGTTTCTATATGGTATTTTGAATAACCAGACTGGATATTGGACAAAGTGTTTTTAGAAAGTAAAAAGAAAAATACACCGCTTTTACATTTTCCACTTTTATTCCGCAATTATTTCTTACTGAAGGCTCCCATTTTTCTTGCTGAGCCTGCTTCTGGCAAGTTCTGTCTCAGCAGGGTGTGTAATTGTATATTAATGAGGTTATGATTTCCCTGCTGCATTCCTGTTGTCCACATAGATCTTCCTCTTTGTATTCAAAATCTCCTCCCATCATAGGAAGTAGGATACTGGTGACTAAATGATAGATTCCTCAGCAGCATAATTGTAATACAATATTTATATTTAAAAACATGTTGCCTATTTTCAATTAATATTCTTTAAAACTGTGTTTTAAATGTATTGATCACTGTGGTACTTTAAGGGGACACATCAGAGATCCCAATTTTGGCAAAATAGTAAAGTACAAATATGTATGTTGGTAATATCTGTTAATTGCAAACTGCACCCAAGTGACAGAAAAACAGCACCACATTGTGGATTTCTATTAGCTCAATACTTCCTCCCACTAGACTGGTCTTATTATCGGTACTTAAAAGGATATAGAAAATGTAGTTTTTCTTTAGAAAGAGGATATTTGGTAATATGTTGCAGTGCATTTCCTTTTTTAAAAATAATGAAACACTCTGAGCACAAAAACGTATTCAGAAGCGTAACCGCTCTCAGGGCCTTCCCCTCGGAAACTAACGGGAACTTTAGTCTGTAGATCTCATTGGCTGGCAATTAAAGGCACATCTAAATTTCCTGGATTATGAATGCATCAGAGAGGAGAATCAGTAGTACGTGGGGAAAAAAATGCATTTAAAAATACCAAAATAAGAATTAACAGACTCACCCTGATGTTTGCTAAATCTCTTTAGCAGTTGCAGTAGCAGAGTTAACACTCCTGCATAGCCAAGCTAAAATTAGCATAAAATTCATAATTCGTTTTGGCCAATCAAAGGCAGCTACACATTTAAATACATTGTAGCAATCTGTAATATCAGCTTGTTCAGGAAGCCAGAAACTGCTGTGTAAGATCTCTGCATTGAGCTGCTGTTGGCATGAAGGCCAGTAAAGGTTTAAAATCTCTTCCCAAATGCAGTGTTTCTATTGGTAGGTACATTGTGCCTATGTAAGCAGCTCTGTGGGTGTGGAAAACAAGTTTCACTTTTAAATAACATAAATCTGTGTGTGTGTAGACTGACTCCATGTAATGTGTGTCTGATATAAGCAGCATGTGTTAGGTTAAAGAGAGGGGAACTTCAAGTGTAACCCCATTTGTGTTCCATGTCCCTTTAATTTCCCCATTATTGCTTAATAGCCTCCTTTGCACATGACTTTCGAGGTGTAAGTCTGTAAACCACAAGAATATTGATACCTCAAAAGGAAGCCACAAATCGACTTCTTACACTATGTACACTCTGGTGGGAGGGTCTCTTGACCCGAGTGGCAGATACAATTTAGTAAATCCAAAGATGTTTTACTATTATTAAAATACAATTTTTAATACATTCCAATTGCAAATATTGATATTAGTATTGGTGTTTTACTACCATAGCATAATTACTTTGGCCCTTAAACATGTTTGATAAATGGATAAGTCTCTGAAAGGCAAATTATTCAGTAATTTTATTCCTTCTAGAGACTTCAACTATATTGTGTGTCACCTTCGCTCTTCTTGGGCTGGATCTAGAAGCAACTCAACTTCTGTTTAGAATCTTATGCATTAGCACACGCACGCACGCACACGCGCACGCACACACACACACACGTGCACAAGCACACACACACGCACATATCATTTTGCAGTTTTTAGCAGTCAGACAAAGATAGCTATATCTTGTTAAAGGACAGACGTACAGTGAAAAATACATATATGTTTGAAAAACATAATTAAAGCGGGAGACATCAATAAGCTAGTTTTTAATTAATTATTAAAAAAATATGTATCCTGGAGTAATCCATGGTAGGTTGGTGGAGGTTCTGTGTGGGAAAGGGGCGTTTATATTTCTGGAGAGCAGTGTTTGCATCTGTCACAGGAAAGGGGTGTGGTGGTAATTTCAGCCCAACTCTAACAAAGCCTCTTGACTTCTGCATGTTCTTCCTCCCCCACTACACTGATCGATAAAAACACACCCTCATAATCCAGGTTTCAGGAAGTGATGTAATAGTCACAAAAAAAAGTTTTCTGCTTTTTATAATCTATTCTTTATAAAATTATACCACATTTGGAACCTCCATGTAGATCAAGAAAACTATATAGACTAGAAGTGTCCTTGTAGGTCCACCCCTTCGGTGCGGGGCTCCTTGTACCTGCAATGTTATCTCCAGTCAATGCTTTGCCCAACATATCCTTCTTTGTTTTTACAGAACTTGCTGAAGAAGGACGGTCACACTCCGATGGAGCCCCAGCACTTCTGTCATAGCCAACACGATTCAGAGACCTTGTTGGTTATCATCAGAAATGAGGACATATCTTCTCATGTACACAAGGTCCGTTATTTACCAGCCCTTCGGTCGTGTTGAGGATTTCATCTTTCCAGTTTGATTTTATATTTTTTTTTGTGGGTCAGATGTATCCATAATATCCTACGTTTATTATATAAATGGGCAACTCACATAACTGGTTCCAAAAATGTATTTTATTTCCTGATAAACATTAGGGAAGGGAAATAGTTAATCTTGATGAAATGAAGAGTGAGGTCTAGAGGTCTAGATACGTCTTGCGTGTATTTAAAGAGATGTGGATGATTTCCTGTTTTTAATATGAGGATTTTAGGAATCTCTTCCACTGCATCTAAACATTTTATTAACAAATGCTTAAAAGCTCGGATTTTATCACTGAAACCCTCCATATAGTCCCTGCAAAGCTCCACCCTCCGTAACCCATGCACACCGTCTCTGTAGTACTAAATGTACTAACCAATCACATTCTTTCTGCATCATTTTAAAAATGCTGTTGAGAAACCGTCTGTCAGTGGCTAGTACATCTAGTACCAATAGAACACAGTGTTCATGAACTGCTGGGGGAGGGAGCTTTGTAGGGACTGTTTGGATCAGAACATAGCTTTTAAGCACTTGTTAATAAAATTATGTTTAGATGCAAACCCACACTTAGGTAGTTTTATTTTAATATTACAAAAAGTGAAAATCCATATCCCTTTAATGCTGAGAATCATTGTATCAGAAATTGCCTGAAATGTTGCGCATTTGTAAGTATTCTGCGTAGTTAAAAGTGGGATCATATTCCTTGAAAGGATAAACCAATGTCCTCTTGTCCTCTTGTAGATCCCTTGTTTACTACAATTGAAGTTGTCCCCAAATGTGACGTTTGCTGGTGTGGACAATCCAGAAGATGTAATGGAGTCCACGTATGAGGAGCTATTCCAGGCCGGAGGCTTTGTGATGTCCGAACCAAGTTTATTGGAAAACATAACCTTAGTGAAATTAAAGGAAGTGTTAACAGTGCTGGAGAAGATGAATAAATCCTCAAGCTGGAAGTGGTTGGTCCATTACAGAGAGAACAAACGTCTGAAGGAAGATAAAAGGTAACTAAACATTGGGCCAGATATCTCAAGGTTAAAGGTCATGGTGCTCTCGGATCTAAAGGATAATATAATATCTGGAAGAGTTCTCCAAGCCTCTCATCTTTATACACAGAACACAATAGACAGTATGTAGAAAGTGGTATTGGATTAAATATTGAAAATGCATTGTGAACTCATTTGCATGTCCCCTCCCCAGTTTCCCAGAGTGCAGTACTGTATTTCTGGGAATTCTGAGCAGAAAATAAGTTAACTTATTTGTAGACATTAAAATGTGAACACAAATGTGCTCTTTATTTATTGTACTGTGTATGGTGGAGGCTTCTATTATAAGCTAAATTATGTGGAGGTTTATTCAAAATAATGTAATCCATAACTATAGTTCAATCAAAATGAATTGCTTGCAGTTCACATTATGTGGGAAATGATATATTTTAATCATTACACCATTTTTTAACAACAAAACTATTAGCAAGGGATCAAGAATGTATCTGAATATATTAACATGTCACCTATATGTAATAATAAGTATTTTATTAGTTGGATGTTTAAAAAAAAATGCATTTTACTACTGGAAACTTGCATTTAATTATTATTATTACTATCGTTTATAAATAATAATAATACAGAGCCAACATATTCTTTAGCGCTAGTGCAGTTTGTAGCGGTTTCATTTTGATCCACAAATGAAACAAAAGTCTGTTTATGGGAGATCATTGCCAGCAATAGCTGATTACCCCTGTGGCTCTATATCTCTTGTCTACAGTGTAATCTGTATGCAAAACAAAAGACTGGGCATGCTCTCTGGGGCCTGAGCGTGCCTCGGTTGTTCTGGTCGCCTTTCAATGGCTGAACTTTTTTTTTTTTTTTTAAATACCAACTGTCCCTTACATGGTAGTGGGTATAATTTATAAGATAAATTTTTTAAGACTCCATAAAAAAAATGTTTTTCTTCTGTCCTCAAAATAAAATAAGATAGGGGGAGGTGGCTTTGGCTAGTTGGTCTCTGCCTACTTTAAGATAGGGGCAGGTGGCTTTGGCTAGTTGGTCTCCGCCCACTATAAGATAGGGGCAGGTGGCTTTGGCTAGTTGGTCTCCGCCCACTATAAGATAGGGGCAGGTGGCTTTGGCTAGTTGGTCTCCCCTACTATAACTAGCAAAAGCCACCTCCCCCTATCTTAGTCTCAGCCCCTATAAGTTGGGGAAGGTGGTTGTGACTAGTTGCTCTGGACCACCTCCCGGGAGGTAGCTTTGGCTATCAGGTTGTGCTAATTTTTTAGGCACAATGTTTTATCATTAGAATGTTCTCCAGTGGCTTCCGATTACAACAAATTTAGGTTAACAATAACCTCAACAGAACACTGTAACTGTAATCTTTGAAAATGTATTTAATACTCCTATTATAAATTTTTAAATAGGAATTGTATCAATGCACAATAAGATTAGACACTGAGCTGTTGTGTCTTCTTCCCCAGAGTGGAATCTGTTTCTCAGGTAAAGATCCCGTTGCTGAAATCCTACCAACAAATGAACATTATTGAAGTTCTGCCTTATCACCAGTGCGACTCCACCAAGGACCCTGCGGAGGATCGGAGCTGCACCCTCACCCTACAGAGCCAGCACGTGCTCTCCAGACTGGCAGTGTACTTAACAGGTAATGACCTTGTTATCCACATCTGAAGTGACAAAAATGTACATTTTAATTAATGGCAATAATAATTTACCCACATCATGTCACAGGTGACATTCAAACCAGAACACTGCATGGGCAAGTGCGTGGGTGCCATTTTGTTTATCCTATTAATTCTTACATTTCTTAACTGCACTGGAGGTACACTTACTTACACACTACTTACCCATTCAGTAAAATAGCCCTTTCACACAATAACCCTAATTTCCAACTTCAATTCATGAACTCTTGTTCTTGCATTCTAGAAGATACTTCCTGCCTGATCTTATTAAATCCTTTAATATATTTGAAAGTTACAATCCTATCTCCTACTTATTAAGGTCATTGTATGACACTGCACCATTTTAGTCGCCCCCTTTGATTTGTTTCTAATTTTTATAATATCCTGTTGGATTAAATAACCAATCTCTTGATATTTAGATAAACCCAGTCCTGCCCGGGAGGAGATGGAGCAGAACGGAATTCTGGTCTTCGATGTGGACACGTTTATCAAAAGTGTCCAGAAATTGGACGCCCGGTTTCAGATGTCCAACTGGTGAGTACATTTTCCTATATATCATAAAATATTCTGACTTAATATGTGTAACTTGAGCTGAAACCGTGTCTTAGTTCTTGTAAGGAACCTGAAGTGCCATATGATTTGTCTACATTTTTTTATTTAATATGCCCACTCTATTAGTCTTATAAAAGGAAGGCCTTGGTAAGAAAAGAGAAAAAAACATTATAAAATGTTTACTGTGCATTTAAACAATTATCTCCAGACTTGTCTACCCCTGAATGAAGTATTGTGTCTGGAGAGGCACCACCCAGGGGAGAGGAAAATCTAAATTTGCAGTATGATAGTGATGTACATGGCCAGTAGCTCAGGTTACAGGACTCCCTGCTACTAATGTTTATTTCAGAGAGTGGTTTTCAATTTGGCACTTCCACTCCAGCCACAATACTTCATTGAGAGGATAAAGAGATCTGGAGCTCTTACAGATTGAGGTATCATTGAAAAATAGAAATAAAAATTTTTCTCATCACGACCTGACTAACTATTCTTTAGAGACTGCCTCTAGAAGACCACTAAAGTAGCTCTTTAATAATAGGCAAAATTTGTTGTTTTTGTTGTTTTTTTATTTTAAGAAAAAAAAAGTCTTTCCACTTCGTTTTTAATTTAACAAACTCAAAATGTAATTGTAATTTTTCTGTTTCTTTTTAGGCCATGAACCATTAGCAGCCGATTTGGGAAAGGCACACCCATGAATGAAGATGTTGCGTCTCCGATCTGAACGGCATGCTTGATTTATATTTTTCGTTTTTAAGTATTTATTAACGTTTCATTTATGGCATCTGTTCACGTTCAGACGGAACAAGCTGCAGTGTAAGAAATAAGTGTATTATCAGAGTCGTCTATTCTTTTTATAAATTTTAGATGCACATTTATGTGCTGAATTTGTGCGCCGATCACCTTTTTTTCTCCTTCGTGATCTAAAAAAAACAAAACCATAGAATAGCTTCTCTGTTAAATGGAGTGTCATAAAGCAACAAGATAAATCAGCCTTCTTCTCAGTTTGAGATTATGGCGGTCATACACAGTCTCACTAAACACTGCAACGTGACACCAAATTTCCTGAAATCCGGCTATGAACTACATTGTTCATTTTATTTTTATTTTTTTTAGACTCTAAGTTATTTGCTTTAGAATAAAATCATAGAAACCCTGTTCTATTTTGCAGAAGATTCTAGAAATAAATCGTATCCAGCTTTAGTTTATGTAGAACACATTTTATCCTCCATATCTATATAATCAACAATTCTCTGTCGCGGTATGTTCTGTAAATTTTGTACACACAACACTAAGCTATTTCAAATAGCTTAAAAAAGCAAGTTATGAAGTTAAAATCTGTATGTTACTAGGCAACAAATACACTCATTCCACAATAATATGTATACATAAAATATTTAGTTTCTGCTTCTCATTTTCCTAATGTTATGTCGGCTTCACAGTGCGTTACGATTTTTGTATATAGAATAGCATATAAACGAAGAGAGGTCAGACTTCTCATATAGTTTTTTCCCTACAGATATTGTACAACTGATGTGGGATTACTCCAATATTTACGTTAACTACCTGTTTAAAAAAGGCTTTGTAACAATTTTTTAAATAAAGTGTGATAAGCATAATGTGGTCGATGTAATCATATGCATTATGTAGAGGTTGTGTGTTTTTGTTTTTTTTACCAATTTTTCCTTTTAAATTTTGTCTTTTTTATATTTACTAAACCTCATTTTCTATCATGTTGCTGTTTTTAAGCAAACATCTTATTGTCCCTTTTCCATTCAAGTCAGCGGAGATTGTTATCAGTCTGAGATACTTTAGCACATCTGTAGGCACAGAACCATGCTGGTGTCACCATCGAGGACAAAGCCGGGACATCACTGTGTATATTAGGTCAACAACCAATGATAAAGGTGTACAACAAACATGATTGGGATGGGTTGGCAACTTGCATCTGTTGGGACATCTCCTATTGACCATTATGCTGTACCTGCTCATACTTTGTTTGTATGATTGGCAATCTCCCATATAAATCAGCTTGTTAGTTTGTCCAGTTTGTCTTCAGAATTCAGTTGCCTTGGTCACTTGAATCCTTCCTTGGACTTTGGAATGATGGGCTTCTCGGTGACCGGCTTCTATTCCAGGACCATCAGGATACAGAATAGGGATCATGGGGTTAAAAATAACAAACCAAAGTTATAGCCTCTACATAAAAGTTTGAATGTTCCATAGAAGAGTGTCTATAAATGTTGAAACTTTTCCCAGTACTGACAAACGGAACGTTTCAACTTTGGTTCAACCCGCAAACATGATTATATTACCTGCCCCTAAACAATTATCTCAGTCACCCCCCCTGTAATACCTCACTGGCCAATCTGGGGATGGGGTGGGGGGGGGCTAATGCTATCAGAGGGTGAGTTGGTAATTACATCACAACATTAAACACATTTAAAGTACCCTTTTAAAGTAGTTAACGCATACTATGTGTATTTCCTGTCCACAGCTAGATAAACCAGACAAGTTGTTAGAGAGATGTACAGCCCATTGTTCAAATGTAAATTCAATATGTTCAAAAAGTAGATCTTTACATTTGTGAAAACAAGTATGCTTGAAGTTGCGGATATAATGCCATCATTGTGCATCATTCCCACCTACTAGGCAACATAAGCTCACATGGAGATGGCAATGCTTTAAATAATTACAATATGGTAGACAAATTATATTTGTTTCCAAAACTGCTCTTTATCAATTCTTGTTGTTCAAAATAGTCTACTTCAGTGTCTTTCTAACTTCCTCCATTTCTATAAATAGATACTCTCTGAGTTATAAAAAATGAAAAGATGTATAGAGAGAGTTAATAACATGGCCATATGTCACACATCCGAGTCCATTGGACCAGCCAACTGGGAATTTCACCTGTAATTTACTGCTCTGGATCTCCAAGATGGCTACAACCCCCCCGACTGTGTACTGATTACTGGCAAACACTGCAAGATTTTATAATAGGGGGTACATTATAAACCAGGGGCCACACACTCCGTTTTTCTTAACTCCTGCAGAGCACCCAATGACTGGTGTGGATTGCTTCAGCCAATCAGCAGCATGTAGAGAATCCTGGAATTCTGAATTAACCAGTGGCGTGATCATCGATATCCTATGGAAAATAACACAAGTTTGAGGTGGCAACAAAAAGATTGTCCTCACCGAACCTACATGATCTCTGAGAGTGTACATGGCTATGTTAGTTTGTTTACTGTGGCTTCACCCTGCTGCCTTAGGTGCCTCTTGTCCAAAGTGGTCGGTGACTAGTTCCCTCTGGTGTCTGTTAGTCCATTATGAGCCCAGGAACCCCTTTTCTAACTCGCTAGATGAGTCCAACTGATACCCTTAAAGGGCTATGTAAGTCTTCTGGATTATGAATGCATCTGATCGAAGAGATGAAAAAAAATGTTTGCATGAAAAAACACCAAAATAAACATTTAAACACTTACCTTGGAGGCTGACAACACTGCTCTACTATTGGCTGAGCAGGTGAATAGTGGGTAATGCTGCATGCTGATTGGGTGGGAATCAGGAACTTGTGTAGACAACAAAGAGTTATTTTTTTTTAGAGATTAATAAAAATAAATGTTTTATGAAATGTGCTGTGTGTGTATATGTATGTATGTATATGTGTGTGTATAAATATATAGAGTGCAGAAATGTATTAATCCAGCTAACTAAGATATCTCTTTTTACTTCACAAAAGCTTGTCTTAGGACTGGTGCCAGTTCCTATATGATGGTCCTTACTGACCAAGAGGGATGAGAAGATCTAACATGTTACAATGATTATTATTATTATTAGCCACAATTATAGATAGGTTTTTGAGTTGTTAAAATCTCTAATTAAATCTGTGCAAAATCTAGTGACCAACTTGAAAATTCACCCTGTAATAAATGTTATGACATTTGAAATTATCCAGCCAAAAACCAAGAGTCCTGGAAGATAACCATGTGGTCCCCAGGATATTATTACATTATTGTGTAGTAACATGTACATACCAAAGCTCTCCTAAGGTGACCATAGATGGAGGATACCCAGTTGTTACTTCATTACTGTTGGCAATCCCCTTAGGAAACAAAAAATAGCCGGAAAATTATAGAACTTGTCAAGGAAAGAAGAGCAAGTGGCAGCCATACACAGTTCTCAGACAGATGCTGTTATTTCACAAACAAAACCTAAGTCTGAAGTCCTGAACCAAAACCGATATAGGCAGCAACGGGCAGAGCAAGGAGACCATTCTTGGACGAACTGTTCACAGAATATGTGTATATGTGACCAACCACAGAATAGCAAAAACATCATTTTTAAAGGGAATAATGCTCCACAGTTTTTTGTTTCTTTAAACTTGATTCCCCTACAGATCTTGTTGGGCTCCTACACCCATGTCTACCGCCATGGACAGTAGCTACCTTTTATATGTTACATAAAATCCATAAAGACTGCAATAAACCTCCAAGCAGACCTCAGGTAATGGAAGCCTAGGCAAGTAAATACTTGGACATATGTCTAAGATCCTTCTTCATTCAACTACATTCATATACGAGGGACACCATATATGTTTTAAATAAGCTTAAAGGGATACATGTAAATTAAACAACACTGATGATTACGTATGGTGTAGAATCTCTTAACGCTATACTTCTATTAGCTATCACGCAAGCTGCTCAGCTGTTAAATATTTCCTGAGGTACTATTAATGGGGCTGCTGGTGTTCCCACCGATGGCAAAATTAATTTGGGTGGTGGGAGAGTTAGTCTTTTCAGACAATTATTTCATTTTATGGATAACATCACTCTTCACTATGTACATAACTTGCCCAAAACAGAGATCAATTTGTGGAGTTCATAAAAATAGTCAACAATAATGATCTAAAACTGGCTTATTAAATAGATTCTCAATATTGATGTTCTTGACCTTACAACGAAGAAGGATGAAACAGGTAATATACATTCTGACTTTTTCCATAAGCCAACTGATACAAATCGAATCCTTGATTATGGTAGTTCTCATCTACCAGCTACAAAACTGGGCGTTCGGTTTGATGAATTCTTAAGACAAAGAGGAAATTGCTGAGACTTGGAGACTTAAATTACGTCCTAATGAATTACGCTATGGCTAAAAAGTAGGGGTTACAGCAGTAAAATAATTAAGAAGCCCTATTATAGGGTGTTGTACAAATAGAGGGATGATTTGTTAACCACTAAGATAAGTGTTAAATCATATGGAGGTATAACATTTGTAATCAACTGCAATTAGCAGTGGCAAGATATAACTTGTGTTTTTAATAAATATGCTAATATCCTTAGAACTTATCATGGCTTAAAATGTTGCTTGGGATCAAAAATATTAGGTCGCCCACTATTGAAGATAGTTTTGTTAGAAGTCATTTTTACAACAGAGTATTGGCCATTTTTACAGGTGGCACTCACAAATATGGACACTCTAAATTCTGTCCCTACTTGAAATAAAAGTCAGAACAGGCAGGAAACACATTATAAATTATTTAACAGTGGCTCTACTAGTATCATCTACTGCTTCGAATGCCCATGTGGTAAGATGTATATAGGGTTGACCAACTGTGAACTAAGATGCAGGTTAATAGATCACCTGAGTAATATCAGGAATAGTATGCATTTTTTTTATACCAATAGTGATCTAAAACAGAACTTAAATGTTGGATGTTATAAAAAATTATACTTGGAATCCAAAGTGGATATATGGAAGAGGCACTCATGAAGGCAGAAGATCAATGGATTGTTCTCTTGGATACTGTAATGCCAAGATGCCTCAATTACAACATCGGTTCTTCAGTATTTTTGTGATCTTTCTTGGGTATAATAAATAGATTGGATCCTATTTAGATTATAGATCAAATCTAAAATAACTTTATAAGTACACTTTTGTATAGTTTATGTAAGATATCACTAAAATTGTTGGTAACATATTAAAGGGTGATTTGGTAAATGGAAACACTAGAAAGTTAATATATATGAAATAGTTATGTTATTAGACAGATTCAGATACTCTCATTTATAATAACTTTTCGATAGTATAAATTTTCCTGTGATTTATATTGAAACTTGATAATACCTTTGAGGTATATGTTATATCACACATACTACTAAAGGACTTACGTTTATCCAAAATGAGTGTAGGGTTTATGTTTGTTATTACACAACTGAGAGTCTAAAGCCAGCACATCTGTAAACTACTTATGTACCCTATTAAATGTTGTAATATTTATTTTGACATATATTTGATTATGTATAATTGTTTTCATATATATAATAAACACATTTATATTTATATACACATATAACACATTTTTCTAAATGTATGATATATATATTCTACACCTAACTATTCAATCAGAATGTATATGCTTACGGTAGTGTGCATATTTTGTTATATTATTTAAATATGCTATTCTATTCATTGTGCGCTCATGTTTTTTGTTTGTTTTCTTAAATGGTGCTCTAGTACCCGTCAATATACTTTTTAGTTAAGAAATATCGGCTATTAGTCATCATTTGGTTTATTAACTATATATGATAATAGCATCTCCAAGAAGTATTTTTGTGACATTGTCATGACTGGAGATGGTAGGAATTTGTAACTGGCACAACAATTTGGAAATTGTGACTTTTTGGGTGGTCACTGTTTGTTTTGGTTCATTGAACAAATTTCACTTCTGTCAATATTGTATTGTACCTGATGATTGATGTACCACCAGTCCCTGCTCCCGGGCAATGTGAAGCAGATGAGGAAAAGGTCTTCAGGAGGTTTCAGATATGGAGGACTATTATGCCAGATCAAACCAGGCATCAGCCTACACCATATTCAAGTGTTTCTCAGAGGATAAGGGCCATATAGATGGGTTCCTCCAGGACTTCGAGCAGCAATGTGCTCTGCACCAGATTCCAGAGGACTAATGGGTAAAGCTTTTGGTCAGCAGGCTGAATGGGAGAGTCAGTGAGGCATTCAGGGCTATTCCCAAGAAAAAAGGAACTATAAGGAGGTTTTCAGGGTGCTGTTGGCCAGGTATGTGGTTACCCCAGAGACCTATATGAAGAAATTCACCTTAACCAGGGGGCCAGGGAACACTTAGAATGAGGCATGCTTGCCGAAGCTGATGGAAGGGTAAGACGGTGGCCACTATGGAGGAAACCTTTGACCTGGTCCTATTAGAATAGTTTTATTTTTTTTGCCCAGAGGGAATGTGGGTTTGGGCTTAGAACCAGAAGCCCACCACTGGGGAGGCTGCTGCCAAACTGACTGATCATTATCTGTATACTAGGGGTGAGTCAGGGCTGAAGGGCTTTAATAGCCCCACCTTAAAATGAGGCCTCCGGTTCCCCTACTTGCAGCAGACCACCTACATTGACTCGCCCTAACCTTACTGTTCCCACTGGAGACAATAAGCTTAGGATGGGACCTGGAGTGACTTTTCAGGCTACAACCTCTACTGGCCCACACCCTGTGGCCAAGGTATGAGAGGCTATAGGTGTCATCAGCCAAGACACATGTGGAGGGAGTATCCCAACATGCCTCGCAGGGCAGAAGCACCAGTGGTCCGGCCAGTCCATTACCTGAGATAGTGGGATCTTGCAGCTGAGGAGTCAGAGACAATCCAGACTGGACCAGAGGAGGAGGACCTGTATCAAGCCATCCATATCATTCAGCAAGGCCCAGAGGATAATAGAGTCCAGCATTTCCAGACTGTGGTGGTTAATGGAAAGGAGGCTCATTGATTTAGAGATACTGGGGCTGCTGTGACCATGGTACACCCATAATTAGTACCACACACAGCAGTTTTGACCAGAACATTGGAAGTTATAGTGGCAGGAGGCCAGAGAATTACCCACTTACACTTGGATTGGGGCATTGGGAAAGACATGGGGGTTATGCCTGGCATGCCTGTACGTGTCTTGGGAATTGATTTGTGACACATGGAATGACGGTACCTCAATGCTGCGATCCATGTCCAGGCAGCCGTGGAAAGACCAGAGAGGGAGGACGAGGTCGGACACAAGGAAAACGGGTGCCATGGCCAAGCCACTGATGTCAGGGCCCTGATTTGACCATCTGCCTTCAGCTTACAGGAATTCCTCTAAATTGTGAATTCAGGGTTATCTCAATGCCCAGCTTAGGTAGTTAGTCCATTAACAATCAGTCTACATAATGAAACAGGCCAATTTTTCCCTTTTCGTTCTCTCTTTTTCCTTATTCGTGTCAATCTAATAAATTAGAAAAATTTCAATCCAATTTGGAAAATTAGTCAAAGGTCAACTATTCATATATTATTTTCTGTAACTGGTTGAGGAGCCATGTTTTACTCAGATGACCCCTACTTTTACCCATTCTGAAAAACAGACTTGTCAACTACACACATACAAAAACACAATAAAAATACAAACGTATAACAATTTCGCTGGACCCAAGGGGAGGGGAGGTCTATCCTCAGCGCAAATCATCTATATCTGAATTGTAAGTTTCAGGACCTAAGAAATTTTACTATCTGTCATTTGATCCCAAATCTTCCATTTTTGTGGATGGATATAAGTGATCCCAATTTCTTTCAGATTTAATTCCAGCAATCAAGATTTTTTTTATGAAGAATTTCTTGCCAACTTGGTAAATCTTTTTATTTCCACCTCAAGACAATACAACTTTTAGCAGCCACTAGGACCTGAATTACAAAAAATGTTTGGTCTAGGGCAAGTGAGGTGGGAAAGATATGGAACAATATCATCTCAGGCGTAGGTATTAAATCTAAGCCACTCATTAATGCCATATGGGGAAAGCAATCCCCCAGAATTTCTGAATTGTTGGGCATTCCCACCAAATATGGGAATGGGATCCAATCTCGTGACATTCACGCCAACAATTTTTATGCTTTTCTAGTTTACTGATTTGATACATTCTCATGGGGACCATATACCATCTGTTGGTTAATTTCAAAATATGTTTCTCTATATGATACATTTTTAATGAGCTTGTCAGTAGTGGCAAAGGCTGCAGGCCAGTCTTCTAAGGACCAGGTTTTTCTTATGTCCCTTTCCCATAGTTTGAGATTATTAGATTTAGATTACTACTGGTTTCTTTTAAGTATATTATGGCATTTATATATCAAATGCATTTTGCTATTATTAGATTATCACAATCTGACAAGTTTCCATGACTTCCTTTGTTAAGTCTGAAGTCTGCTAAACTGCTACAAATGTTGCCATATTCAAGCCAGCTTTTGTCACGAGCTCTGTACATACTTTTTACATTTCAAAGGTCACAAAGGTGTTTTTATGGAATAAATCTCCCAAATATATAATTCCCTTTTTTAAAAGTTCTTCCAGCAAAGGGGATTTAAACGTAATTAAACTAGGACGTGGTATTAAAGAGTATTTCCGGTTTAATTGAAGCCAATTTTTTACATTATTCTTTACTATTGTTCCCTTCAAGATGGGGTCTTTTAGGTCTATGTTATCTTGAAACATCGCCAATGCCAAGTTGCGCTTTGGGGAAATTTCATTTTTAATTTGTAGCCAGTTATTCCCATCCACAGGTTCAATGCTTCTAATCATGTGGGAGAACATAATGGCCTCTTGGAAATTTTTAACTATTGGGTATGCCATTCCTCCTTTATTAAAATTATTGGACATCCGCTCAATCTTTATTCTCTTCTTCTTAGAATTATGTATGAATTTGTCCATTTCTTAAAACAACTTATTAATTAGATGCATAGGTAAGTAAGAACATTCTATAAGCTATAATTCTTCCGTACCAGGAAATATTTACACTTTTCCATTGAGTAATGAAATCTACAACATTTTTGTGTGTTACATTATAATTTTGTAAAATTACCTGTTTCAAATCTGTATGTAAAATTATGCCTAAATGTTTTATGGTTGATTGCCATTTTTATATGAAGTTAGCCTTCAAAGTGGTGTTTAAATCTTCCCTTATATTCATGTTTTAAAATTTAGTTTATAATTGGACACTTTACTGTATTCCAGTGAGTTGATTTAGTGAGTTGATAGGATATTCCAGTGATAGAATCATCTGCAAATAATGATAATTTATGGACTGTTTTACCTATTTTTACCCTCGGGATGTCCTTTGAGGTTCTATAGCCACTGCAAGTGGTTCAATCAGTAATGCAAAGACTAGAGGAGACAGGGGACAGCCCTGTCTTGTACCGTTAGAAATTTTTAATCTGGATGACCTAAATCCCAGGCCTACGACAGAGGCGGATGGGTCTACATACAAGGCCTTAATGGCTTTGGCTCTGAAATCTCCGAAACCAAACTTGGACAAAACCAAGTCCATGTATTCCCACCCGACCCTGTCGAAGGCCTTTTCAGCATCGAGGATTAGGAAAACTGAGGAATGTTATGACTCTTTGCATAAGAAATTAGATTTATCTGCGGATCAGTTCCTTGTCTTCCGGCTATGAAGCCTGTCTGATTGTTATTTATCTATGACTTCATAATTGGGTTGAGTCTATTTGCCAAAACTTTGGCATTCAGCTTCACGTCGGTGTTGAGAAGTGATATAGGATGGAAGTCTTTACAATCCATCAATTCCCTCTCTTGTATTTGTATGGTAACTATAGGGGCCTCTAGCATTTCTTTTGGGGCATATCCTTTATTTTTAATTTCATTAAATGCAATTTTTAATGAATCTTTAATGATTTCTCGTTGGATATTTTTATAATAGTGGTTTATAAAACCACCAGACCCTAGAGCAGAGAATAATTTTACAGTGCCTTGCAAAAGTATTCACCCCCTTGACTTTTTACCTGTTTTGTTACATTACAGCCTTAAGTTCAATGTTTTGTTAATCTGAATTTAATGTGATGGATCAGAACACAATAGTCTAAGTTGGTGAAGTGAAATGAGAAAAATATATACATAAAACGTTTAAAAAAAAAAAAATAGAAAACAGAACATTGGCATGCGCGTATGTATTCACCCCTTTGTTATGAAGCCCATAAAAAGCTCTGGTGCAACCAATTACCTTCAGAAGTCACATAATTTGTGACATGATGTCCACCTGTGTACAATCTAAGTGTCACATGATCTGTCATTACATATACACACCTTTTTTGAATAGTAATAAAACTTTACCATTTAGTATAATTTTATACCTATAACCAGAAAAACATTTACATTTTATATAAATCTGAATTCTTAAAGAGTATAGGTGAGAGATTTTGTAAAATTATATACATGGGCCCTCATTCAATTGCGATTTAGCCAATTGAATAGGGCTCTAAATAAGCACATAACATATATTTTTTAAGAAGTTTTTAGTTAGTGATCTTCTATCCAAAAGCAAGGTCTTCACTGACTAAAAACTTCTTTAAAACAAATATGTTATGTGCTTATTTAGAGCCCTATTCAATTGGCCAAATCGCAATTGAATGAGGGCCATAATATTTTTTAAATGCTTTAAATATTGTAAAAATGAATAGACATCATTCAATATAAGGGATAACTATCTAATTTCCTTTAAACCACATTATAAAGATTCAGTGAATCTAATCCAATACAGTATTATAAATTATAGGAGGTCCAAATGTGCAACGAAAGCTAAACACTTACAGCCTTATTAAATTGTTATTTGGCCAATTGAATAGGGCTCTATATAAGCACACAGCATATTTTTTTAAAGAAGTTTTTAGTTAGTGAACTTTTATCCAAAAGCAAGGTCTTCACTAACTAAAAACTTCTGTAAAAAAATATGCTATGTGCTTATATAGAGCTCAATTCAATTGGCATCAGCCTACACCATATTCAAGCATTTCCCAGAGGATAAGGGCCATATAGATGGGTTCCTCCAGGACTTCGAGCAGCAATGTGATCTGCACCAGATTCCAGAGGACTAATGGGTAAAGCTTTTGGTCAGCAGGCTGAGTGGGAGAGTCACTGAGCGATTCAGGGCTCTTCCCAAGAAAAAAAGGAACTATAAGGAGGTTTTCAGGGTGCTGTTGGCCAGGTATGTGGTTACCCCAGAGACCTATATGAAGTAATTCACCTTAACCAGGGGGCCAGGGGACACTTAGAATGAGGCATGCCTGCCGAAGCTGGTGGAAGGGTAAGAAGGTGGCGACCATGGAGGAAACCTTTGACCTGGTCCTATTGGAATAGTTTTTTTTTTTTGGGGGGGATTGGGTTCAGAACCAGAAGCCACCACTGGGGAGGCTGCTGCCAAACTGACTGATCATTTTCTGTATACTAGGAGTGAGTCACGGTTGAAGGGCACTAATAGCCCTACCTTAAAAGGGAGCCTCCGGTTCCCCTACTTGCAGCAAACCGTCCTACAGTGACTCACCCTAACCTTACTGTTCCCACTGGAGACAATAAGCTTAGGATGGGACCTGGAGTGGCTTTTCAGTCTGCAACCTCTACTGGCCCACACCCTGTGGCCAAGGTATGAGAGGCTATGGGTGTCATCAGCCAAGACACATGTGGAGGGAGTATCCCAACATGCCTCGCAGGGCAGAAGCACCAGTGGTCCGGCCAGTCCATTACCTGAGATAGTGGGATCTTGCAGCTGAGGAGTCGGAGACGATCCAGACTGGACCAGAGGAGGAGGACCTGTATCAAGCCATCCATATCATTCAGCAAGGCCCAGAGGATAATAGAGTCCAGCATTTCCAGACTGTGGTGGTTAATGGAAAGGAGGCTCATTGATTTAGAGATACTGGGGCTGCTGTGACCATGGTACACCCATAATTAGTTTTGACCAGAACATTGGAAGTTATAAGTGGCAGGAGGCCAGAGGATTACCCACTTACAATTGGATTGGGGCATTGGGAAAGACATGGGGGTTATGCCTGTACATGTCTTGGGAATTGATTTGGGACACATGGAATGACGGTACCTCAATGCCGCAATCCATGCCCAGGCAGCCGTGGAAACACCAGAGAGGTAGGACAAGGCCGGACACAAGGAAACCGGGTGCCATGGCCAAGCCACTGATGTCAGGGCCCTGATTTGACCATCTGCCTTCAGCTTACAGGAATTCCTCTAAATTGTGAATTCAGGGTTATCTCAATGCCCAGCTTAGGTAGTTAGTCCATTAACAATCAGTCCACATGATGAAACAGGCCAATTTTTCCCTTTTTGTTCTCTCTCTTTTTCCTTATTCGTGTCAATCTAATAAATTAGAAAAATTTCAATCCAATTTGGAAAATTAGTCAAAGGTCAACTATTCATATATTATTTTCTGTAACTGGTTGAGGAGCCGTGTTTTACTCAGATTACGCCTACTGTTACCCATTCTGAAAAACAGACTTGTCAACTACACACATACAAAAACACAATAAAAAGACAAACGTATAACAATTCCGCTGGACCCAAGGGGAGGGGAGGTCTATCCTCAGCGCAAACCATCTATATCTGAATTGCAAGTTTCAGGACCTAAGAAATTTTACTATCTGTCATTTGATCCCAAATCTTCAATTTTTGTGGATGGATATAAGTGATCCCAATTTCTTTCAGATTTAATTCCAGCAATCAAGATTTTTTTTATGAAGAATTTCTTGCCAACTTGGTAAATCTTTTTATTTCCACCTCAAGACAATACAACTTTTAGAAGCCACTAGGACCTGGATTACAAAATATTTTTGGTCCAGGGCAAGTGAGGTTGGAAAGATATGGAACAATATCATCTCAGGAGTAGGTATTAAATCTATGCCACTCATTAATGCCATATGGGGAAAGCAATCCCCCCAGAATTTCTGAATTGTTGGGCATTCCCACCAAATATGGGAATGGGATCCAATCTCGTGACATTCATGCCAACAATATTTATGCTTTTCTAGTTTACTGAATTGATACATTCTCATGGGGATCATATACCATCTGTTGGTTAATTTCAAAATATGTTTCTCTATATGATACATTTTTAAGGAGCTTGTCAGTAGTGGCAAAGGCTGCAGGCCAGTCTTCTAAGGACCAGGTTTTTCTTTAATCCCTTTGCCATAGTTTGAGATTATTAGATTTAGATTACTACTGGTTTCTTTTAAGTATATTATGGCAATTATATATTAAATGCATTTTGCTATTATTAGTTTCTCACAATCTGACAAGTTTTCATGAATTCCTTTGTTAAGTCTGAAGTCTGCTAAACTGCTACAAATGTTGCCATATTCAAGCCAGCTTTTGTCCTGAGCTCCGTACATACTTTTTAAATTTTCAAAGGTCACAAGGTGTTATTATGGAATAAATCTCCCAAATATATAATTCCCTTTTTTAAAAGTTTTTCCAGCAAAGGAGATTTAAACGCCGAGGCCAAAGAAGCCAAGGGTGTAATTAAATTAGGACGTGGTATTAAAGAGTATTTACGGTTTAATTTAAGCCAATTTTTTACATTATTCTTTACTATTTTTTACTATTGTTCCCTTCAAAATGGGGTCTTTTAAGTCTATGTTATCTTGAAACAGTGCCAATGCCAATTTTGTCCTTTGGGGAAATTTCATTTTTAATTTGTAGCCAGTTATTCCCATCCACAGGTTCAATGCTTCTAATCATGTGGGAGAACATAATGGCCTCTTGGAAATTTTTAACTATTGGGTATGCCATTCCTCCTTTATTAAAATTATTGGACATCCACTCAATCTTTGTTCTCTTCTTCTTAGAATTAAACTTAATTAGATGCATAGGTAAGTAAGAACATTCTAGAAGCTATAATTCTTCCGTACCAGGAAATATTTACACTTTTCCATTGAGTAATGAAATCTACAACATTTTTGTGTGTTGCATTATAATTTTGTAAAATTACCTGTTTCAAATCTGTATGTAAAATTATGCCTAAATGTTTTATGGTCGATTGCCATTTGTATATAAAGTTAGCCTTCAAAGTGGTGTTTAAATCTTCCCCTATATTTATCTTATAAAATTTAGTTTATAATTGGACACTTTACTGTATTCCAATATTCCCTCTCTCAGCCCTCTTAGTGAGTTGATAGGATCTTCCAGTGATAGAATCATCTGCAAATAATGATAATTTATGGGCAGTTTTACCTATAGCCACTGCAAGTGGTTCAATCAGTAATGCAAAGACTAGAGGAGACAGGGGACAGCCCTGTCTTGTACCGTTAGAAATTTTAAATCTGGATGACCTAAATCCCAGGCCTACGACAGAGGCGGATGGGTCTACATACAAGGCCTTAATGGCGTTGGCTCTGAAATCTCCGAAACCAAACTTGGACAAAACCAAGTACATGTATTCCCACCCGACCCTGTCCAAGGCCTTTTCAGCATCGAGGGTTAGGAAAACTGAGGAATGTTATGACTCTTTGCATAAGAAATTAGATTTATCAATCTGCGGATCAGTTCTTTGTCTTCCGGCTATGAAGCCTGTGTGATTATTATTTATCTACGACTTCATAATTGGGTTGAGTCTATTTGCCAAAACTTTCCCTCTCTTGTTTGTGTATGGTAACTATAGGGGCCTCTAGCATTTCTTTTGGAGCATAACCTTTATTTTTAATTTCATTAAATGCGATTTTTAAATCTTTAATGATTTCTCGTTGGATATTTTTATAATAGTGGTTTATGAAAGCATCAGACCCTGGAGCAGAGGATAATTTTACAGTGCCTTGCAAAAGTATTCACCCCCTTGACTTTTTACCTTTTTGTTACATTAGTCTAAGTTGGTGAAGTGAAATGAGAAAAATATATACACAAAACTATTTTTTAGAAATAGAAAGCAGAAAATTGGCATGTGCGTATGTATTCACCCCCTTTTGTTATGAAGCCCATGAAAAGGTCAGGTGCAACCAATTACCTTCAGAAGTCACATAATTAGTGAACTGATGTCCAACTGTTTGCAATCTAAGTGTCACATGATCTGTCATTACATACAAACACCTTTTTTTGAAAGGCCCCAGGGGCTGCAACACCTAAGCAAGAGGCACCACTAACCAAACACTGCCATGAAGACCAAGGAACTCTCCAAACAAGTAAGGGACAATGTTGTTGAGAAGTACAAGTCAGGGTAGGGTTAGGTTTTAAAAATATATCCAAATCTTTGATGATCCCCAGGAGCACCATCAAATATATCATAACCAGATGGAAAGAACATGGCACAACAGCAAACCTGCCAATAGACGGCCGCCCATCAAAACTCACAGACCGGGCAAGGAGGGCATTAATGAGAGAGGCCGCACAGAGACCTAAGGTAACCCTGGAGGAGCTGCAGAGTTGCACAGCAGAGACTGGAGTATCTGTACATAGGACGACAATAAGCCATACGCTCCACAGAGTTGGGAATTATGGCAGAGTGGCCAGAAAAAAGCCATTACTTTCAGCAAAAAAACAAAGTGTCACATTTTGAGTTTGCGGAAAGGCATGTGGGAGTCCCAAAATGTATGGAGGAAGGTGCTCTGTCTGATGAGACTAAAATTTAACTTCCTTTAAAGAAAACGCTATGTCTGGCGCAAACTCAACACATCACTCAAAGAACACTATCCCCACAGTGAAAGATGGTGGTGGCAGCATCATGCTGTGGAGATGTTTTTCAGCAGCCGGGACTGGGAAACTGGTCAGAGTTGAGGGAAAGATGGATGGTGCTAAATACAGGGATATTCTTGAGCAAAACGTGTACCACTCTGTGCGTGATTTGAGGCTAGGACGGAGGTTCACCTTCCAGCAGGACAATGACCCCAAACACACTGCTAAAGCAACACTTGAGTGGTTTAAGGGGAAACATGTAAATGTGTTAGAATGGCCTAGTCACAGCCCAGACCTCAATCCAATAGAATATCTGTGGTCAGACTTAAATATTGCTGTTCATAAGCACACACCATCCAACCTGAAGGAGCTGGGGCAGTTTTGCAAAGAGGAATGGGCAGAAATCCCAGTGGTAAGATGTGGCAAGCTCATAGAGACTTATCCAAAGTAACTTGGAGCTGTGATTGCTCCAAAATGTGGCTCTACAAAGCATTGACTTTAGGGGGGTGAATAGTTATGCACATTTCTGTTATTTTGTCCTATTTGTTGTTTGCTTCACAATATAAAAAAAAAATCTTCAAAGTTGTGGGCATGTTCTGTAAATTAAATGATGCAAATCCTCAAACAATCCATGTTAATTCCAGGTTGTGAGGCAACAAAACATGAAAAAAGCCAAGGGGGAGAATACTTTGCAAGGCAATGTAATTTTGAAATGGCTTCTTGAATTAAATTTCTTTGATCAACACCTCCAGATTTATGTCAGATATTTTTGGAAGTTGGATTTTATCTAGAAAATGTAGAATTTCTCTGACTTTAGGTTTAATTATCTCTTTATTATTTGCCAGGTTGTAGAGATCATGATAAAATTTACCAAATGTATCTGCAATTTTCACTGGATTTGAAATAACTTCATTCTCTTGTGAAATTGTATGTATTCTTGTCTTAATACTCGTGGTCTTAAATTTATTAGCTAAGATTTTGCTAGCTTTATTACCAAAATATTAGAGGCATTTTTGCATGGCCCACATTGAGTTATCAATACAACTTTGTTCAATTTTCTTGATTTGCGCCTGTATTTTTCTGATCTTAACTAGTGTAGACTTAAGAGGAATATGTTTATTTTTACTGTCCAATTTTGCCAATTCTATATACAGTTCACTTAAGGGCTGACCTGTTTTTTTAATTTGCGCATTTAGATTAATAAACAAGCCTCTCATGTATGCCTTGTGGGCATTGCACACTGGTCACACTGGATGGCACAGAGTTTCTTTTATTTAAAAAAAAAAAACTCTAGTTCTTTTTTAATTTTTATTTTAACCTCTTCATCTTTAAATAAAGACTCTCTTAGTTTCCATGAGAGATAAATTGAAGAGAGTTATTTCCGGTTTTAATTATGACTGACACTACTCAATGATCAATTCTAACAATGGGGTCTATACCCGCTTTTACTATTTTTTTGAGCATTAAATAATATGCCTGAATGAGTAAAAGTAAAAATATTTTTCTAGCGGGTGGAAGCATCTCCATGTGTCAAAAAGATTAAATCTCCCCAGGATATCATTAAAGCTTTTGGCTCTTTAAATTACAGAAGAATCCAGCATTGAGGGTTTTGATGTTTTTCTATCCAGGTCTAAGTTTAGACATGCATTAAAATCTCCACAAACAATGGGACAGCCCGAGAAATATTTTTTAAGTGATTTTAATATATAATTGATACATTTTATCTGCCGTTTATTATGAGTGTATATGTTTAATATTGTACTTTTATTGTCATTAATCCACCCTGTCCAGAAGGAAAAGTGTCCTTCTAAATCTGTTTTAGAAAATTTCTTCTTTTCATTTAAGTTTTTTGTTGAGTAAAATTGCTGTGCCTCTAGACTTTTTCTTAAAAGTGGAATTGGAGACTACTAAGAACCGGTTATCAATATATTAAGGGTTTTTGTCTGTTTGGCAGTTTGTTTCCTGTAGATAGACTACATCAGCTTTCCTAATTTATAACCCGTTAAAAAATATAGCTCTTTCCCTGGCTCATTTAGGCCCTGAACATTTTAGCTAATTAATTTCAATGTAATTTCAGAAAATGACTTGAAAGTTCAAACAAGGTAAGCCACCCATTTCTTCCCCCTCCCTACACCTAGTCCCAGCGGAGAACACAAAAACATAAGCCAAAAAAACATACACATCACACACACCTTCAAAGGAGCCATATCCCAATCTCTCCAAGCGTCTCCCAAACCCTGGGTGGATAGCCCGGGGAGGCCGGGAAATTACAAACTTACTATTATAAACTATAGGAGGTCCAAATGTACAACGAAAGCTAAACACTTAGTTTGTTGTGTACACTCCAGAGCCATTAGTTTATATTACTTAGAGTATATATCACAAATCTATGATTTTTGGATTGTTCTCCTTTCTGTACCTTTTAATTAAAAAATAAGGAATTCTGTATTCAAATTTAACAAACATTTTCCTGTTTAAGAGAGATTTCCATGACTCTAACCAAAGGAAAAAGTCTGAGCTGAGGAGTGGTACAATGCAAGATTTGCATAAAATTCTATATGATTAACCCCATCACCCCTTAGATATTTAAAAAAGTAAGGAATAACTACTCTTTTTATTTACCATAATGTGTATGTTTGTAGAGTATCCAAGAATTCTCTCCTGCTTCTAAGCGTTTCCGCAGATAGATTTGAAAATATTTTTTAAATATTGTAGGGGGCTTGAAAGTGTTTAATGAGCTCATCTCTATGTGTTGTGTAGTGTAGTTTAATTATGACGTCTCTGTTCAGGTGAATGTTCTATCTTTACCAATGAGGACAAGAAAGTAAATGCAAATTTATGTAATTCCTGTTGTTGGACTTTTTCGGGTATACCTCTCACTCGAATATTATTACGTTGTGAGTTGTCTTCAAGTCTGTTATATTTTGTCTTTAAGTCTAACACTTCCTCTCTTAACCTTTGGACTTCTGAGTTCATAACCTGTTGTTCATTAGGCAAATAATAAACCTTCAGTTTTTAGACCTAATTATTTTATCGCGCAAGCATTTTCAGAAGTTTCAGCTCTTAATTCTTCAAGTAGGGATGTCTTAAATTTCGCAAAAAGGTTTTTCATAGTTAAAATAGTGAGGCTTTCCTCTTCAACATTTTTTAATGGTAAACTTTCTTCTAACCCCACTTCTTCTCCCAACCTTGTCTGGTTACATGAGAGTTCTAATCTTCCCAAAGTGTCATTTTCACTTTGGGATTTATCCAGGTTTTTAATTTTAGTCCCTGATGAAAACAAGTCTCCAGGAGGTTTCAAATTAGTATTTTTTTCTCTTTAGCTTTAGCTTTGGAGTTTTTACTGTCTTTTTTCATTGTGCTTGTTCCTAAGGAAATACAGTTATTTACAATTATTTTACTCTAATTTATCCTTTCAAAAGAAATGAATCTCAATCAGGACTTTATAAGACCTGTTTCTTTCTCTACAGTTTATTTGAGTTTTCATTATTTAATCTATTCAAACTTTAAATCTCAAGCACCGGCCTATTATAGCAGGCTAATAACTTCGAGTAAACTACACCCTTGGGAGTTATTCTAGCTAAATACCCAAATTTCAAAAATATTTTATAGTTGATTATTTTTTCTCATCAAACCTTTTCACGTATACAGTTTTGATGTTATAAATATAAACTTTACACATGTTTAGTATAAATTCTTCTGATTCTAATAGTATAAATTAAATTATGTCTCAGTGAGATTTAGTGTGTCCTTTAAAAAAATATCAAAAGTCTTAAACCCTGTTCTTGCGCTGGATGTAGAGAAAGCATTCGATACGATTGAATGGCGTTATCTACATGCTATATCGACTAAACTGGGAAGTAAGGGGAATTTTTTGAATCTGCTTACAACTTACTATAAAGACGCGATAGCGCATCTTAACTTACCTGGTGAATCCTCAGAGTTTATAAAAATGCAAATGGGGATAAGACAGGGGGCACCTTGTCCCAATTATTATTTGATCTCGCCTTGTTATCCCTTGCGGCCGCATGCGCCGGAGGCAAGCCTTTGATCTTAAACGGCCGCAAGAGTTTCGGCCGCAAGCAATTCCCGGTTGCTATTCAATTGCTCCGGGAACCCTCTCTGCAAGGCCTAAACCGAGTCGCAGCTTACTTGCAGCAAAAAGGTCCCGCAGAGACACAATTAAGCACATAATAAAGCCATAATAAAGCCATCCTGCACTTAGCATTCATAGCACAACATTCCCCTACACTCAAATCCGTAAATAATTTTTATTTTATTTTATGTCAAATATCCATGGAAAAAGTCCAGAGGGCTTGGAGCACCTCAGACCCGCCCACGCTGCGGCCGGAAAATAAACAGTTAATTAAATCTCGGATTTGGGCTGATGTGCAAGCTTGAGAGGGGGTTGCTATTAATCCTCATGTCCCCCATTATGATCCCTAGCATTTACAGAGCTTTACAGTGCCTTCTTGAATTTATATTTGCTTTTAAAGATTTCTGAGCTTACGGCCAGTTGCAAGATATGCGGCCGGCCGTAAGGGGATATCCTTATGGCGCCGTCTATTTGAATTGCAAGGTAACGGGAGCCCCATAAGAAATCGCAGCTTTGCGGCCGATTTACGGCCGATAATAGAATGAGGGCCTGAGATTATAGTAACCTGTTTGTCTGGACAGACATTGGCCTTGCTGAAAAATAAATATGACTTTGCCTGGCACAATGATAAAAATAAATACTTAGGGATAAGTCTAACTTCTGAGATCATGGATCTCCATCAAGCCAATTATACAACTTTATTAAAATTTTTGGCGGAGGATTTAGCGAAAGGGAATAGGCTACAAATATCTTGGACGAGGCGTATAAACGCTATTAAGGTAGGAACAATATATTCTATCTGACCCCAGACATTGGGAGCAGAATTTGGGGTATCATGGAATCTCCAGAAATGGGGGAGGATCTGTTCAAGACTATCCAGAGGCTCAGTGTATTTTAGTTATCTAGAAACTGCTACTAGCGTTTTACACAGAGCCTACTTTACACCAGATAGGTTGCACAAGTTGGATCCCCAGACGTCCCAAGATTGTTTCAGAGAGTGTGGAGGAATGGGAACATTTTTGCATATTTGGTGGAGGTGTGAGATTGCCCAAGACATGTGGGAGGGGGTCACTGACATAGCACTCTGATATAACTCCATCAATTGAACTCTGTTTGCTAGGGGTTCCTTGCATACACATAAGTAAAAATCAAAACAAATAGTTACAGTTTCTTATGCTAGTGGCAAAAAAACAGTTGGCAAGGAGATGGAAAACATTAGTTCTAGATAAACGAGGAGTAATAAATAGGGTGAACTCTCTCGTGATCTATGAACGAATGACTCACACTCTCTCCAACACATTTTCTATATTTAGAGAGATCTGGGGGAACTGGCTTAGTTCAAGGTATACTATTTCTATAAACTAACATCCCATTAATATTTTTTCATGGAATGGGGGGGGTTTGGAGGGGTACGCTCGGGGGCCCCGAGACAGACTCTGATATCGGACCATCTTGGAAAAGATTTGGAATCGCTCCGCGGCACAGGCAAACCTTGGGCGAGGAGGTGGAGGTATACCATTTCTGCAAATAGGTATTTATTTCAGCAACTGACATTTTGGTGTCTCATACTCAATTTATTATTTTCTTAATTTGTTGACCTTCTTTAAATCGAAAGAGGGTGTACAATTTTAAGTTTCTAATTGATGTTTAGTAGTTGAAAAGAGAGAAAAAGGAGTGGTGGAGTCACATTAAGATGTGTTAGAGAAGATTGACAATATTTTATGGATGTATTGTTTGTAATACTGTGTCTTTTTATATATATATTGATAATGTCATGACATTATCCATCAATACCATTTTTTGGTGACAATAAAGACTAATGAAGTAAAAAGTCTTAATCACAAATAAGTTTTTTTTTTATGTATGAGCCTCCAAATAATAAGTTGCAGCAAATATCACTGTGCAATGTTTCCCATGGAAACAATCCCTTCGCTGGGCCAGTTTTTAGAGCTTAAAGAGTCAACCTCCTGATAGAACTATTTACTTTTCTGGGATCAATTTAGAGGCATTTAGAGTCTGAAACACTTTTGCCAAATGGTACTGTCTTAGGCTTAGAGTTAGGTGTTTTTTTCTTTAAGCCTTCTCATTCACCTGAAGCAAGTAAACAGAGGCTTTCCATATGTTCAAGGTCTTCCAAGCAATTTTCATTATGGAATAGTTCCAAATGTTTTTTGTTAAGCAAAGAGTTATCACCCTAGAAGGGTGCAGAGGCCAGTTGAATGTTTGTAAAATTGTGCCTGCCAAAGACCCACTAGCGCTCGCTGGCTCTTATATGTGGGTATTTTACTCCCACTAAGCCGATATCGATTTCATTCAAGCTTATTTCCTAGTTTCCTCACTAGATGTCGAGTTAACTCTGTATAGGTATACAAGACCAAAACTTTTCTCTTTCCCTTTTTTCCCCTTCTTTCCTTTTTAGGAATAATCTCTGCCAATTACGTTTTTTAAGGCTCACTGATTATTGTGGGTTATCGCCCCCCCCCCCCCCCCCACACACACACATCTACAGCTTGTTTTCCAGTCAGTATGCACTTCTTACACTTGTTAGCCTCCAAATTATTTATAACCAAGGGTAAAGGTATGGGGGCAGACAAAGTAGTATCTGAGTCTTACCGGAAGAGTGTCATGGCTGAAGGATGCCCAGGCACCAGCTGGGCAATACCTTACAGACTGATGCCCTCAGCCTTATAAGATAGGCTTATTGTGCCAGGGGAAAGGGGCCGACTGAGATGGGTTAACTTTGGGGATGTTGTGATTTATGTGTCATTCCTTGTTATGCTTGTTTAAAGTTGTCTGGGTGCCACTGGGCCCATACTGTGGTACCCATGTTTATAGTTAGGGTGTTCGTATGAACATTATGTGAGTGATGGGATGTATGTCTGTGTTGTACTTTGGGGGGCTAGCACTTACAAGGGAAATATTGTATATGCCCAATATTTTATAGTAATGGACTAGTCCCTACCATAACAAGATTAGGGAGATAATTGACCCCTAGGAGTCACATGACAGCAGTATCTCTCTCTATGTATGACAAGCCTCAGACTGGTGTCTCCATGCCTATTGTATGTATTTGCCCCTTACCAAGAATACAGCGGTGGCAAAGGAAAACAATGGATGATTGTCTTAGACTGGCAGGGGTGATAACGTGAGCTAGAAGGATTAGGTGTAACCATGGATGCACATTTGAATTGATTGGTCTGTTGTTGCTAAGAATGTGGTATAAATATGTCTGATGGTTTCAGTAATAAAGTTGTCATACTGGTTCACATAATTAAAGTGTGGATTTCGTTATTAATGCTGGGAATTCTGATTGCTGGAGTAAGTTCTTTTCAGAACTTAGTAAGATACTTATGCTATACAAGACCACAGACATCTCTCAGTCTAACCTAAGGGCTGAAAGTTCTTCCTGCTGTACAGAGGTAAAATGAACTGGGCATACCTGTGGGGAGAGGTTTGGGCAATAGGTTTTTATCATACCCTATTCAACATACAGGCTGTCACAGAGAGCCTTCGGTAAACCTCCAAATATAGGTAGACTTACTGTAGATGATCCGTCTCAAAGTCACTGCACTGCTGGGGCTCCTGGTCCTTCGCCAGACAAATATACATTACAGCATGTCGCTGCTCCATTCCTGCCGTTTCTGTATTCAAACTGGAGGCACTCAGCTGTCCTGATTAGCATCCGGCGTCTCATAGACCTTTCCCAGTTGCTTCTCTGTGGTGCACTTTGCTGTCCCCGTTACCCTGGAGGCTTTAGACAGTGGAGGGTGAATTTCTTCTCCAGGAGTGATCAACTCTGGCCGACATCATTCTCTTACAGGGAGTTTTAGAGTGATCTATGGTCTTTGCACTCTACTCCCCTCCACTGTTCGCTGCAAAGCCCTGCTTGCTGCACATACTCGCAGCTTCCTGAGCGTGGACTATTTCCTCCACGATTAGAGAGATCTTGAGCTCCCTATAGGTTCCAGCTTAGTGCCATTCATTTGGCCTTTTATCCTTTCCCAGGAAATCCGCAGTCGGGATGCTAATAGAAATATCCCTCTGGATGACGTCTCCTATTGTTGAAATTGTAATTATAACCTACTTATAAATGCCGCTAACTCATTTATGAAATACATCCCTTCAACCAGTAAAATCAAGTAAGTCACAAAGCACATTCTAAACACACGTAATTTCTGTAAGAAATGCCCATGCAAACAACTTGGTACCTTCCATAGTCCATTGAAATATTTAGCAATATCTGTTATGAATAAATGAGTCCATAGTCCAAAAAGTTCAGGGGGGCCTTCTGGGCATGACACCTAACTGACCTGAGAAGGAAGAGAATGCCCAGGATCGTGGATGGGACCCCAGCATGTGAGGTTGCTATTCTGACCCTGAAAGATGTTCTCACTTGTTCTCCTGTATTGGCTGCTCCTATTTATCAAAGACCTTTCATAGTTCGAACAGATCCCTTCATATATTATTATTATTATTATTATTATTATTATTATTTATTTATTTATAACGCGCCGACATATTCCATAGTGCTGTACATAAGATATGTTCCAGGCAAAGGTAAATACAAATCAAAACATAACAAAGCAAGGAGGGCTCTGTTTGTGAGCCTCAAATCCAGTGTCCATGGTGCTTTCCCTAAAGCACCCTGCAGACTTACAACCTAAAGGTATTGTGTGTGGTAAAGTAGGGAGAGAGAGGTGATGAGCGTGTTAGTGAGGTTTTGAATGCTTTGAGGCAGGAGGACAATCTGGTGGAGCGAGGCAAGGAGCTGAAGTGAGTAATTTCCTCCATGGTCATTCAGCAATAGGGAGCAAGGAGTTCCAGAGAATAGGGGCAGCACGAGAAAAGTCCTGATTTCGGAATGAGAGGAGGTGACAAAAGTTGTAGAAAGAAAAAGGTCATTAGCAGAACGAAGAGGGCGATTGGAGGGATATTTGGAGATGAGAGTAGAGATGTAAGGGGGTGCGCAGTTGTTGAGTGCTTTGTAAGCTAATTGATTTTAAATTTTATTCTAGAGGCCAAGGGAAGCCAGTGGAGTGATTGACAATGAGGTGATGCTGAGTCTAGCAGAGGCGTTCATTATGGATTGAAGTGGGGATAGTCGGGTGGTGGGTAGGCCAGCAAGGAGCGAGTTGTAGTCCAATCGAGTGATGATGAGAGAATGTATCAGGATTTTAGTTGCGTCTTGTGTAAGATAGTGGCAAATTCTGGAGATGTTTTTTAGATGGAGAAGGCAAGATTTTGTTAGTGCCTGTATGTGAGGGATGAAAGACAGGGCGGGGTCCAGTAGAACCCCAAGACAACGAGCTGTGATGTCGAGTGATGATGTCCTTGTTGACAGTGAGAGAGATGTGGGGAATTGATGCTGTGGTAGAGGGAGGGAATACTATGAGTTCAGTCTTAGATATGTTGAGTTTGAGATGGTTGGTGGACATCCAAGAGGATATACTAGAAAGGCAATTGGAGACGTGTGTTAAAAGAGAGGGGGATAGATCTGATGATGAGAGGTAGATTTGAGTGTCATCTGCATAGAGATTATACTGAAGCCCAAAAGAGTGTACTCGGGTACCAAGTGAGGATGTGTAGATGGAGAAGAGGAGGGGGCCTAGGACTGAACCTTGGGGTATGCCAACATACAGTGGGTAGGTAGAAAAAGAGGTGTCAGAGAAGGAGACACTGAATGTTCAATTTTGTAGGTATGATGAGAACCACAAGAGAGCAGTGTTTTGAATACAGAGGGAGGAGAGGATATGGAGTAGAAGTGGATGGTCGACTGAGAGCAGAGAGATCTTGAAGAAGAAGTAATAAAAAGTGACCTTTTGACTTGGCGGTAAGCAGGTCATTGGTGACTTTAGTGAGAGCTGTATCAGGGGAATGTTGGAGCTGGAAGTCGGATTGGAAGGTGTCAAGAAGGGAGTAAGAGGAAATAAAGTTGGTATGGCGGTTATAGAAGAGCCGCTCCAGCAGTTTGGAAGCCAGGGGAAGTAGAGAGATAGGGCGGTAGTTAGATGCGACGTCAGAGTCAGATGAGTTTTTGAGGATGGGTGTAATTATGGCATGTTTAAGACAAGATGGAAACGTGCCAGTATTTAGGGAAAGACGTGTGTGTGAGAGCTGGGATTAGTGTGGTTGAGAGGGGAGGGATAAGCTGAGATGGAATAGGATCTAGAGGACAGGTAGTGAGGCGAGTGGATAATAGCAGGCTGGAGACTTCTGTCTCTGTAGTCGGGTCAATGCAGTTCATGGTGACTATGGGATTGGGGGAGAGAGAAGACTGGGTATTATTGGTTAGTTGAGAGGGTGGAGTATGTAAACTACTATGAGAGGAGAGTTAATTGCAAATGTTTAGGAGTCCTGAAGATAGTACTGCTACTTCAATAGCATTCATAGAAGTCAAGTCATCTAGCCTCTTGCGAGACTGAATATTAACAATTCGAGACAGATATATAGATCCAGCCACTGGGCGGAGAGACGGTGCTAGTAACTGTATGAATTCTGCCTATTCTGTCTACCATTGAAATTACAGTCCATATCCTTACTGAATGATGTGCCAGCATCCAAGGGAATAATGGCTATTTTCAAATGAGAAATAGGGCTTGCTATTTTTTTTCACCGCCTTTTAATAGCACTTTGAGAGAATGGGCACCTAATCTAGCTTATTTCCGCAATGTTGTAAACAAATTTAGGCTGCCCTTCCCAGTATGGACAGGCCGTTCTATCTTGAAATCCAGAGATGCCAAAACTTCACAATCAGATCAAATGAAGAATCAAGGGTCAAAACCACTGGTGATGCCACAGCCAATGATATCTACAAGCTAATAGAGTCTACTAAATGGGAAATATACTTAGCACAGTGCTTTGACTGTTACCTTTTTGCAAAGAGTTCAGCATAAATACTAAAGAGTCTGGGTAATTTAGTGCTGGTCACTAATTACACATGCAGCTGTAGATCAAATAGCTCAGGCACAAGACAACTATGCTAGCAAAAATTAGTGGTGAACAGAACATTTTCTGTAATACTGACTTGTAAGTTGGGGTGGGTAGTTTCCAGTGGAAATTATACATCTAGCTGCTAGAAAGCCAAACCTAAGGATTTGGTTTGTTAAGAATTGTTCTGATTTGGTGAGGCCTAGTATTGGCAAACCTAATAGTGCTTCCTATGGTTTTTGTGTTAATGTTCTTACCCATAGCTTCTCTATATAACTATAGGTCATTTCCAAATATGTTTAATTTTGGGGCAGTCCCACAGTATATGTTTCAAAGTCCCTAAATTAGAGCAACCTCTGGGGCAAGTTCCTTCCGTTAACCTATTGGACCACTGGATTCTAGATGGTGTGAGGTACCATCTCATGATGGTTTTATATGAATTTTCCTTTAGTGTAATGTTTAGGGATGAATTCACAGCTTGTTTTAATATTTGTTCCCATTGTTTGTCATGCAGGGTTATCTGTAGTTCCTCTTCCCAAGCAGCTTTATAGTGTAATTTTTTGATTGTATAGTTTTGTTATGGTTTTCTTTCCTTCTGGGTTATTTATGCAGTATTGTTCAAAGGGGGACTTTTTTTATTGATTTTTGTAATTTGGGTTAACATCTTGCTAACTAACATTAGATCTAGCCATTCCTTGTGTGGTATGTGATAATTGGCACTAAAATTGGTTGTGGACCAATTCTGGTTTGTCCTTAATACGTCTGCAGCTATTATAAGTTGCTTCATAACCCACCATCCTAGCTGATTGTTTCTGTTTATTGTAAGGTCTTTGTGTGGCATCCACGGAGGGGTTAGCCATGATCCTTCTTCTATTAGGCTAGTTATTTTGTTTATTTCTTTCCATAACATTATGGTATGGTTTATGCATTCAGATAGCATTTTTATGGGGACCTCATGCCGAATGCTTAGCCATAATGTTTGGTGTAAAAGTATGTTCTGTTACCAGAGGATTTGTTTTTCAATTTCTACCCATACTGGAGGAGAATCTCTAGTATACCATTTTGCTACTTTGTAGTGTCTTGTCAAGTCTGGTGAGGCTAGCCCTCCTCTCTGTTTTGAAGTCGTCATTGTTGCCCTATTTATCCTGTTTTTTTTATTATTCCAAATTAAATTTGATATTGCTTTCTGTAGCGTATTCACGTCTTTTAATTTAATTGGTGTTGGGACTGTCCGGAACGTGTATAGCACTTTCTGCACAATGTTCATTTTTATGGCATGGATTTTGCCTAGCCACAAGATATTGAGGGTGGACCACCTTCTTATTTCATTGTGCACTGTCTTGAACAATTTGGTGAAGTTAGCTTCATGAATTAAATTTGTCCCTCTAGGGACAAATATGTGATGTGATTTGGGGCCCATTTGAAAGGGAAATTTTGAGTCTACAGATTTTCTAATTGTTTTGGTCAAGGGCTTCACTTTTATTAGTGCTCACTTTAAACCCTGACCTTTGGTTACATTTAGTGAGTAATTTGAATATGTTTGGAAGGCTGATTAGTGGCTCCATAACTGTGAGTAACATGTCATCTGCAAAAAGATTAAGTTTGTAGTCTTTGTCCCCCAGGTAGACCCCTTTTATATCAAGGTTTCCTCTTATTGCTATTGCTAACGGTTCCATGCATAGTGCAAAGACTAGGGGAGACAGGGGGCAACCCTGTCTTGTTCCCCTAGCAATATAAAATAATTGTGATCTAAAACCTTGATATGATATATAAGCTCTCAGAGTGGAGTATAGTAACATTATGCTTTTTAGGAAGCCTTCACATATGCCAAATTTCAGTAGAGTTTCTTTCTTGAAAGCCCAATCTATTCTTTTGAATGCTTTTTTCGTGTTCAACTATAGCTTTTTTAAATTTCTTCTAATGAAATGGGCTTTGTGAGGTTATCTACCTAAGTTTTTTCTAATTGAGACATTTTAATTTGATAAGAACTCATTTCATTTTCATGTATCAGATCGTTCTTTCGGTAGCAGATCGCACAGGGATACACTGACTAGATCATGGTCTGACCATGATATGGGGTAAATTGATGCCGCTGTTAGATTAGGTGAAATCTGTTGCTGAAGCAAAATGTAGTCTATTCTAAAGTAGCTTCAATTTACTAGTTCTATTTGTCAGTTAACACCTGCGCCCACTACTTCTGTAGATAATTTTAGAAGAGATGGCCTTCTGTGGAAATGAGCCCCCAAGATCCAGAGGTTATGTTTCCTGACTTAAGATGAGAGAAAGAAAAAGAGGTAATACAGTTACATTTTATGAAGAGCAACCGAGTGGTTCTTGTACACTTTTCTTACTAGTCAACATCTTATACTTAATTATATATTCTCTGTGTTTTAACTCCTATGTTCTGTATTAGCATTAATATGCTATGAACTTTAGTTTAAGCCTGAGTTGCATTGTACCAGAGATAAACAGTCCAAAACAAATTATTCCAAACTTCTGCTTTCCCTTTCTGCCGTGAGTTGTGGTTCAGGACCCCTGTGGTATCTTGTGCTTTCTCTTGCTATTTGGGAGGTGTTTTCTTTTTCTTTTTTTTTTTTATCTTTTTAATTATTTTATAAAAAAACTAAACAAATGACAGTATTTAAAACAATCATAAAACAATTAGAACAATTCATACAAAATGATACATGACAATTTAAATGTCATATCCAGAAGGGAAATATTACAACAATATGCATCACAATAAAGATTAAAAGATGCTTGTTTACAATAGCCTCACTCAATTTATTTCCTCCAATTCCCTTCTTGACCCCTTCCAATCTTGTGAGAGCTTTTTCTGGTAGTGTTGGGCCCGGAGACCAAAGTCACTAATGACTTGCGAACCTCCAAATCAAAGTGTCTCTACTCTATTATAATTCTCCTGGATCTCTCTGCTGCATTCGATACAGTTGACCACCCTCTTCTAATCCAAACTCTCCGCTCTTTTGGCATCCAGGGCACAGCTCTTTCATGGTTCACATCCTATCTTAAAGATTGTACATTTAGCGTCTCCTTCTCTGGCACCTCTTCTTCACCTCTCCCTATGTCTGTTGGCGTTCCCTAAGGTTCTATTCTAGGCCCCCTCCTTCTACACCTCCTCCCTTGGCACCCTTTTAAAATCCTTTGGATTTCAGTATCATCTCTATGCAGATGATACTCAAATCTACCTCTCTGCAGCCGATCTATCCTCTCTCTTTTAGCTCAAGTTTCCAACTGCCTCTCCAGCATATCCTCCTGGATGTCCGCCTGTCAATTCAAACTCAACATGTCTAAGACTGAACTCCTAATCTTTCCACCCTCTACTACAGCTTCCACTCCTCAAATATCTCTTACTGTTGACAACCCCATCATCACTCCCACCTCCCAGGCCCATTGTCTTTGGGTTCTACTGGATCCCGCCCTCTCTTTTATTCCTCATATCCAATCAATAACAAAATCATGTCAGTTTCACCTAAAAAACATCTCCAAAATTCGTCATTATCTTACAGAAGACACAGCTACAAATCTAATACACTCTCTCATCATATCTCGACTTGACTAATGCAATTCCCTTCTTGCTGGCCTACCCATCTCTCGTCTGTTTCCCCTCCAATCCATAATGAAAGCCTCCGCTAGACTCATCTTCAATACCAAACGATCAGTGTCTGCAGCTCCTCTCTCTCAATCACTCCACTAGCTTCCCATAGCTTTCCGAGTTAAATTTAAAATCATGACCCTAACATATAAAGCCCTCAACAGCAGTGCACCCCCTTATATCTCTGCTCTTGTTTCAAAATACTCTCACAACCGCCCCCTTCGCTCTGCTTACGACCTTCTTCTTTCCTCCTCTCTAATCACATCCTCTCACTCCTGTCTTCAAGACCTTTCTCGTGCTGCCCCAACTATTTGGAACTCCTTGCCCCGCTCCATTAGACTATCTTCGTGCCTCAAAACCTTTAAAAAATTACTAAAAACACACTTGATTAAAAAATCTTATCACCTTTAGCCTTAACATGTACAACTGAACATTCCACAGCTTAATAACACCTACACCCACAATCTACAGTACAACACACAGACACCTCCATTTGACTGAACCAATTGCTATCACACCGCCATCTTGCATTTGTCACCCTCCTGTATCACAGTATTGCACTTATCCCATGTAGACCATTTATTAGCTTTACAAACTGGTAAACCCAACCTATGTAAATTCTGTCCTAGTTGTCTATTTCTTTCAACTATCAACAGAACCTCACTCATCAAAGGAATTTCTGTTTCCATTTTTTAGCCAAAAGACATTTAATCACTATTAAAAATTGAATAACGTAAGCTTTTTTTCATAAAATGTAATATTAACAATGATATTTCAAGTGTTGGGATTATTCTTTTGTTTAAATGCTTTGATATATAATCAAAGCATTTATGCCATAACTTTTTACAGTTAAACAGTCCCACCATATATGTTTATGCATTCCTGGTTCTTTAGAGTTTCTGAAGCAATCCAAAAGGCTAGGATTTTTAGATATAAGTGCAATTTTAGACGGAACTAAGTACCATCTTTGAACATTTTTGAAGAAGACCTCTCTATGCGTCTGATTAATGATCAAGTTTTGCGTTAAAACGAAAGCTCTAAACCAAGTCTCTGAGGAAAATTCTACTGATAAGTCTCTCTCCCATTTTACCATATTATCAGTCTTCTTCAAAAGATGTTCTCTTTTTAAGATTTTATAACATTTTGAGATAAGATGTTTATCTCTTTTTAAGGAGCATAAACTTAACAAATCTGATATTTGGCAGGAATCACCTTTAATATTAAATGGTGAGAGCTTAATTTTTGATTTTGTCATTTCAAACTATAACCAGTTACCCTTTGGAATATTATATTCTAGGCAACAACTTTCAAAAGATTTAAATATTCCCTTTGTATACCGATCTCCCAATTTATATATATTCAATTTCTCCCATTCCAGTAAAGAAGGACAACTTAGTTTCTTCTCAATAAATTTGAGTGGTGTCGCTGGAGACGGAAAATGGATTAGATCATATTTTTTATTACACTTATTCTAGAAATGTAAGCCATATGCAATTATGGGAATAGGATTATCAAGCATTAGTTTATAATTATCTTCCCATAACCTATTCAACATATCATTGTTTGGGAAGAAAGTTTTTTCTATATATCCCCATCCTTCTTCAGTATCCGTCAAAGATCCTTTAACCAAATTTGATAACATTACTTCTTCATAGTAATCTAAGATACATGGGAAGGAGATGCCACCTTTTGAAAAACTCCTCTTAATAATGTTCTTATTTAACCTCGCTTTCTTTCCTTTACTGTACATAAGTAGGAGTCCAATAATCTTTGGAATTTAAACAAATAATTGATTTTGGGTAGAAATTACCCTTACATTTTTACATTTTTATAGTTGCCACTCTTCTGACCAAGAGATTAATAGGGTTTTCCAGTTATTAAGTAATTCTACAAGGTGATCATAAAGTTTGTTAGAATTCATAAGCACCATTTTATGTAAATCCTTAGAAAATATTATTTCTAGGTAATTAATCGAAGAAACTGTTCTTGAGGGCAGACATTTTTCAAAGAATAAAAATCTTCTTCCTTTAAGTTAATATTCATAACTTCAGTTTTGTCTGAATTAACCTTATAATACGATAACCAGCCAAAGGTATTTATCAAGTCTTTAAGATAACTTATATTATAACTTATTGATATTAGTTAATGTAAGGATTATGTCATCGGCAAAAAGCATTATCTTGAATGTCTTTCCCTTAATAACTATATCCTCTATCTCCCTTGTAGTTCTAATTGCCTCCGCGAAGGATCCTATTTACAATGCAAAATGCAAATATTAAAGGGGACAGAGGGCATCCTTGACGTGTAACATTTGTCAAGCAAAATTTTTCTGAAGTTTAAGATTTGAAATCAGTTTAAGATTTGAAATTACTTTATCTATCTCTTCAGTAGTGATATCCGTTCAAAAGACTCTAAATTAGCTTCACTCAGTTCTGGTAAATTAATCTTATCCAAAAAGAGTTTCATATTTTCCTTGGAAGGCTTATTAAATGCATTTAGTTTTTTCTACATTATATAACTCATTGTAGAGATGATAAAAAACTTTTCCTATGTATTGTGGATTTGAATGAAGAATTGTATTCTTATCTCTTATTACTTCAATTCTGCTATTATCTAGCTAGAATTTTATTAGCTTTATTACCTAAACAGTAATGTATTTTTTAATATGAGCCTGAATTGATTTAATTTCCTTCATTCTTTCAAAACATGGATTTAATTTATTATCTCTTTCTGGTTCTGCCAATTTCCAATTGAGTTCTCTAGTACTCTATTTTTATTCTGGTAAGAGGCCCAAAAGACTAATAGCCCTCTAATTACCACTTTTTGAGTATTCCATATTGTAGTTTTTATCTACTGATTTATCAGTAAGGAGAAAAAATGATTCAATTTCTTTTTGTTGTAATAACTTTTTTCCTTTGAATTGAAGAAAGAGGGATCGATTTTTCTAATTTGTCTATGATATTGAATTGATTTATCTAAAAGATATAGAAAAATTGGGGCGTGATCTGGCCAATGAATTATTTCAATTTTAATTTCTTTCACTTTTTTTAAAGCGTTTAGATCCATTAAGACATAATCTATTCTTGAATACATTTCATGCCTCTGCAAATCAAATGTATAGTCTCTCTCTGTATTAGGATTTATACTCTAAACATCATATAGACTATGTTTTGACAACGCATTTTTAAAATAATTCTCTTTCTTTACTGTAAAGAAGTCTGGCCACTTTTTCCTTCTTGATTTCCTGTCTATTTTAGCATCGACTACTATATTTGTATCTCCACAAACAATTAATATTACCATTTTTATTTTATTGACTTGTTTTTAGTGAGTTAAAAACATTGTTTTGGCCTTGGCTTGGGTCATACAGGTTTACCAAAGTTGTCCTCTCTTCATTTATTGTACCAGTCTAAATGATAAATCTCCCTTGATGATCAATCTGTTTAAATTCTTCATGTATGCTAATTTTTTTATTGAAAATAATTGTGACTCCTTTGGCTTTCTTCTGATATGCAGCGTTGATCGTGGTCTTAAAGATGTTATCTCTCAAATGCGGGATTTTATCTTTTTGCCAGTGGGTTTCCTGAATACACACTATGTCAGCTTGTTGCTTACAGAATTGATCTATGGCTATATTTCTCTTATATTTGGAATTTAGTCCTTGGACATTTTGAGATATAATCTTTTTTTTTTTTAATCATTTTTTATTGAGTGAAAGGAAATATTTACATCCGTACAGTGCAATATTGAATTCACATCTTGAATACATTAACATTTGGCATTCTAAACGGAATACATTCTTTGTTTCCTCGGCTTACGCGGTTTTACAATTTTTCTTTTATTACAAGAATTCTAACTTTTCCTTTCATACATTTCTTGTAACCTGCCACAAACTTCTGACTGTTTATGGCATTGACCCAACACATCAATAGTAATTAAAGAATAATAAGAGAAAGCCATCTCTCCCACCAGTCTCATCTCATGGCTCTCAGACTTCACATGTCCCAGCAGGAGGCCCATCTCCTGTATATGTCGTCTATTTTGGCTGACAAGCTGCTCATGGACTGAATTAATTGGATTTTCTGTAATACTGACTCGTAAGTTGGGGTGGGTAGCTTCCAGTGTTTGGAAATTATACATCTACAGTAGCTGCTAGAAAGATTTTTGTTCTGATTTAGTGAGGCCTAGTATTGGCAAACCTAATAGTGCTTCCTCTATTTCCTCTGTGAATGTTGTTCCCCATAGCTTCACCAAATATGTTTAAAACATATACCGTGGGACTGCACCAACATTAAAGTCCCTAAATTAGAGCAACCTCTTGGGCAAGTTCCTTCCCTTAACCTATTGGACCGCTGGATTCTAGATGGTGTGAGGTACCATCTCATGATGGTTTTATATGAATTTTCCTTTAGTGTAATGTTTAGGGATGAATTTACTGCTTGTTTTAATATTGTTCCTCTGCCCAAGCAGCTTTATAGTGTATTTTTTTGGGAGCTGCTATGTCATTTAAAGTGATTGCATAGTTGTGTTATGGTTTTCTATCCTTCTGGGTTATTTATGCAGCATTGTCAAAAGAGGGACTTGTTTGCTTGTTTATTGATTTTTATAATTTGGGTTAACATCTTGCTAACTGACATTAGATTTAGCCATTCCTTGTGTGGTATGTGAAAATTAGCACTAAAATTAGTTGTGGATTAATTCTGGTTCGTCCTTAATACGTCTGCAGCTGTCATAAGTTTCTTCTTAACCCACCATCCTAGCTGATTGTTTTTGTTTCTTGTAAGGTCTTTGTGTGGCACCCACAGGGGGGTAGCCATGACCCTTCTTAGGCTAGTTTTTTTGTTTATTTATTTCCATAATATTATGGTATGGTTTATGCATTCAGATAGCATTTTTATGGGGACCTCGTGCCAAATTCTTAGCCATAATGTTTGGTGTAAAAGTATGTTCTGTTCCCAGAGGATTTGTTTTTCAATTAATACCCATACTGGTGGAGAATCTCTAGTATACCATTTTGCTACTTTGGCCAATCTCGCAGCCTTGTAGTATCTCGTCAAGTCTGGGGAGGCTAGCCCTCCTCTCTGTTTTAAAGCCGTGATTGTTGCCCTATTTATCCTGGTTTATTTATTATTCCAAATTAAATTTGATATTGCTTTTTTGTAGCGTATTCAGGTCTTTTCATTTAATTGGTGTTGGGACTGTACAGAACAGGTATAGCACTTTTGGCACAATGTTCATTTTGATGGCGTGGATTTTGAACAATTTGGGGAAGTTAGCTTCATAAATTAAATTTGTTGCTCTCGGGATTTGAATTCCCAAATATGTGATGTGATTTGGGGCCCATTTGAAATTGTGAGTCAGCAGATTTTCTAATTTTAATAGAGGATAAGAACTCTTACATTTTTGCTTTGTGGATGTGTGTGCCCGATCTGGCTTATATACAATATTCTTTTCATTGTTCACTATTTTGGGGATAAATTAATCTACCTTCTTTTGCCTTAGCATCTTGGCCAGCAATGCATCTCGCTTGTTGGCTTGTCTAAAGAACTTGGCCTGCATGCGCAGTAACATTTTCACCACCTTCAGCATACGTTTGTTGTGATTTTTGGGTAGCAAATATCTTTTGTAGTTCTGTTAATTTCTTATTTAGGTTGGTGATCTGGTTTTGCTCTATTTTTTTTGCTGCAGCTCCCAGCTGTATGCATTTCCCTCTGATAACTGCCTTATAGGCAGCCTACTGTATAACCCCATTATATCTACTTCCCTCCATTGTTAAGGGAAAATTATTCCTCTATTGCTTTGATAATTTTTCTCTTAATTCTGGGTCATTTAGCAAATTAGGGTCCAATGTCCATGTAGGGGATCGTCCTTTCGGTAGCAGATCAGACAGTGATACACTATCTAGATCATGGTCTGACCATGATATGGGGTAAATTGATGGCAATGTTTTTGGTTTGGATGACTAGATTAGGTGACATATGTTGCTGTAGCAAAATGTAGTTTATTCCACAGTGAGACTTATGACTAGCAGAATAAAAAGTAAACTCCCTTTCTTTTGTGTTCATTCCCCTCCATGTGTCAAACAGGCAGTGGTATTTCAAAATGGATTTAAACGCTTTGCTCATTGTGGGCATTAAGTTTGGGGTATGTGTTTTTGATTTGTCTTTACTTGGGTCTATAACTGCGTTCATATCCCCTCCTATGATCCAGATGGCTTCCTGCCACTTGGCTATCACATTCGATACTTGTTGAGTAAGAAGGTGGTCTGTTCCAAATTTGTATTATATTATATTTAAGATTGATACATTCCTGTCATTTATGATTCTGTGTATTGCTATATATCTACCCTCCTTGTCTTTTTGTGTCTTTACATGCCTAAAATTCAGTTTATGAACCAGGATTGACACTTCTCTTTTTTTTTTCTGAGGCTTTGCCATGCAATGTTTCTGTTTAGATTCTCCCCCAGTATTTGGGAATGGCCTTATTTTTAAAATGGGTTTCTTGAATCAGTACTTGTCAGTTAACATCTACTTGTCAGTTAACACCTGCGCTCACTACTTCTGTAGATAATTTTAGATGAGGCGGCCTCCTTCTGGAAAGCGAGCACCCAATTTCCAGAGATTATGTTTCCTGGGTTAAGATGAGAGAAAGAAAATGAGTTAATACAGTTTGGTTTAATAGTCTTACAACACGCTAACTGGTTTCCCTTGGTTTAAAGTTTTCTCTACTTAATCAATGTGTTCTTTTCTTTATACGTAAACAGTATGTTTGTTTGTCTTTGAAAGCTGTAGTACACTTTTAAGTATGATTGCAATTAACAAAACTATTACAGTTAGATCGGTAAATTAAAATTATCTAGAGGAGAGCGACTGCTGTCCTCTGAAACTGTTTATTGGTGAATCAAATAGTATTTCCAATACTGAGATGATTCGCCTTTTAACTGATTAAATAACGAAGCCCCTTGGGGACACCTTAGTTAAACATTTTATGAAGACTAACTGAGTGGTTCTTGCACACTTTTCTTACTAGTAATCATCTTATACTTAATTATATATTCTCTGTGTTACAACTCCTACGTCCTGTATTAGGGAGCTTTGAACTTTAGTTTAAGTCTGAGTTGCATTGTACCTGAGATAAACAGTACAAACTTCTGCTTTCCTTTCTTGCCGTGAGTTGTGGTTCAGGACTCCGGCGGTATCTTGTGCTTCCTCTTGCTATTTGGGCAGTGTTTTCTGATAATTGTATGTTCCATGATGCCAGAAGAGCAACACCCTCTTCTAATGTTCTGACAGTGAAGATCTTTCCGTCTTTCGCAATATTTAGGCGGAATGCGAAGCCCCATGTGTATTTCCATCCGTGTTCCAGTATACTTTCCAGAATTAGTTTCAATGTTCTCCTTTTGTCCAAGAAGATACTGGGTTGCTGCCTCTCTATTTCTGGGACTCCGTTTCTAGCAGTTCTCATAAATTGCTCTTTAATGGTAAAATAATGAAAGCCAGCTATAATGTCTCTTGGATGGTCTGGATTAGATGGCCTGCCACCCAAAGCCCTGTGGATTCTGTCAAGTCTGACATTTTCGGTGTCAGTATTTGGCATATGGAATTCACATAGTTCTGCCGTGTACAATTGAAGATCTTTTACTGATTGCGGAAAGTTTCTTATCCTGATGTTCTGCCTTCTTGATCTGTTTTCAAGATCTTCCTGTGCCGCTTGTTGATGGGTCTGTTCTTCTCTGAGTGTTGCTGTTTCCTCCTCCAGTCTGTTATGCGCCTGTAGGAGGTCATTGCATTTCTCTTCCAGGGATATTGTTTTGGAGTCTACTTTCTTTATTTCAGCAGATAGTTCAGTAGTTTATTTTTCTATTTCTGCTTTGATTTCTGATCTAAATAACATTATTAGGTCTTTTATGTGCTGACTATCTCCTTTAGTGCTTGGAGCGGAGTTCTCCATGTTTAAACTGGATGATTCTCTTGTTGGCGTATAGGATTTTTGGGGGGTTTGTTAGGTATTCCTTGGTGTGCAGTATGATTGTATATCTTTAGAATGTCTTCTTGTTGACACTCCCACCATCTCCTATATTAAGCCTTTAAGTAGTGTGTTGATTTCTTTCCCACTCTTTTCACTCTGCTTATGTGAGAGTCCCTTTTTGGGGGCCGGATTGTGGACTTTACATGTTTATCTTTGTTGAAGCTCTTTTCAATTCTAGAACAGTTTGGACTGGTTCCTTTAGGTTGTTGATATCTGTGATTCCACTCTGATTTTATTTTACTTTACCTTGTGGGTATCTGTGGAACTGTCTCACTGACCTCTGTTGTGTTCATGTAGGCTGTCCAGAATTGGTTTCAATGTTCTCCTTTAGTACAGGATCACTGAGAATAAGTCTGAGAAGATACTGGGTTGCTCCCCCTCTATGTCTGCGACCCCGTTTCTACCCGCTCTCATAAATTGCTCTTCAGTGGTAAAATAATGAAAGCTAGCTATAACGCCTCTTGTCTGGTCCGGATTAGTTGTCTGGCCCCCCACCGCCCTGTGGATTCTATTAAGTGTGACATTTTCTGTGTCAATATTTGGCATAAGAAATTCACATAGTTCTGCCATGTATGTGAAGATATTTTACTGATTCCGGCAAGTTTCTTATGATGATGTTCTGCCTTCTTGATCTATTTGCAAGATCTTCTTGTGCTGCTTGTTGATGGGTCTGTTCTTCTCTGAGTGTTGCTGTTTCCTCCTCCAGCCTGTTATGAGCCTGTAGAAGGTAATTGTATTTCTCTTCCAGGGATATTGTTTTGGAGTCTACTTTCTTTATTTCAGCAGATAGTTCAGTAGTTACTTTTTTTATTTCTGATTTGATTTCTGATCTAAATGACGTTATCAGGTCTTTTAGGTCCTGAATATCTCCTTTAGTGCTTGTAGCGGGTTTCTACATGTTTAAACTGGACGATTCTCTTGTTGGCATATAGGATTTTTGGGCGGTTTGTGAGGTATTCCTTGGTGTGCATTATGATTGTATATCTTTAGAATTTCTTCTTGTTGACACTCCCGCCATCTCCTATATTAAGCCTTTAAGAAGTGTGTTGATTGGGGCGGAGCTTGCGTCCGATGGAGCTGGACGTGCTTAACCTTAGCTCCTGCTAAAAATGCTAGAATTTAGGCCTATAAACTGCCCTAGTGAACCCAACTTAGAACTGAGCACCCAATAAAACAGTTGGGGAAGAAGAGAAGGTGACCCATATCCCCGTGGGACCCTCCAGTGGCACCCCTAGAGGCACAAGAGCGGACTAGCCTCTACCCAGCCTGCTAACCAGAGAGCAACCCTCCTGCTGGCACCTACCAGGAGCAGAAGGCTTTAGGGGCCCTGGGCTCGAATCAGAGCAAGCAGACTCCAGCAGGAACAAGGCAGGAGAGCCAGGGCGGTGTGTACAGCAACGGCGGAGGCAGCAGAGGAGACGGCAGGCGTGGAGGAGGCATCGCGGCCATCTTGGATGTGGCGGCGGCTGAGACGGACGCCCAAGCCCAGTGAGAACCTCACACCTCAAACGCTCTATTAAACACCCCTGGACTGGAGTTAGAGCGGGCAGGCTCCAGAGGGGGCAGGGCAGGAGAGCCAGGGCGGTGTATACGACAGAGGCAGCAGGGGTGGAGGAGACCTTGTGGTTGGGTGGGGCCATATTGGATGTGGCAGAGGCCTGGGTACTGGAGGAGTGCAGCTGGGGTACCTGGTCGCGGCTGGTTCCGGCTGGGGAGCCCTATAGACTGCAGTAGCCTGAAGCTGAGGGCAGAAGAGGCAGGGCGGAAAGCCCGCAAAACCGCTGCCGTCATCTTTGAAGACGCCCGAGGGAGGCCTGAAGCAGAGCCTGGCACTCTTTGGAGTGGTGCTGAACCCAGGAGGGGCACAGAAAAGGCCAGGAGAGACCCAGCTGGAGGTAGGACCAGCTCAGGGTCTTCTGACACCCGGCGTCTGACTGATCTGGAAGGGGAGAGGCACACTGAGAGCCCAGGAACAAGTGGCTGCCACTGGAAAGTGCAAGAAGGTGGAGGAGGGAAGGCCTGTGCACTGGGGCCTGGTGCTAATGCTTCAGGTACTTTCTTTGCAATAAAACATTACAAAAACCCTGCAGAGAAAGTTCAGATAAGCCCCGCACTGATTGTCACTGACAATATTTATTTTTTCCCTACTGTTGCTCTGTTGTGGGAGTCTTATCGGGACTTATTATTGCTCCAATATAAAATACTCTGCTTCTTTCACTGAAGCCTCAACTAATATAATAGCCAGGGGCTTGAATTTAGGCAACTCTGTGCCACACCACCTTTGATCTCCCTGTATTTGTTCAGGAATTTCTAGTTCTACTCTGCAACTGATACTGCTTCCACATGCCCTATTAAACATTATTTCTATTTTTATTCAAGAATATTTATAGGGCTGCTAACAATAAGTATCTGTGAAACTCTTGTGTAAGTACATTCTGTCTACATAGGCAGATACATGGACTGTGTTAAACTGTTTGCATAACTTCATTTATACTGCCACCCTGTGACCATAAGGAATACTGCAGAAAGACTCTGTCTATATATGAATAGCAAACAGCTGAATGCAATACTGTCATCTAACATAGAGCTGCTATACCTGCCAACTTACACTACCTCGCCTTAACAGCACCTGAGAAATTACGATCACCAAGCTTGTTTCTATAAGCTGCTTCAGTGCCTAAAACCGTAGAAACCACGTCTCTCATTGCTACATAGAGGCCGCCCGAGGAGGCCCTGACAATATCTGGACTTTGTGTACAATTTTTTTTTTGTTTTCAAACTTCCTTGAGACCTAGGGACATACCCCTACAATGGACTAAGAGCTAAATGTGGACATAATCCAGCGACACAACCAGCAGGTATCTTAACTACATTTATTGAGCCAGTATTCTTATCCAAACTGATGCAGTAGACTACGAAGCTCAGCATTAATTACATCCGCCCTCCGCATACCCTTAATCAACTTAACAGCGGAAATTTTGCTGATATTTCTAACCTGATTGCCAAGATGCCAAAACCTAAGCGTCCTGCCTCTGCTAAGGGTATACAGGACCATCTTCCACCAAAATCTGCCCAGCGCCTGTCTCCAGTGGACTCTCACTCTGAACACTCAGAATACTCAGACCAGGAAGAGCATCCCAAGGAATCTCGCCAGCACTTAGCTCTATCAGCCATATCAGTGGCTACGATTGAACAGCGCCTAGCATAGGTGAATGAACCTCTACGACAGGATCTTTAGGAACTGGGGCAGCACACCCAGCATCTGGAAAAGATGATGAACCAGTTTACTGAGGCTCAGGAAAAGGACAGGACATCTATTGCTCAAAACACATTTCATGTTTCCACACTTACAGATAAGATAAGGACCTAGAAAACCGGTCTCGCCGCTACACCATTCACATCCGCGGCATTACTAACTCAAGACCTAACTCAATATCTGAGAGACACTATTGCTGCAATTCTCCCTGATCAGGCTGAAACCATGTGGGAAATTGAACGAGCCCATAGAGCTCTGGGAGGTACGAGGATCCAGGATGCTCCTAAAGATGTAATTGTCAGATTCCTGAGGCAGCAAGCTAGAGACACTCTACTTTCAGCTACAAGGAAGCTACATACTATTAAGAGTCCGGACAACTCTCCCTTGCAGTTCTATGCTGACCTGTCTACTGACACTCTTAACAAACGTAGGCTAATGAAACCTGCTCTTGCAATTCTTCTCCAACACAAGATTGCCCTTTCTTTTAACTTCCAGGGCACAACTTATATCACCTGCACACTAGAAGACTGCTTATCGGTGCTGAAGCGCTTGCATCTTTGTTCTGAGGAAATATGGGAAGCAAGGCAAGAGCAACCTCCTCCACCCATCCCCAAGAGGCAGTGGACGCTGGTGGCAGCTCAAGTTCCCAGCAAACAAGTTTCTTCTCAGGGGGGAAGGAAACCTCTCTTGGATAATGCAAGCGGCCATCATGATATACACAAGGCCTGGACAGAGGACGCTAGTCAACTGGCCGACTCAAAGATGAGCTCACGTCCTGACTAGAGCCTCTCCGGATTGCACTTTAGCAACGCATTATTGATTGCTAAGTATTATGTTAGGTAGTCATCTGCTTTTACCTAGAGCTCTGATTTCAATTGTTTGGTTTAAGATACAAGTCTATCTTACACCTTGCTGGATTGTTTCCCCACTTTATGTGGATTGGGTTCTTCTTCCTTGTCTAGAGATTTGGAGGAAGATTATTATTGAAAATTGATTGTTGCTTAATGTTCTTATTTCTAAAATGTTGTAGTTGTAACTTTAGAGAACTGCTAATTACTAATTTGATGCCGTTTATCTGCTTATTTAACTGTCTCTACCTCACTGACGCCGAGCTAATCCTCTTTATTTTCACCCTTGTATCCCTGTTTAATGACAGGATGACTTCCCAGTCATTCGCAGACCAATTTAGAGGGCAGAAGTTGGCTTTCCGGGCTCCCCTCCACCTTGCTCCTCATGGGGCCAGCGATCAGGTAACACATACAGCTGGGGTCTCACTCCTCCCTTTAAATGGCCCCCTCTAATTATACTCTAATAACCCACAGTGTGAAGGGTTTCAACTTCCCTTTTAAAAGAAGGAAAGCCTTCACATTTTATAAAACACATAAACCCTCAGTTATTTTCATGCAGGAAACCCATTTTTCCCACGAAAATAAACCTAAATTTTTACACAAGGAATACCCCACCTACTTTCTGGCCACTCTTTCCACTAAGAGAGCAGGCTGTGCAATTCTTCTACATAAAAATGTTCCTTTTCAGGTAGAGAATACAATTATAGATGAGGAAGGTAACTATGTCATGGTGACTGGCACTATTTAGGGGGTTAGAACTGCATTAAGTCTCCCTGTACTCTCCTACGACTTCCCCTTATACAGTTCTGATCTCCCTGTTGAAGAGAATTGAAACTTAGGACCTGGGAAAATTGATTATTGAGGGGGACCTAAATCTTACTTTAGATTTGACCCTGAATAGATCAGGGAAACCCTCCAGCAACAGATTCCCCAACAAAACAAAACAGATTAAGTCCTTATATACATTATTTTCTCCAACTCACCAGACTTACTCCCGGATTGATACTCTCCTCATTAGATCTTCCTTATATGAATCTATCGTAAAATCTGAGCTTGTCCACTGCGCCTGGTCGGATCACGCCCTGGTACTCATCGAGCTAGATATGGGTCCTAACTTATGACTCCCCTATTGTCCAACCCAAGTAGCATGGAATCAATTGCCAAAGACATAAATCAATTTTTTGAGAATAATGCCTCTCCTGAGACTGGAGCCGACTGGCTCTGGGCTGCCCATAAGGCCTTTATCAGGGGAACCTGTATTAAGTTGGCCTCTACCAAAAGAAAAATTCTTAGGCAAAAGGAGGCAGACCTAACAGCGACACTGAAGAGTCTAGGAGTATTAAACCAACAAAATCCCTCCCTTGCAAACTAATAGACAAAACAAGGTTAGAATTGGATGGCATACTGTTGCATCGTACTGAACAGGCGATGAGGAGGATGAAACATTAATACTACTGGAAGGCAAACAAGCCAGATTCTCTCCTAGCTAGGAGACTTAACAACACATTCTCCCAACATAGACCCACCCAAATTAGAATGACTGGTGGTCAAATCTCTTTTAGCCTTAACGACATTCAAAAGGCATTCCAGATTTTTTATCAACTAATATATTCTTCCCAACCTCAGTGTAGTGAGTCAGATATAGACTCCTTCCTTAGCTTACATGATCTTCCCGCAATATCAGACCTCCACTTAGCTAACTTGAGTGCGGATGTATCCCAAGAGGAAGTTAAATCTACTATTCAAGGTCCTAAACTGGGCAAATCCCAGGGGCCAGATGGCTTCACTAACCTGTATTATAAAAAATGTAAAACCCCTTCTTACCCCCTATTTAACGTCCCTATTCAATGCAATATTAAACGGGGAATCCATGCCCCCAGAACTAAACCAGGCTGATCTAGTCGATTTTCCTAAAGAGGGCAGGGACAATCTAGAGGTAAAAAATTACCGCCCCATCTCACTGATTAATGGGGATGTTAAGGTTTTGGCCAAAATTATGGCCAATCGCATATCTAAATTCTTACCAGACTTAATTCACAAGGACCAGACAGGTTTTATTCCCTCCAGGGAGGCAGGGGACAATGTTAGGAGGGTCTTAAATACTCAGTATCTAGCACACAAATCTGACACTCCATTGTGTCTTCTAGCTCTAGACATTGAGAAGGCTTTCGATATGGTAGAGTGGCCGTATTTGTATAAAATACTAGACAAGTTTGGATTCAGGGGACGCTTTATTAACCTTCTTAGGAGATACTACGACTCCCCAACAGCGAACTTGAAGCTTCCAGGAGAGCACAAAGCAAATATCCAAATTCAAAGAGGGACCAGGCAAGGGTGTCCACTTTCGTATCTGTTATTTGCACTTGCCATGGAAGCCCTTGCACAAGCAATTAGATCTAACTCCGACATTCTAGGGATTCCAGTGGGCCACCAGCATTTCAAATGCTCTCTCTTTGCTGATGACATACTATGCACCCTGACCAAACCCCTTCGCTCTATTCCAGCACTCATGTTAACCATAAAGGAATTTAGCAAAATCTCAGGCTTTAAGCTAAATGTAGAGAAAACTGAAGCGTTGGGGTTGGGTATGCTACAAATCGAGATTGACTCTCTTAAATCCGATTATAACTTTGTGTGGCCCGCACAGTTTATAAAATACCTAGGAGTCAAACCTACATCTAAAATGGCCGACTTATACAAGGCAAGCTTTCCCCTATATACAAATCCTTGACTGAAGATATGCAGAGGTGGGCGAACTTTAACATTTCTTGGACGGGCCGTATAGCAGGTACTAAAATGAGCATCCTACCTAAGATTCTGTATATCTTCAGGACCATTCCCATCCCAATCTCACTTACAGACTTGGATAAATATCAGAACAGCATATTTAGGTTTATTTGGGGAAAAAACGCCCTCGTATCTCCAGGCAGGTGACGTTCAGGCATAAAAATAGAGGTGGACTTGCGTGTCCAAACTTGAGGCTTTATCTCAAAGCTGCTCAACTAGCCCATCTGCCCAGAGCACACTCTCCAACACACCAGCCATCCTGGGTTTTCATGGAAAACCAGCAAATGTCTCCACATAGTTTGGATAAGCTGATTTGGATCCCTAAATCACTAGCTCCCTTCACAACTCATCAAAACCCCATGATTTCTCTAACTCTCCGCTACTGGGGGTGGGCCAACTTCAGGCGTCGACTTATTCCGGGTTTGTCCCCACTTATGTCAGTTATGTCTTTCCCACAAATCCTAGCGGACTCAAACAATATCTCTAAATTCTGGTGGACCTCCAGAAATCTGAACCGGATAGGGAACTGTTTTTTTAATGATAACTTGCTGATTTATGATCAATTCTGCACAACCCATGCTTTGCCCGTTACGGATCTTTAAAATTACTTGAAAATTAGGAGCTGGGTCAGTAAGATTTCAAGAGAATTTGGGCCTCCCAGATGTCTGTTACATGCAAAAATTTACCTCTTACCAAAGGTGTTCTGGGCTCACTGTACAATACCTTTCTCAACTCTACTAGCGACCAGAAACCCAAATTCTTAGTACAATGGGAAAGGGATCTTGGGGTAGAATAGGACTGGGACAAATGGACGGAATCCTGTTCCAATCTTTCCAGAGGCTCTCTCAATTCTGCTCTATTAGAGACATCATCAAAGTCTTACATAGAGTTTACTGCACAACTGACAAACTACAGAAATGTAAGCCACTAGAAAGCAATAAATGTTTTAGGGGATGCCAAGACTTAGGGGATCATAATTACACCTGGTAGTCATGTCCAACCCAAAAAAATCTTTCAGCTGTACTGCAAAGGTAAATATAATTTGGATTGTGGTATACTTAATGAGGTCGGTTGTGAGCACTTTTAGGGGCGGCTATTTCAGATTTGCCCCATATTCTATGCTAGGTTAGCAGTATAATGGTTTAGCTAATTTAATATTTATTTTGCTCTTTTTCTCTTTTACTTATTATTTGTTTTATCTTATATTGTGTTGTTTTTGTCCTTTTTTCTCTTTTTTTTAAACCGAAATGTTAACTATGATTCATGAAACTTTAATAACTAAAAATGCAAAAACAGAAGGCCTAGTCAGTTTATGACTGGAAAATGTTATTCTGTGAATCATTACATAACTGACAAAATACAGTTGTGCAAAATGTTTTATTCTTGTATGCCTTCTTATAAAAGATTATAAATTCAAGAAGTATGTTGATTTATTTCCCACTCTTTTCACTCTTCTTATGTGAGTGTCCCTTTTTGGGGGCCAGATTGTGGACCTTAATGTTTATCTTTGTTGAAACTCTTTTTCAATTCTAGAACAGTTTGGACTGGTTCCTTTAGGTTGTTATCTGTGATTCCACTCTGGTTGTATTTTACTTTACGCTGTGGGTATCTGTGGTACTGCCTCACTGACCTCTGTTACTGGGGCTCTTGTTTAGTTGGGGTAACTTCTTCTCTGACTAGACTTTATTTCTGGTTATTTACTTTGCCTGTCAGCAATTGGTAGTGTTAAAGTATTACTTTGTCTCAATGCAGGAGCTACTTACTGGGAGGCAAGTGAATCTCCTCTTTTTTTATTTATAAGTTATATATGTTTGTATCTTTCATCCGATTGACTCGCAAGGTGGTAATTCCCAGCTTTTTAAATACCCTTCAAGTACTTTAGCTAGTATATAGCGCTATTGTGTCAGTGCTGACAAAAGTTGCTTATTTCTAATTTCTCCTTATTTCTAAATTTGATTCTGAACTTCTTGGGCCCTGAAATCTAACTAGGGTATTTTAAAGTGCTAACGTATAACTTAATGGCTGATTTTAATAGTAATGCTAGATACAAAAAAATAAGGCATAAGTAGGGTTTCCCAGAACAGGGGAGTCTCTGCTACTCTGAATACAATCTTTATCAAGAGTCACTCTTAAGAAGACCCTAGTTAGATTTCAGGGCCCAGGAAGTTCTGAATCAAATTTAGAAATAAGGAGACCCAAAGAGTAAAGGGTTGAACAAGTAAATAAGTAGATTCTGCCAGGTAGTGCAACAATGCACAGGTTAATTTTATACTACAGAAAAGATCAGAATTCAATTTGACCTATACAGAATATAGATAAATATAACTGGAGCAAACTATTCTCAAACAAATAGCTTGGAACAGTATCCAATTCAAAGAAAGATTGATTGGAAATTGTACATTATTCTTTTAATATATGAGGCACCAAGGAAAGATGACATAAGTCTTATACATAGTTACATAGTTACATAGGCCCTCATTCAATTGCGATTTGGCCAATTGAATAGGGCTCTAAATAAGCACATAACATATTTTTCTTCAAGAAGTTTTCAGTTAGTGAAAACCTTGCTTTTGGATAGATGTTTACTAACTAAAAACTTCTTTAAAAAAAATATGTTATGTGCCTATTTAGAGCCCTATTCAATTGGCAAAATTGCAATTGAATGAGGGCCACAGTATTTAAGGTTGAAAAAAGACTTTCAGTCCATCAAGTTCAACCTTTTAAGATCTCCTCTGATCTGCAATATGCGGATTAACTATTAATTCATTAGTTGTTAATTAATTATTAATCAATTATTTAATGTTTATTTTTATTATTTTTTTATTATTATTAATTAGTCCAGAGGAAGGCAAATAGAAAAAAAACAAAAAAAAAACAAGCGAGACTTAGCCAATTGTCTCAAGGGGAAATGTAAAAAATTTGGATCATTACTGTCTCTCTAATTATACACGATAACCCTGAATACCCTTTTTAATTAGAAATAAATCTAGTCCCCTTTTAAAGTTATCTATCGAATCCGCTGTCACCACCTCCTCTGGTAGAGAATTCCACAGATTAACCACCCTTACTGTGAAGAACCCTTTTCTTTCTATGAGGTGGAATCTTTTTACTTCTAACCTCAAGGGATGTCCTCTTGTCAGTTGAAAACCTCTTGGCACAAAAAGCTCCCCCAACAAATCTTTATACTGACCCTGGATGTATTTATATAAGGTAATCATATCTCCTCTTAGACGCCTTTTTCTAGAGAAAATAAGTTTAATTTGGTTAGTCTTTCTTCATAACTTAGCCCCTCCATTCCGCTTATTAGTTTTGTTGCCCTTCTCTGTACCTTTTCTAGCTCTAAAATGTCCTTTTTATGAAGTGGTGCCCAAAATTGTACTCCATATTCCAAATGAGGGCGTACTAGGGATTTGCATAGTGGCAGAATTATATTTGCTTCCCTGGCTTCTATACCCTTCTTAATACATGCTAATATTTTATTTGCCTTTGCAGCTGCTGCTTAGCTTTGAGCACTGTTACCTAGGTGGTTGTCCACAAGCACTCCCAAATCCCTTTCAATATCTGATACACCTAGATTTGCTCCATTAAGATTATAAATTGCATGGCTATTTTTCCTTCCCAGATGCATAACCTTACATTTATTTGTATTAAATCTCATCTGCCATTTGGATGCCCATTCCTCAATTTTATGTAAATCCCCTTGGAGGGAAAGCACATCATTTTCTGATTTAATTACCTTGCACAACTTTGTGTCATCAGCGAAAATGGAGACCCCACACTCCAATCCTACCTCTAGGTCATTAATAAATATGTTAAAAAGGAGAGGACCTAATACTGAACCCTGAGGAACCCCACTTACCACATTAGTCCAATCGGAGTATGTTCCATTTACAACAACCCTTTGCTTCCCGTCTTTTAGCCAGCTCTCAATCCATGAGCAGATATTTACTGCAATTCCTGTATCCCTTAGTTTGCCCAATAGTCTCCCATGTGGCACTGTATCAAAAGCCTTTGCAAAATCCAAAAAGACTACATCCACTGAGTTTCCTTGATCCAGGTTCCTACTAACCTCCTCATAGAAACTAATTAGATTTGTTTGACATGACCTATCCCTCATAAACCCATGTTGACTCCTACTTATAATCCTGTTCAAATAGACATATTCTTGTATATTATCCCTTATTAACCCTTCTAAAAGCTTCCCCACTACAGAAGTGAGGCTCACTGGTCTATAATTCCCCGGATTTGCTCTTGCTCACTTTTTAAATATAGGTATCACATCAGCTTTTCTCCAGTCATCTGGTAGAGACCCTGTGTTGAGTGAATCTTGAAAAATTAAATATAATGGTTTGGCTATTACAGAACCCAGTTCCCTTAGTACCCTTGGATGTATTCCATCAGGACCCGGGGCTTTATTAACATTTATTTTTTCCAACCTCTTTTGGATTACTTCCTGTGTTAACCAGTTATTTGGCAAAGGTAGTGTAGCCCCATTATGTTGCAGTGTCTCAACCACTGGTACCTCCCTTGTGTATACCGAAGAAAATAACCTATTTAGCTCATCTGCCTTTTCCTGGTCACTAATTTTCAGACAGCCTGTTTCACATTCTAATGTTCCTATAGCTTCCTTCCTCGCCTTCTTCCTAAATATACTTAAAAAATATTTTAGGGTTAGTCTTACTCTCTTTTGCAATTAATTTTTCATTTTATATTGTAGCCAGTCTAATCGCGCTTTTGCAAGCCTTGTTGATTTCCTTGTATTCCCGTAAAGAAGTCTCTGTCCCCTCTTGTTTGTATAATTTAAATGCCTGTTTTTTACTCCGTATCTTGATCTTTAAATCATTGTTAAGCCACATGGGTTGTGATTTACTCCTTTTACTTTTATTCCCACACGGTATATGCCGATGTGTATGTATATTTAGTAAGGATTTAAATGTTGTCCATTTATGTTCATTGTTTTTACCTATCAGTTCTCTGTCCCAGTCTATACTTTGTATTGCTGCCCTTAGACCGTTAAAATCTGCCCTTTTAAAATTAAGATTTTTTGTTGGCCCCTTAAAATGTTTTTTTTTTTTTAATTCAATCTCAAATGAGACTGTGTTGTGATCACTGTTTCCCAAAGGTTGCCCTATTTCAACATTTGATACAATATCAAAATTATTTGTAATGAGTAAATCTAAGATAGCTTCATTTCTAGTAGGCTCCTGTATAACCTGGGTCAGATAATGATCCCTGAGTGTACTCAAGAACCTGCTCCCCTTAGCTGAACTGCTGGTCTCATTTATCCAGTTTATTTCAGGGTAATTAAAATCTCCCATTATTAGAACTTGCCCGTGCTTAGCTGCATTTCCAATCTGTAACAATAATTGTATTTCCTCACTTTCAGCTATATTTGGGGGTTTATAGCATACTCCTACTAATATTCTTTTGGAATTTGCTGCTCCGCTATTTAACTCTACCCACAAACATTCAACTTTATCACTAGGTCCACCATAAATATCTTCTCTGACTATAGCCTTAAATTCAGGCTTAACATACAGACAAATCCCTCCTCCTCGTTTACCATTGCCTCTATCTTTCCTAAATAGGTTATAACCATCCAGATTAACAGTCCAGTCATGAGATTCATCCCACCACGTTTCGGTAATGCCTATTAAATGCCATTTTCCTTAATTGCTAATAATTCTAACTCTCCCATTTTTCCTGGCAAGCTTCTGGCATTAGCAAGCATACACCTTATGTTATTCGTCTGTAGTTCTGAAGTGCCTGCCACTGAACTTGAATTACTTAGTACTACCTCCCTATTGACTATACTACCTCTCCCCCCATCTCCTCCCCTAGGAGTTGTTAATTCATCCCTTATACCCTCTACACTTTCTACCCCATTACTTATATCTAGTCCCTCCCCCCCACCTACTAGTTTAAAAACTCCTCCAGCCTTTCTACCATCCTATCCCCTAGTACAAAAGCTCCCTCATCATTAAGGTGCAATCCATCCCTACTGTAGAGATTGTACCGAAGAGGAGATTTTGTCCTATGGGTGTTTAACCTTAATTTCCCCCTTTTTTTAAAATCTTTTAGTTTCATGTGAATTGTCCATTTTTTCCTAACAAACATGTTTTTAGCCAATTATTAAAAAAAAGGTTAAATATTAAATAATATTGTTAGAGTGCAGGAAGAACTGTGATCTCTTCGTAAATTCTTTCTGTGTAAAACAAGACAAGTATGCCCCATAATGAAGTCAAAGAGTAAGGACCTAAAATCCAGAGCCTAGTTTTCAAATCAGTTCTGACATGCCCTTACCCTCAATTATCATGGCAGCATTAACTATAAGATATCCTTTCCTATACGGATTAGAAAATGAAGCCTATGAAACAAAGTCACTAATAAGTCAATCTGTTCCTGTGCTCTTGGTGTCCGAGCTTAAACACATAGCTTTTTTAGTTAAGAATTTTCTTTGAACTTACTTTCTGGCATTATTATTATTATTATTAATAACTTTTATTTGTAAAGCACCAGCATATTCTGCAGCGCTATACAGGGGAAAGCTGCAAAGGAAAAGATGAAGGGACCTGTGTTGAGCTTAGAATCTTATGTAGCAAGTGCTTTTTCCCAAAGCACTTGCCACTTACAATCTAAAGTGAGTAGAAGAGGCAGAAACCAGGACGAAGGAAAGAAGACGCAAAGGAAATAAAAGTTGGTCAGATTTTCAAATAGAAGGGATAAAGAAACTGGTAAAAAGTCAGTTTGAGGGGACTCTAGTATATAAAATGTTGAATGACCCAAGTGGTCAGAAAATATAACCTTGTGTTACAGGAGTGGGTCCTTCAGCAGAGAGAAACAAGTTGTATAGATTTCTTGTGTTACAGGACTGGGTCCTTCAGCAGAGGGAAACAAGTTGTGGAGATTCAAGAGTTTTCAAGTAGGTTAGAATCACAATTGGACAAAACCTATGGACAAGTGATACATTAGACATAACATACCCAGTACCTAGAATCCAAGTCCCAACTAAGTTCGTATCTATTCCCCCTACTTGAGTCACCTTTCAGGGACTGTGGCACCAGACTCCCAGGTTTGAGCATTTCCACCTACTAAAGCCAGAAGTCCTTGCTTACACCCTAGATGGGAGATGTGCCTATATGCAGTCTACACATACTGGGGGAAATTAAGATAAGGGATGAGACTTGATAGGGATGAGACCATGCTGACTTCAACATTGGGCCTGTTGCCTTGGACAATGGACACTCAAGGAGAAGGGAGGTTCAAGTTTTGTATGTGGACATGTGATTTGCTTATTGTTCAACCCCCTACAAAAGATTTACCTGTCCCCAATAGAACAAGTGTTCTTCTGGTCAACCATTACAAGCATGAGAGCGGTCCTTCATTTGTTAAGGGAAGCTATTTTCTAAGAGAATCTGTATTCTCAGTCACCGAGGTTAGTTTTACCCATCCGATACGAGGACCTAACCGGTGTGAGTTCCAAAGAGTGTCGCTCCTTCTGGTCATGTGTCATGACAAGTTTCACAGCTATCCATTTCTAAAGTATTTAACAAACTTACAACATTAGCAATTGTATAAACCGTGGATATAAAAGCATTTCTAAAGGTTTTTCTATTTGTTACATCACTTTCTAAGTGTTTTACAGCAGGGCTCAGGGAGGGCATAGGCCTGAACATTTTGTTGGATAATTGGATGACAAACTGACAATACCCCTTCTCCCTCATTTTTGCAGAATCAGACTTCTTGCATCAGGAAATGCAGAAATCTAAACATCCATCTCACACAGCTTCCATTAAAGGATCATGGATGCTTCCAGTGAATGCAGCCACATTTATTTTTACATATCTAATGAAAAATTATTATCTTTTCCCTACTTAATTACGCTGTCAAAGTTTTAATATATATTTTTTCTTACATTGTACGATGGTCTACTCCTGTCACAAGTGAGAGGCCAACTGGCTGCATATGATATTACCAACTAGACGTAATAAAATAAAACTTCATCATTTTAACTAGTACATGCAACTGTTTTACTGCAGTGTTCCATATTGTTTTTTGTTGCAGATTCGGTTACTTTCTCAAGAAGGTGCGTCCCAATACACTGAGCTTTCTATTGCTCCTATTGAAACCACTGCCCATTTAAAATGTAGAGACAAATTTGTCTATATTTATATCTACAAATTCCTTTTCTTAGTCTCAGATCCTTCTTGACATTGGGCAATTCTCTTGATCTGCATTTTCTCAAGGTGCTGTATGCGGGAGACCTGTTTCTATATAGTATGATATGGGTTGGTATACTAATATGAAGTACCAGAAACACCACTGTAAAAAGTCCATACTGAAAATACATGGAGGATCGGTCTTGCTTTTCCTACACATCTTAGGAGATGCAAGGTCTTTGGATATTGTATTTTAACGAACATTGAGAAACTCTGAATATGAATGTTTTAAACCCATTTTTGAAATGTGGTTCTGTTGAAAAATGTGATTCACCTCAAACACAAAGAACACGGATAAAATACATGATCTACACATCTGAAAGTCGTTGCATATTAGCACCCACAAGCATAATCTCATTAAATGGTATTTCAACTAAGAGGGAAAAAATTCCTCCCTAATACCAGTTGTCCAAAGTACACTTATTAGGTCACTTAGACATATCTAATAGTCAACTATTTTGATGATACTTTGTTTTTAAAATAAAACAAAACAAAGGGTTAATACAGCTATATAAAAGCCTTTGCTAGGAAGATTTAGCGTTTTTCACAATACGACCAAAGCATTTATGAAAATTCTACCAATTCGTTATATATTCACCTACATCAATTGGGATTTAAGGACAGTAAACATTATCAAAAATGATAGTTAAATATTCATTTAATGACAGGGGGTCATGAATTGATTGACTATCATTAAATGACAACTGGCAGCAGAGAATCTACACTGTGAGCGTTACCTGCACCGTATCTACTCTATAAAATGACTTTACTTTCCATTATACATTGCATGGAGAATGTGCAGCCCTATAGATCTTTCAACGCCTCATTTCTCCTAAAAAAAATAAAATAAATAATCGAGACCACAATGTGTGCAGACCTTGAATAGAAGTACGTAAGTGGTCCAGAAAGGAAAAGTACACAAATGGATCAATATAATTGCATTTAGCGATTAAAATGGAGTGGAAGAGATTGAAAGTGGCGTGTTTTAAGGATAAAAACTTACATAAAAGAATCCTCTGTCTATCCTAATGACGGACTATCTCATGAGGTTAATTATATCTCAGTAGGTCAAGACCACCAGAGCCCTTTTGGTATAGATCAGAATAAAACTAACACTTAATGGTCTCTGTGACTATTATTGATTTGGACATGCTCTTGAGGTTATACAGTTATAACGAGATATAATAAAGACCTTATGATCGTAGTTTCATAGAACTTTATGTAAAATACACAACTTTCTGGCTCAATTAAAATGTCCACAAGGTACTTTTTTTGTTTTTTGTAAACATCCAACAGCAATTATATTTACTTGTATGTGTATTTTTCAATTCTGCAATAGGTGGTGCAGGGTTACTTTAAGTATCAGTGTGTAAAGTAGTGTGTGTGCTTCCTGTAAGGAAGATATAAAATATGAACAAAAAAAGATTTTGCGTAAAAAACAGAGAATGTTTTAGGTTATAGTTTTAAACTATAGGAAATAAACACTATCAATTTAATTAAAAATATTTACAGTAAAATGAATGCCATTTTGAGCTGTCCGTTCTTTCTAAACCTCCACAAAACAAGATGTTTTGTTACGGAGATATTCATGTTCATTAGAGACAAGGCATTGTTATCAGTGTAGTCTTCCAACTATTTAACATTATATTTCAGACTACTGGATGAAGCAATGTAATGTAAAGAGTCATATGTTGATCTTTCTTGAGTCGCATTTGATTTTATAGTCACAGACCCCTGGCTTACACGGTGCTCTACCAGTACATATCCACAGTAGTAATCTGGGAAACATTTTTCTGCTTCAATGGAAAGCAGAAACCCGCTAAATTAAAATCATGTTTTATGTTTAGGTTAAAACTATTATTTTTAGCTCATCACAGTACCACCGAAGGGTCATTTATAGTATACTCATTTGAATAAGAGCCTGATAATGGGCAAAGCTAACAAAATGAGTTTGCATGGAGGTACTCTCTCTTCAGATAGAATCTCCATTTAGTTTTATTGAAAGGCTGCCACAATGACAATAGTATTAAATGGAACTTAATTAATCATGCATGGACAATATTCTGTATAGATAAAACTATCAACAGATCAAACAGATTGAACTATCCAATAAGAGTTGGGATGAACCTGTGAAAGAAGCAATGACTGGAAAGGAATTTCTGGCCTCCTGTCTATACCCTCAAAGGTGGTTTCATAGAACGCTTGTTTCATCCTGTATAAAGCCCCATACATGTGAAAAAAAAGACGAAGAACTATAAAAGACCCTGCAGACAGAGGTTGATACATAAATATAAGTAAGGCAGACTGGAGAATTCATAATTAAGATTGAACGCATGCGTAATGGATGCAGAGACTGAGCGATGTGTGAGGGCATCACATCCGACTGTAGTAAATTAAAACTGTTGCATTTAGTTTAAAGTTCATTCTAGAATCAGACAAGTCATTCACACTTTAATGTCTGAAATTAGTAATGTTTAGCTATAACCAATAAACCATAGGTCTAAAAGTACTTGGTGAAGGAACACTAGTTCATTGAAGTTTATTCATTGGTGAACAAGCTTAAATATGGAGGAGGAGGTTAAAAAGCACCTGTTTGATTTTAGGAAGTATGGGTGTTTGAATAGGTACGTGATCTCTCTCCGAGTAAACAGGACACAACAAGTGCTCATAACTACATCACAAAAGGTAAGACCCAGCAACACAGCAGTTTCCAGAGTTTGGCTTTACTTCGCAGTACAGAAATCATTTTAAACCCTAGTAAGCAACACTTTGGGGGTAGGGCTCTGTCAAACCAATACTGCAATGATATTTGGTCCTTTCCGGAAGAGTGGGGGGGATACAGAAAATGCATACAAGCCTTGCCTGCTTGATTTCAAATTCTTTTTTTCTTTGTTACTTTATTATTAGATTAAAACAGAAAGATGTCTACGGCCCAACCTTGTTTACCCAGCTGGTGTCAATGTTGTTAGGATCTTGCACCCAAAATGACATAAAGAGCATCATGACGGCAGCAGATATTTTGGTACAAAGTACACAAGAGGAGAGGAAAGCAGTAAACAGGATGGAGCTGCCCAAAAATCAATTCAAGTGTATCATGGCAGAATGATTAACAATTTTATAGCATTATCTCAAAAAACAGAAAACATTTTTTTGCTTCTTTGGGATCAGGTTGCATCAAAAACCCTCCCAGACAGTTAACACTTCATTACAATAGAATACTTAATTAAAATACGAAGCTAAAATGCCAATATTGAATTGTATGTATTTCATTGCATGGTTTAATATTTTGGATTAAACTGAAATATTTTAAATGCCTGCAGTAGAATTGTTTTATCTACCATATGTAGCAAAGAAAGAAAAAAAAATATGCACTAGTTGCATTCTGGGCAGCGTCCTCTCCTTAAAAACAAAAACAGATATTTATACATGATACTCAAAAAAAGAAAAAATATGGGAGCAGTTAACAGTGCAATACTCTTGAATTTCAGAGGTGTTTTTACAAAAGCAGGCCTTACAATATTGTTTCATACAGTGTTCCTAAGTTCCTGAACGTCTCCTATACTGAAGTTGGTTCTTCACTGCTCATCGCCAAAGATGTCGCTCTTCTTGCGTTTCATTTCTTCAAAGTCGAATTCGCAGCCCATCATCCTCTTGTAGATGTCCTTGATGTCATTGCAGGTTGTTTCAAAGTGGGTGGTTGGATCATAAGTGCGTGAAACAAAGATCTAAAGAGAAGGTGATAGTGGGGAGTCAAGTGAACGACTGGGACAATTTCTGAAATTTATTTTTGGAAAATATATTTAGACATAATACAGTGTGAATGGGGATTGGTTAGAAAATGTCCCCTCTTTCCAGAAGAACAAAACTATAATATATTTTTCAGCACTTCTAGAAAGCCAGTAAACTACATACTATACATAAAGATGGATTAAAAATGTAATTTATATTTAAACTTTTTATTGTATCTTTTCATTTATTCATATTTTGATTAGTTCACATATTTGACGACGCCCATAGAGGCCGAAACGCATCTGGTGTTTACAGTTTCTCCTGTTCAGGGTAGAATTGCCTGCTATTTCGGGGCTGGGTCACTCTTGAGAGACCAGACTGATATACTACAGGATATTTCTCTAAGTCACTGATCAAACCAGTATTGGCACAACAATTCTCCACCTGGCAAAAAACCATGCAGCTTAAGTAAAGAGCCAGCATAGAAAAAAAAATAAAAACACGGTATTGCCCTCAGCAAGACAAGTTCGAATCATTGTGAGGTGCGAATAATCAGCTTTGAAACAAAAACAAACACACAACATGTTTTGAATGGCCTATTAACTGATATCCTATGATTTGGCACAAACGCCCAACTAATACCCGGAGGATTTCATAATACTGACCTGGCTTTCAGTTCCCAAATCAGTTGGGCCGTACATGTCGCTAATGCTAACAAATCTAAAAAGAGAAGCAGAAAACAGGTTAATCACAACTCAGTTTGTTGAGTGTCTTCATGTTAGAGCACAATCATGGTCAGTCGCTCCCAGGGGTACTGCACATGCTCAGAATAAAGTATATGGCAAAAAAAAAACAAAAAACAAAAAACACATTGCGCTTAATCTACTTGCCCAAGTATCAGTGCCTGGTTATTGTTAATAAGTCCATAGGATTTGCACATGGTCAATAAAAAGTGCTCATGGGCACTAGTACATCACTGAAGTATGTGTGTGTGTGTTGTCCATGAGGTCACGGACAGTCGGAAATTACAGTTACATAACTAGTTTCACATTTCATATTTACATAGGTCCTCATTCAATTGCAATTTTGCCAATTGAAGAGGGCTCTATATAAGCACCTAACATATTTATTGAGCGAAGTTTTTAGTTAGTGAAGACCTTGATTGTGGATAGAAGTTCATTAACTAAAAAGTTATGTCTAAAAAATATGTTATGTGCTTATATAGAGGCTCGTAGTAATTAAGGTTGAAAAAAGACTTTCAGTCCATCAAGTTCAGCCTGTTAAGATCTCCTCTGATCTGCAATATGCGGATTAGTTATTAATTTGTTGATTAAATAATTATTAATAGTATAGTATTGGAAGATGAATAAAGAGTTAGTCCATCAAGTTCAACCTTTTTTGATCTCTATTGATCTTTTTAATGTGGACTATTCATTATTAATTGATCCAGAGGAAGGCAAACAGAAAAAAAAACCCATTGAAACTTTGCCAATTGTCTCATAAGGGGAAAAAAAAAAAATTCCTTCCTGACCCCAGAAACTGGCGATCAAATTTCTCCCTGGATCAATATTCCTTCGCTAGTTATCTAGGATAGCCTTGAATGTCCTCTTTATTCAAGAATATATCTAAGTTGTCTATCGAATCCGCTGTCACCACCTCCTCTGGTAGAGAATTCCACAGATTAACCACCCTAACTGTGAAGAACACTTTTCTTTCTTTAAGTTGGAATCTTTTTACTTCTAACCTCAAGGGATGTCCTCTTGTCAGTTGAAAATCTCTTGCTACAAAAAGTTCACTTGACAAAGCCTTATATTGACCCTGGATGTATTTAAATAAGGTAATCATATCCCCTCGTAGACGCCTTTTTATTAGCGAAAATACGTTTAATTAGGTTAGTCTTTCTTCATAACTTAGCCCCTCCATTCCCCCTATTAGTTTTGTTGCCCTTCTCTGTGCCTTTTCTAGCTCTAAAATGTCCTTTTTATGAAGTGGTGCCCAAAATTGTCCTCCATATTCCAAATGAGGGTGTACTAGAGATTTGTATAGTGGCAGAATTATATTTGCTTCCCTTGCTGCTATACCCTTCCTAAAACATGCTAATATTTTACTTGCCTTTGCAGACGCTGCTTGGCTTTGAGCACTGTTACCTAGGTGGTTGTCCACTAGTACTCCAAAATCCCTTTCAATATCGGATACCCCTAGATTTGCTCCATTAGGATTATAGATTGCATGGCTAATTTTCCTTCCCAAACGCATAACCTTACATTTATTCGTATTAAATCTCATTTGCCATTTAGCCGCCCATTTCTCTAATTTTTTTGTAGGGAAAGTACATCATTATCTGATTTTATTACCTTGCACAACTTAGTGTCATCAGCAAAAAAAAACAACCCCTTGCTTCCTGTCTTTTAGCCAGCTCTCGATCCATGAGCAGATATTTACTGCAATTCCTGTATCTCTTAGTTTGCTCACTAGTCTTCCATGTGGCACTGTATCAAATGCCTTTGAAAAATCTAAAAAGACTACATCCACTGAGTTGCCCTGATCCAAGTTCCTACTAACCTCCTCATAAAAACTAATTAGATTGGTCTGACACTATTTCCATAAAAGTGGTCAGGGCGAAATGGGTATACTCACTTCTGTTCAATAGGCTCAAGCAGTTCCAGAGCAGGCCGGATCTCCTTCTCTGGATCTCCTGTTTCCACTGTCGTACTGACTATAGCGATGTACTTTCCTTGTGCAGCCACATTGTGAGCATATGAGACCATGCACACGTAGATGTCTGAGGGGAAAAAATAAATGTATTTCAGTTCAATGTAGAGTAGGATATTGTAATATAAAAATTTGTCTATTTCAATATCCAGATTTCTTGGCCCTTTTATTACCTGTGGGTTAATCAACACAAAATTAATTTCACACAAAGTACATTTTAGTTACTAACAGCAAACTTATCATTGGTTTGGTTTCAAACAAAGAATTAAACCCTTACAAGCATTTGTGCTTCAGAGCCTAATTTATAAAGTTTACATCAATAAGAACCGAAGCCACGCGTGCCATACGAGAAGAGAGGGAAAGAGGAGGAGAGCGAGAGCACGGAAACCGTGCATGCCATAGGAGAAAGATCGCGTAGAAGAGCGAGCATGAGAAGAGAGTGAGAGAGTGGAAACCATGTGTGCCATACAAGAAAAGAAGTAGGAGCACGAGAAGGAAGGGGGGGGGGGGGGGGGTCCTGGAGAGCAAGAGTGCACGCAACAGGTTCAGTTTGAATAATCATACAAAAGAAAGAAAAGAAAAGGCAAAATGCTACAAGCTGCAACAAGGCAACACCAGTAAAACATTGAGTGATGTCCTCAGAAATACAAGTGTGGTAACTAGTAGTGCAATATATGACTGGCTGGTTCTGTATAAATAAGCAGAATATGCACGTAAACACTGGTATGTACAGTTACAGCAAGATCACCAATAAGATATGGTAATAAATAAGTCAAAAGAATAAATGACTAGCCTCACAGTGACATCAATAGAGGACAGTCTCTCTTATATTGTCAGTGTGGGCTGGGTGTAGCAATCTTTATTATCGGTCTCTTGGCGGTATATGCAGCCTCTCAGGAAACACGGCACAGTCCACCGGTGTGCCGACAATTTGTGAAGATAAAAAAATATTGGGAGGGTGGAGAGAAGTGCACGCCAACCAGTAGTGTAATAAAAGCGGTTTTATTAAACAAAACAATCAGAAAATGTACTCCTTTTTTAACCTCGGACATTGAGGTATTTGAAGCACATGTAAGATGTTATGCTTAGCGCTTAGAACTGATCACGTGAGTGCAGCGTCATGCATTATTTTTTGCTATATGTAAAGACTTTTTTCATTTAACATTGAGAAAGTTCCAGAATAGGAATGAAACGCATCTGGTTTATATAATTTCCTTTTTTTTTTTTACTCCATACTGTTGACATCTCTAAAGCACATGTAAGATGTTAAATTCAAATTTCGGTATGAAAATCTTCCAAATACCTCATAATGTCCAAGGTTTAAAAATGTGAGTGAATTTTCGGATTTGTTTGCGTTTTGTATAATAAAACCGCTTTTATTACACTACTGGTTGCCGTACGCTTCTCTCCACCCTTCCAATCTTTTTTATCTTCACAAAAGCTAAAAGCTGCTCAAATCATTTAGCACATTATCCACTCCGAGGATGGAACAACATTTTTTCTCCATTTGTACTTTTCAATGTCTTATATACTTTCCATCCAAGCCGTGAAGCTTACCAGACTTCCTGTTGACCTGATTCTGAGGAATGATGATCTGGCAGGAGTTTGAATCATTTGTGTTCTTTATTGGGTGACTCATGATACAAATTACACGAATAACCTGCCCCACTTTGGTGACACAATCTTGTGCATAACTAGGGTCACAGATCAACTGTTTGCACCGGGCGACCTGCAACCAGAACAGAACAGAACAACTGAATTTCAAGTTCAAAGATGTGCAACACTGTAGACTGCACAATACAGCAAAACAGAACAGTTACATTTGAATATATTCCTATAATGTCCATTGCATTTGAAATAGGTATTCACATTTAAAAATTGACACTGAAGTCCTGTATTGACAGTATGTTCTTGAATACTAAATGTATTTACTTTTGATAATATTTACAATAATTATATTAGTATCAAAAATATCTGAGATAAGGAATCTTTTAAAGCTGCAAAATACATTTAACTCACTATTGCCAAATACTTATAAAATCTGGTACTCTAGAAGTGACAGACATTTGTAAAGTGAAAAATATTAGGATCAAGATAAAAGGGTATAACATCATACAGAAGAAAACAAAGATCATCAGATGTGTAAATGATTAATCAGAAAAGTGTCACCATCAGTAAAATAGAGCAGCATAACAAGGTATATTGGTGATGAAAAAAAAATATGTAAGGATATGTTAAACTGACTTAAGACAGAAAATTGTAGCTGGGTAGGTGGATACGAGGTACAGGTAATTATTATAACAAGTAAGAAGTAAACATATTAGTCTGCTATGGGAGACCGTGTTAAAATGTATCTCTCTTTCAGTTTTAAATTACCAAGCAATTAACTTATACATTTTGATAGACATCTACTTCTTAGTTCACGGCCAGTATTTGTAAAGATTGTTAGATTTCTTCATATCATAATGCACTAAGATAAATCTTACCTCTCCTTCAGATTTTACGCCAACAATTTTCCCATTCTCCATCACTATTTCTTCTATTGGTTTGTTCAGCATATAGGTACCTCCATAAATAGCACTTAGTCTGTAAAACAAAGATTACAACATTATATAGGAAAACATAAGTAATGCTCAAACGCAAAGAAACCACAAAGCAAATATTGTGGATGTGATAATCTTAATGAAAGGGACACTTTAATGTTCTTATAAAAAGGCGGTCTGTGTGTTTGTGTACGTTGCTAGCAGCTCATGTTACATTACAGTCTGCTACTAATGTGTTTTACAGAGTGGTGTCAAAAAAGTTTTAATTTTGGTACTTCCCTCTGAGCGGATCCCACTCCAGAGTCAATACATTTTTCAAAAGGAGCTTATTTAGCTTGGGGATATCATTTTAAAATAGTAATTCATTGTTTAAATGCACATAAAACAACCCTCTACGTTCTACAAAGAACCTGTTCTTTTCTCCCTCACCAATTACTTCCTCCATCCAACAAGACTTCTCCCTGCTACTCCTACTCTTTGGAATTACCTACCTCTCAATCTCTTCCCTAGCTTTTACCATTATTTAATCACCTAACTTTACAGATAAGCTGATCACCTACAACCCATATAAAAAAACAAACAAAAAAAAAAAAAACACAGATGTCAACTGACTGGCTGGTTCAGTCTTCACGACACGGTCACCTCCTCGAACCTGCTTATGATTAGTCTCCCCCACTCCTTTTGTATCACTTGATCAACCGTCCCAAACAAACACATACCGCATTAGAAGCTCAGAGCAAGAATTGCAATTTCCCAGATAAGACCACCCAGCAGTATGAAATGCGTTTGATTAATACAGTCCATATATTAATATACACATTAAAAGAACAGTCCTGTTGATTCATACTTCATCAGCATTGACAGATGCCCATCACTGCAGAAGATCACCAGTAAAGATTTTCAGAGCTTATTTAGCATTACTTTTGTGAGTCCATGATTTGCAATATTAAAACAAATAAGAAACCAAAGCAAATTAACCTCATAGTGTAGCATAGACACAATATGCATTAACTACAAATTTGCTGGGCTTGCACAATTTCCACATTACCGCATGCAGCACTAGCCAGTGACCGAGATTTGGAAAGAAACAAGACAGCAACTAGCTCCTCTCCAGATTTCAAGGGGCTTCAATCTACCAAGACATTTCTTCTATTCATGTACACTAGTATATATTTACTGTAAAATTGTGATTAGACATTTTTCCTAATTAGTTCTTTTTTTGTACAGACTAGTAGGAATATTCATATAAGTAAAGATTAGGAAATGTAAAAAAACAAACAAAAACGCAAGGCCTATAAGTTGTGTATAAGACACAACAATATTTTCCTCCGGCGTAGTAACCAGTGCCGCTCCAGTGATATTCCTACAGCTATGTGTAGCTGGTGCTTTCCTGTCCATCTGCTAATGGCTCTATAGTATAGCAGGCAGAAGTATGAGAGTTTTCATTCTTACCTTGCAAACCCTTGCGGCAGTTCTCCAAGGCCGTACAGTGGATAAAGATAGGGGCTTTTACCATATCTAGCCAGGGATTCACTATAAAGCTTAATCCTGTTTATAGACTCCAGACATGGTTGGTCCAAATAGCTGCAGTGAAAAGAAGAGCATAACATTACTAAAATTATAGGTAAATGGACGATTTTCTAGAAAAGCCCCTGGTCCTCCCATATGAGATTTCAAAAAGTATACAGAAGTTTGTGGGATTTCATGACAATGTTTGTCAGATTGGGCGTCTCATATTAAAATCATTTTGCAAATTTATAATTCAAAGTACATTTGAAATTTCCTGTGTGAGCTCCTCCCCAGTGTACCTATGTAGTCAGAGTGTCCGAGCCAACGAGCTGTGCGGAGTGGTGTCATAGCCAATCAGCTGTCAGTATCACGGCTGCAGCTTTGTCTCAGCCTGTGAGGGAAACCTATACATTGTTGTACCTGCCCCTGATTGGCAGCAACCAATTATGAATTGTATGCTAATTTAGCTTGCATTTTGAGGGGGTTTCCTTCTCAAAGTCATCTAACTGAAAAATGAAGAAATTTAGCAAACTTTAGGCTAAGTTTAATTATGTTTATTTTGGATTTTATTTTTTCCATGCACTGCCGCTCCTCTATCAGATGCATTCATAACCCATCAAATTTCCATATACCTTTAAAAATGTAAAAGGCCTGAACTGTGTGGTGACATTGAAGTGCTTAGGTATTACTATGCATATTTTCAGAGGTTGCAAAATCTAAGCTGAAAAGCAGTAAGATGATCCTATGACTTTTACAGTAAGATTCCAACTGAAATCAAAGTCCTTTTAAAGACCAAAATCTTAGCATTAGTTAATGAAAAAAAAAGTTAAATAGGTTCCAAAGAATCTAGTACTCACTCATCCGTTCTGTAGAGGGCCAGCGCATGGCCTGTGAAATCAATAACATCCTGACCCAAGTCAAATTTCTTGTACACATCTCTCATAGTTGTCTTCCTAGGATCAATACCTTCCAGAGTTTTGCCATCATTCTCATCGAAATTGGCAACAAAGCCTAGGAACTTTCTAAATCGTCTTTTTTCAAACAAGCCCATCAAACCTATGGTAACATAATAATAATTAAACAAATTGCCTGGGAGAAAACAGATTAATACACCACAATAAAGCACCACTGAAGTACACATTTCAGGAACTAAGATAAAAAGGCAAGATGTCTTAGAAAGTTAAAATAAGATACAGACTTCAGTCTAATAATTATGTGACCAGCAAGTCATGAAGAGAATAAAATACTCCTGCAACTGGATCGAGATCTATCTATCCATTTTCTGCAGTTTGTTAACATTGTACTTTTTCTTGTTCTCATAACCTGTATAGCACTACGGAATATGTTGGTGCATTACAAATAAAAGATAATAATAGATAATAATAATAATAATAATAATAATAATAATAATAATAATAGATACTAATAATAATAATAATAATAGATACTAATAATAATAATAGATACTAATAATAATAATAATAATACAAGATACTACTAATAATAATTATAATAATAATAATACAAGATACTACTAATAATAATTATAATAATAATAATAAAAGATACTAATAATAATAATAATAATAATAATAATAATAATAATAAAAGATACTAATAATAATAATAATAAAAGATACTAAGAATAATAATAATAATAATAATAATAAAAGATACTACTAATAATAATAATAATAATAAATAATAATAATAAATAATAAAAGATACTAATAAAAGATACTAAGAATAATAATAATAATAATAATAATAATAAAAGATACTAAGAATAATAATAATAATAATAATAATAATAATAAAAGATACTAATAATAATAATAATAATAATAATAAAAGATACTAATAATAATAATAATAATAATAATAATAATAATAAAAGATACTAAGAATAATAATAATAATAATAATAATAATAATAATAATAAAAGATACTAATAATAATAATAATAATAAAAGATACTAAGAATAATAATAATAATAATAATAATAATAATAATAAAAGATACTAATAATAATAATAATAAAAGATACTAAGAATAATAATAATAATAATAATAATAAAAGATACTACTAATAATAATAATAATAATAAATAATAATAATAAATAATAAAAGATACTAATAAAAGATACTAAGAATAATAATAATAATAATAATAATAAAAGATACTAATAATAATAATAATAATAATAATAATAATAATAAAAGATACTAATAATAATAATAATAATAAAAGATACTAATAATAATAATAATAATAATAATAATAATAAAAGATACTAAGAATAATAATAATAATAATAATAATAATAATAATAATAAAAGATACTAAGAATAATAATAATAATAATAATAATAATAAATAATAAAAGATACTAAGAATAATAATAATAATAAAAGATACTAAGAATAATAATAATAATAAAAGATACTAAGAATAATAATAATAATAAAAGATACTAAGAATAATAATAATAATAAAAGATACTAAGAATAATAATAATAATAATAAAAGATACTAAGAATAATAATAATAATAATAATAATAATAATAATAAAAGATACTAAGAATAATAATAATAATATTAATAATAAAAGATACTAAGAATAATAATAATAATAATAATAATAAAAGATACTAAGAATAATAATAATAATAATAATAATAAAAGATACTAAGAATAATAATAATAATAATAATAATAATAATAAAAGATACTAAGAATAATAAAAGATAATAATAATAATAATAAAAGATAATAATAATAATAATAAAAGATACTAAGAATAATAATAATAATAATAAAAGATACTAAGAATAATAATAATAATAATAAAAGATACTAAGAATAATAATAATAATAAAAGATACTAAGAATAATAATAATAATAAAAGATACTAAGAATAATAATAATAATAAAAGATACTAAGAATAATAATAATAATAAAAGATACTAAGAATAATAATAATAATAAAAGATACTAAGAATAATAATAATAAAAGATACTACTACTACTAATAATAAAAGATACTACTACTACAACTACTAATAAGAATAATAATACTAATAGATAATCTATCAATATCTCTATCAATATCTCTATCAATATCTCTATCAATATCTCTATCAATATCTCTATCAATATCTCTATCAATATCTCTATCAATATCTCTATCAATATCTCTATCAATATCTCTATCAATATCTCTATCAATATCTCTATCAATATCTCTTTTTACACATTCTTGGTCATGGGAATAAGGATAGTTAGAATGGTACCAGTTGATGCTTGGTGCCTTTATATATGTACACAGGCCAGAGTCCATTCTCCGGTATAATTTGATTATCCAACAGATCACCCTAGTTCTGAATAATTTCATGTAACTTCAAGAATTATTATTATTTTTTTTAATAAAACAAAACACTTAGTTGACAAAGTACCTATTAAGTATATATTTCATCTATGCACAAAGAAATATGGTTACTTCTACATTTTCCTCTTATAGTGTCTAGCATATTATACAATCCTGGTAGCACCGGCACAACTATATCAAGTAATAGAACCAAAAATAGAAGACAAGTGGAAAAAAAACCTTTATTTGATGCACTCACAGACTGAGGGAATATAAAGTTCAATATAAAAAAACAAACTTAAAAATGATAACATAACATTTCCGAAATAAGACAAGTAGAATCATAAAATAGTGCCTGGGGCAGTATAGAATTGCAAATGTATCTATAGTATTCAGATAAACTGTTCTGAGACCAATCATTTGTTCCTATTAATCAAAAAGTATTGATATATCATAGCAAATAACTAGCTCTTATATTAACTAGATGATTTTTATTCCAAAGTGGTAATGGTAGTTATGTTTCATTGCTGGAATTAAGAGACTATATTCAATATTTTATATGTAATGCTACTATTCTAATCCTGTCTCTAAAATTATTCAGAGATGATCATTAGCCCAAAATAAAAAATGTAACTTATTTGGACTCCCGACTGTTATACCTGTAAGCATCTGGTTAGATTATTGCATACTTCTATTGTTACATAGTATTGTGTCATCTACTAATCTGCGCTACGGAATAGGTTGGCGGGATATAAAGATAATAATCCACAAGTATTTTAGTATTCCCCAAAACTGTATCCATCAACAGAATAAAGACACATCTGTATTTAGCGTTGATCTTGATATTGCTACTTTTGTATCCATAGTTTCTTCAAAAGCCTTATACCCAATACAGTGAAACCTACTACTATGTAGCCATTATTATATAGATAGCTTTAAACCCTGCAATTATTTTCCTTCAAACTAGTGTTTTAAAATTGTACATAGTCTACAGATTTATTGTATTCAATATTTGGCAGCCTTGCTCTGATCCTTTAAAGAGCTCAAATATATTTGTCCCATCTTCACAAGCTTTTCCTTCACATACTCACCGTCTTACAGGCTTACAGGCTTATTAGAGCCATTAATTATAAATATATTGGGAGAGAAAGGCAGAGGAGAGAGCGCTCTACACAAATCTACACATCAAGAGCCGGCTAAACCAGTTATTACAATATGTGCTCCGTAACGGATTATTACATAAAGCAGATTATACAATTTTAACCATAAATATACTTACTTGACGATAGCGCCTCAGCCTCTGTGGAGGGGACCTTGTAGATTTTTCCTCCTTTGTAAACAAAACTTCCCTCAACTACTTTGAAGTCCATATAGCGAGTGACTTGTGTGAAAAGCAGCATCTTCACTAACTGACCTAAGAGGTAGAGAGAATTTAGACAGTCAGTAAAGCCAATATAAAAAAAAACAACAAAAAACAAACAAACACACAAAACAACAACACCAAGATTGGATGACTAAGTTTACTATTGCAAACGAGCAAAAGACTGATAAAAGTATCATTTTTTAAATTACACTAACAGATAAAATATTTAATGTTTTTAAATCTGTTTACAGGTATATCCTGCCCACTAGCTGTTGCACGACTGCGGAGCTAAGGCTACGAGTGACAGCACAGCTTCCCCCTGGACTCAGTTTACTCTACACGGATCAGTTCACCCGTAGATTTCATATTCATGCGAGGCCAGTAGAAGTTTTTTATGTTTTACGGTGTCATGGTTAATGACAGGGAGCTGACAATTATATTTTATATAAGTTAAACAGATGTCCTGCCCAGCATTTCCAGAATTAGAGTTATTGCACTGGACTCTGGGCAGGGACATGCAAAGGAGACCACAATGCATTATCTTTTGCCCACCACAAGTTCAATGATTTTGTGGTAAATAGCCTTCAGACAAAATCTTACACACAAGTTAGGAACCAGCCCCACACTGATTAGATCCATTAAGATCAAAACCATGCTGACTGTGGATTGGTCTAACTCGTGCAGAATCCATATAATACTATAAAAGCTGTGTAATACAGCAAGCATATCCCTACAAGGAATGACATATAAAGTGGTTTAAATCAGATTAAAGAGTGAAAATGCACTGTGGACTCATTTGCATATCCCCACGCAGTTCTCAGTGCAGTGTAAGAACTATTTCTTAGAATATTGAGCAGGTAATACTCATTTTAGACATTCAAATGTGAACACAAATGTGACATTTATTTAGTGTACTTTGAACAGTGAAGTCCTTCTAGTACCTTCTTGCCCACCATAAATTAAAAACTAAACACAAAATGTTACCAGTAATCGTATGATACCTGGAGATTAAAATATGTCAGGAATGCATAAACCGTTCTTGACAGACCGGAAAACTACATCAAACTAAAAATCACTTGGCTCTGAAGAAACAATAAACATACCATTAGCCATAAGGAATTTGGGAACGAGATCCACATTCCAGTCTCTCCCTCGTCCCATACACTCCGGGGGTGTTCCAGGAAGGTTAAACCTTTTGTACAACTGCAGGGACACACAAAATTCCCATTATCCACCTTAAATTATGTATTAATCAAAAATATTCATAGATACAGTGTCTATATTGTCAGCATGTGCTGGATTTTGATAGGTATGGAATACCTGTATCTATCTTTTTTAATGTACTTTGTTTTATTAAGTGCCTATAATATCTGATTTTACAGTCTAAAATCAAACTAATAGTCACTGTATGTGTCTACCCACTGCAGCTTATGAAGACATAGGCTGGAACCCTACTCTGCACTTCCAGAGCCTATCAGGGATCACGTCTCAGCAGCACATTGCAGAATGTTGCTGAGAGATGGCCACTGATTGGTTAGTATAAGAAAGCACAGCAAGTACATCAGAGGGTCTATTTATTTGATTTTAGTCGGTAAAAACAGCTTATAAGAAAAGAGATATATGAACATTTCAGGGATTAATGCATTTCTGCACTCAATAGGCGAAAAGCAGTTTGTGTGTATGCAGCACATCTCATAAAACATTTTATTAATAAATAAAAATCACTCCAATGATTATGTTGACACCTCCAAGGAGTGTCTCCACGGCCCCCTGATTCCCACCCAATCCGCACGCAGCATCAGGGGAGCATTATCAACCCACCTGCTGTTGCATGCTCACCCAATCTCCTTGCAGCTTCCTGTCTATGGGCCTCATTCAATTGCGATTTGGCCAATTGAATAGGGCTCCAAATAAGCAGATAGGATATTTTTTTAAAGAAGTTTTTAGTAAGTGAAAACCTTGTTTTTGGATTGATGTTTACTAACTAAAAACTCCTTTAAAAAAATATGTTATGTGCTTATTTAGAGCCCTATTCAATTGGCCAAATTGCAATTGAATGTTGGGCTATGTCAGCAACAATACATAGCACATATCAGTGATACACTATATATCCCAGGCTGCTCTGCAGCACTAACAGGAACCCCAGAGTTAATTTAAACAAGTTTCAGCTAACCCAATTGGCCAAAACAAATCATTTTAAATGTGATGCTAATTTAGCCTGGGTTTGGAGGGTGTTAACCCTAATTTGCAACTGTCAGGAATTACAAGACCTTTTGCTGACTTCAATGTAAGTGTTTAAATGTTTATTTTTGGCATACGCTACTTATTCTCCTCTATCAGATGCATTCATAATCAAGGAAACTTACATATCCTTTTAATAAAATAAAGTACATGAAAGTAAATAGATTCACAGGGATATTATATACCTAGTAACATTCTGGGACCTTACATATCCCTTTAAAAAGTGGTCCCCTAGTTACTGGGGAAATGAAAAACAAGCAAATAAACACAACTTGTTATTAAGAGTGAAAGTGTAAATTTATCTTTAAAGTTGTGTATTTTAAGCATAAAATTATATGAAAGAGCGCTCTCATTCTACCAATTACCATTTTTTAAATTATTTCACATAGGTGCAATATCGCAAAAGCATGCCCACATGGATAAACACCATTCAGAGATCAGTACGTGTAATTACCACAAGACATGCTCTTGGGGTTGTCACTACCCACAGTGACAACCCCAAGAGCATGTCTTGTGGTAAGACATAAAAAGAAAAAAAAAAAGATATAAAAAGAAAAAAAGATATAAAAAGAAAAAAAGATATAAAAAGAAAAAAAAAAAGAAAAACACACATAAATATATATATAATAATAATAATAATAAAACCCATCATGTCCCTAATATTAAGTTAAAATACCCAAGTATTTGTTTTATATGTAAACAGAATTTTATCAACAAGTGTTTAAAATATTTTTACGCACTGAAAACTTCCAATTGGTCCCTACAAAGGTCTCTGCCCCCTGTTCATGCATACAGTGTTTCTATAGTACTATATGTACTTGCCAATGAAAAACTCATCAGCAATCTGATAACATGGTGCTGATTCAGTGTCATTGGCTAGTACATAGAGTACTATAGACACATGGCTACAGAGGGCAGAGCTTTGCAGGGACTGTTTAGCATGTTGTATTCACTTGTTAACAACCTATGTTAACATAATTGCATTATCTTAAAAACAGCAAACCTCCTGAGAGGACTGTAATTTACACTTAATACACCCAACTTTCAAGCTCAGTCATAAAAAAAACCAACTTAGAAATTTTAACAAACAGTTATGTATAAATACATTTCATTACAGATTATAAGACCTCCCAGATTGTGTGTGTTTACATGTCTTGTAAAGTTGGAGTTAACCTTTGGAAGTAAAACTGTAACCGTTGGCAGTTTTGTAGACCTCAAAAATGGCAGAATTGTCTGCATGATTTCTTATGGTGAATGGATTGTAGTTTTAGTTTCCAAGACTTCTTGAGACTTCATAAGAAAGTTATACAGACAGCTAGACATATGCTCTTGCCCATTACATATGTAGGGCAGCTTCATTATAGTATACTTATGTCATTCCGCCATGACCGATTCTCCATGATCCTATGGATCACAGCATCTGCTACTTCTGTTTGTGCTTATCCACAAGATTTTCTTGACGAGGATACTGGAGTGTGTTGTCAGAATGTGTCTGTTCGTTGTGGGAGTAATTATTTCAGATAATTTAACAGTAGGCAAACAATACAATAAATTTACAGGAAGACTGAAGATACTTGGTTTTATGGAGAGAGCAATTAGCTACAGAAAGAAAGAAGTACTAATTCCACTCTATATATAGATCCCTAGTCAGACCTCACCTAGAATTATACGTCCAGGTCTGTATACATATCCTCAGAAATAGATTTATAAATTAGGAACAATACAAAAGAAGGGTAACAAATTAAATTCATGAAGTATTTCCTAAGTATACCTTAGAGGAAATAAGGAAGGGACAGAGGAGATAGGATAGAAAGCTGAAGAAAACAAAAACAAAGGAGGTTTGCTTCTGGGGAAGAAAGCTATGGCAAGTCTTGACAAGCTATTACAAAGTAAAGACATATCACTATCAAAGGTCTACATAGTTAAAACTATGCTATACTCAGAAGTAACATATGGATGTGGGAGCTGGACCATAAAGAAGACGGAGGCTGTAAAATAGATGCCCTGTGAATAAATTGTGGTGTCAATACTACAGGAAATGAAGCCAAATTGTTCACCGATTGAACATGAGGCTGAAGGTCAAATATTTTGGCCATATCATTAGAAGTCAGGCTTCCCTAGAGAAGACTTATGCTGGGGAAGATTGCAGGCACTCGAAGAAGGGGATAGCAAAGGAGGAGATGGATGAGGTTATGGAAACAATGAACATGAGCTTGATGGAGCTCAAAGGCACAATGGCTGACCGATGTGCTTGGCGTGCTGCAGTCCACAGGGTCACAGGGTCAGACACAAATGAATGACTAAATAACTTTACATGAAGGAAGGCAGTTTAGCTTATCTAGTATACTTTCTGTAAAAGGTGAAAAGGAGAAACAGCCAAGAAACAAAAATTCAAGAAATCCTTGGACAGGCATAAGGATAACCTGATGTTTAATAAATAAAACCTTTTGAGGTTCACTGAATGGACAGATATAAGAGGAGATCCGACAAATAAGTTTAAAAGATTATGCCCCCTATTGATTTTAAATCATTAAACCTAAATCAATCACTATAATAGTTGTTTGTTTTGCAAATGTTGGTGATGTTCGCGATGTTGAAGACGCTTTTGTGGGCCTCTGGAGCAAGGGATGCAACCATCGGCGCTCATTGCGAGCCCCGCGATGAGCACTGAAGGCGTTCATTGTGGGGCTCGCAATGAGCGCCGTAGGTGATCATTGCAAAGCAGGCAAATTGAAGTACACAGGGGTAGAGGCTCGCAAGGAGTGCCGAAGGAGCTCATTGCGAGCCACGCGATGAGCGCTGAAGGCACTCAGAGGAGGAAAAGCCTCACATTGTGTGGTAAATTTCCTACTTTTATACAAAAGACCATCTATTAGATTTTAGAAGACTGGTTAGACCAACTGCTCCCTATCTACTTACATCTTCCAGGGGTGTAATGGAAGCGCTCTCTCCGCCATAGTAAGAGTTACGATCCATGTGCAACACCTTCTTGCCATTCACAGACATTATCCCGGAGAGGATACATTCCTACAAAAAGAGGAACAGGATATAATCATTAGCGTGTCAATGACATAGGAACATATATTTAATAAAGGATGTTCTGGCCAATACATGGAGGTCACCAACAACCACACTAGCTAAAGTGAAATATAAAATTCAACACACACAGAGCATGTCAGCAGATATAGACCAGAGCCACCAGAAGTGGGCATCATGCTGGGACATATAGACCCTGAAAATAGGTTTTGAGAGACAAAGGTAGACCCATCGGTTGGCTTGCCTAGAAAAGCTGGGCTCCCCCCCCCCCCCCAAACCATTGCCCCCACCCCCTTTTATTGTGTTTCTTGGTTTACCAAGTTTAATTTTCTTTTTTCATATACAAATCAAGTAAAGTGAAAAATGCAAAACAAACTTTAGAATGATATATATATATATATATAGATATATATAGATATATATATATATATATATATATATATATATATATCTTCATATCACTACTAAAAAAGGTATATGGTAACCGTATCCCTTTTCAATCTGTCTGCACTTCCATACCTCCCTAACAGTCAGTCACTACGGTCTCTTAATGACTTCATCAGAAAAGTGAAAGACAGCTCTGTGGGATGTTTACAAGTTAATGCTTGACAGTAATTTTATATATTAAATATTGCCTTCTTGAATCATTAAACCGGATTATTAAAGTAGTAAATATTTAGCCTTTAAGGCACTGAAGTGGTCCTTTAGGAAGACAAAACAATAGTAACGAACCCATATAACTGTTAACAAAAAACACACAACTGCTTTTCTTTATTACATTATTTTGAGGTTATCATGAAGGTCTTCAAGTGGGCAGATTATAAATAAAATGCTATCCTTTCATGAAATACACCTATTTATTATTATTTTATTAATTATTATCCAAGTAAAAATATAATACTAATAATAAATATTAATAATACATGGGTTTATTTCCTGAAAGGATCGTGCTTAAATCTATCACTGCACAAAAGAGCAAGAAGTTATTGCACAATTTCTAAATAATATTTATGATAACCCATTAGGAACGTTACACTAGTACACTGACTGAAATCCTCAGATTGTTACAAAATGCTGCGTCAAAAAGGGATATCAATGACCTCAGTTTATTTATCAGCCAAGTTCCGTTGCCATTGGTTCAGATAATGTAAATTGAACAGGAGTTCTGTAAAAAATACTGCCCGGTCCAACAGCTCACTGTGCCATCGAGTATCCTAAAGGGAACAGTGAGGCAGTTGTGTAATGAAAGCCAATAGGATTTTCTTGACCATTTAGTATTCAGTACATAGAAGGAACATACATCCTGTCTTGGGTATGACTTAAAAAGGAATCTGGCAGTTTGATTTGATATGAGACCAATCAGACACACACAGGATATCACACATATAAAAAAAAAAAAAAAAAAAGAGGAATTCTGTATAATTGCAATTCAAGGTGAATGTGAAATATCTTGTGTGAGCTCCACCCCCCAAGGAACCTATGTAGGCAGAGCGTCCTAGCCAATGAACTATTCAGAGTGGTGTCCTAGCGAATCAGCTGTCCGTATCACTATGGCCTCCCAGGCAGCTTTGTCTCAGCAAGTGAGGGAAACCAATAGATTGTTGTACTTGCTTCTGATTGGCTACAACTAATTATGAATTGTATGCTAATTTAGCTTTGATTTTCCGGGGCGTTCCTTCTCAAAATCAACTGCCTGAAAAATGAAGACATTTTACAAACTGTAGACTAAGTTTATTAATGTTTATTTGGGATAATTTCATGCAAAAACATGTTTTCATACACTACTGCTTCTCCTCCTCCATCAAATGTATTCAGAATACAGAAAACTTCCAAATATCTTTAATACCTAACTGCAATTTTCCGTTCTCTGCCCGGCTTGCCCCCCTCCCAACCCAAAAAAGAGCATTAGTCATAGGATTTATCGTCCAAGTATGTTAATAAAGACAGTGTCAGACATACAAGTTTGCCAGGAGGCTTTTAATAATCAACTTCTCTGTGACCGATGACCAATAATTAACTAGAACACTCCTCTGTGGTCCATTTTTATTTTAGTTGTGGAGGCTGAAAACAGGGTGGTAGAAGTTGTGCATTGTATTTTCTATCACCAAATGAACACCACCTAAGGAAACAACATTAAGTATACTACTATCCTTCATTTTGGCTTAAACAAAATAAAAATAAAAAAAATAAAAAAAAACACACACACCACACCAAGCAGAAACACTCATATATAACTGAACTAGTACACAAAAGCAAAAAACTCTTATATACAACATAAAATTTAAACACGTAGCCCAGCTTCACTTGGGACAAAGGATTTCTCTCCTGGAAATCACTATTAATAATATTTTTATTTATTTATATTATTATTTTCTTTTTACTATTTTTATTATTATTTGCACTTTATATGGGAGACTGTTTACAGTCAATTGTGTGGATCTATTATCTGGAGACTCCTAGACATCATCCCAAAAGATGAGCTTATTGGGGGGCTGTGGGGTGTAGGCTCTTCCTAGATGACTAGGCAGCTACCACAGACCTTATGATTGGCTTATTTTATCTGGGGGAAGGATATTTGAAAGCTTCATTCTCTTAAAAAAAAGGTTTTAAGTCATTAAAGAAGAACAGATCCAATCCAGACTGAATGCTTTGATTTCTGAAAATAATTTAAATATAAAGTTGCCATATTCTCCAGAACCTTGAGGAGTATGGTCTCTGCTGGCAGCTCCAGCAGACTGACATAGGGGGCTATCCAGGTGGCAGGTCACTATCAGTATAATTTTAAATGTAGGGGCAGGGGGGCGGATCAAGGCGGATTGCCATGTCAGTATCACTGAGTGTACCGCTTTAATACTCGGGTGTACTGACAGCCAGACCACAGGGAGGTTAATCATCATCCAGAGATCCATTAAAAACTGTCCGAGTACTCATAAGGAAGCCAAGTGTTAAAAAAGAAGCCCACTATGCCAAAACAAAGAAATGATGGATACAAGAAACCGAAGAAAATAAGTATGTGGGATATCCTGGGTGTGTGTCTGATCGGGCGTCTCATATCAAACCATTTTAATGAAGAATATTGAAAATGTCTTGTGAGCTCCACCCTTAAATCACCTATGTAGGCTGAGCGTCCTAGCCAACTCGCTGTGTGAAGTTGTGTCCTAGCTAATCAGCTACAGGTTTATCTTAAACTGTGAGAGGGAAATAGACACATTGTTATACATGCCTCTTGCTTGAACACAGCAAATTATGAATTCTATTCTATTTTAGCTTAGATTTTCAGGGGTATTTCTTCTCAAAATCAAGTGCCGCAAAACTGAAGAAATATTGCAAACTTCTGAGTAAATGTATTAATGTTTATTTTGGGATTTTTTTCATGCAAACACCATTTTCTATAAACTATTGATTCTCCTCTATCAGATGAATTTATAATCCAGGAAACACATAGCATTATGACCTGGAAGACATTAAATTGCCACGGTACTAAAGAAACCTTCCGATGATCCAGCTATGCAAACTGTCAAAATAAAGCCAATTATATGAATTGAAAAAAAAAATGTTTTTAAAATTTCAAAGTTAATTAACAAGACAGTAATAAATATTCTGAAAAACATTACCAAGTACTAATGTTGCAAATCTGATAAACATAGTGGTATGAAGTGTTGCACAATAATGATTCTGCATTATAGATGGCTCAAGAACCTGGAGGATTATCATTGTAACACATTAAATGTAAAATAGTATTACACTTTGCTTTAATTGCAGTAGACATGATTGCATATGTCCCAAAGAGGAATAAAAACCTACAAGGAATGGAAGAAACCATAGATTCAGATGACATCTCTATTTAGTTCTGTTAAAGGGCTGAAATGTCACATAGCCACTTGACAACATAATTAAGATCCATTAGGCTAACACTTCCCATCAAGTCACAGCAGACCAAGACAGAATCCAGAATGACACAGTCGGCCACTAAATATCAAATTTTGTTGTTAGGTTGTTTCATACTAAAGCATTTCAAAGTTTTCCCAAACTACAGTGGGATTTTTGTGTGTAAATGTATACATTTTGACGTGGACACGATACACAACCCAGTGTCTATAATTTTTCCCTTGCTTGCACACCGGGTGTGCAGTCTACACGTACTTAGTGAAGTTAAAGGTATATCTAAGTTCCCCCGTTCTTACCTGTCTGTGTAATGTGTGAGTCTGATATAAGCAGCAGGTGTTAAATTACAGAGTCATTCTATACACATAAGTTTTAGTTTTAAATAAAATAAGTGTTTATTTTCCACACCCCAAGAGCAGCAGCTCAATGCAAAGATCTTACAGAGTATGGTCTGCCTCATTCTGCTTCCTTTTGCAGAGGACTACACATCCCATGATTCCTTCCCGCACCATCTGCTATCACATAAAATGGATTGGCTGCCTGGGACTGCCAAAATGAATTATTAATTTTATGCAGATTTTAGCAGGGATATTAAGGTGCGTAAACTCTGAAATGCAACTGCTTGCAAACTCAAGAGCTTCAGCAAACATCAGGGTGAGTTTGTTAATGTTTACATTGGGATTTTCACTTTCAAAAAAATGTTTTCATACACTATTCATTCTCCTCTATCAGATACATTCATAATCCAGCTAATTTAAATAAGGAGGGACTCGGGGGGGGGGGGGGGGGGGGGTTAAGTTGGGTATGTTGATTTCTTTGTTTCCTGTTTAATGCTTGGCTGGGCTTTTAATCACCCCCCTATCAACAATCTCAGATAAATTCACTTCTGGTCAATAATTGTAAGCATGAGCTTTATTAGCTCAGGGAAACGATTTTATAAGACTGTAACGTAATTTACCAAAGAAAATCTCTGTACTCTATACTCAGTGACCATGTGCAGTCATACCAGACCGATATGAGGAACATGTTCCAGAGTGTGCCGGTCCTGCTGGTCCCATATCATGACAATTAGCAATACACCTATAAAGAACTTTACCAAAGACATATTCAATCCAAACCCAACATATCAAACAAAATCTATAGTGCAATTTAATCTTCAATAGAAACTATATTGTATTCTTGATAAGTCTGTCTTCTACCTATATGAACACTGTAGTGTTATATTTGAGGTAGATGGCTGGGGGGGGGGGGGAGTTGCACAAGACTCCAGATCTGAAGCCGTACATAAACATGCCGTCATGAAACACTGTTTCTACTGAAAATAAAGCTACATTTTAAGGCATGAGGGAGCGTGTGTATATATTATACACTGGGAATGTTTTCATTGCTACATTTATTAAAGGGTCACTGTAAAACACCAACACATATGTTGTAATCCACATCAGTTGTTCCCAACACTAGAACCAGCCCCTGAGATTTACAAAAAAAAAAAAGTACCGTCACCCCAACAAGAAGTTGATTTTATTTGAAAGAACGTAAAAAATGGTTAAACATTGCACTAGCAGATATTTCCTCTACAGAAAATCATTACTGAAATATTTAATTGTGTGGCTCAGAGTGCTTGATAAGGGTGGGAGAGGGGTCTAACTGTCGGATAACATTGGGGGGTCTTTATTTTTGCCACTACAGAGACAGACAAACACACTGTAATCCTAATACGACCATCAATGTTAAATAGTTGAATATGAATGAGCTGCTCATGTGCATATAAATACAGCAATAACATTTCCCATTCACTTTAGATACAAATAGACAACGGTCAGATTTTCATGCTCTTTAATAATAACCTAAAAAAAAAAAAAAAAAAGTCCATTAAATGTAATTTCTTGGAGCAAAATTGTAAAGTTACATATTGTAACGGAACCCATCACTGTTTTACGCTGTTTATGGTTATTTTATTCTTGGTTAAAATATGATCCTAGTAATATACTTGTATGTATGTTGGTTTATGCTCTGCAGAATATTGGCCCCAGGCTGGTGCAGACCTTGGCAGGAGAGATAATCCTGTTACAGATAAGAACGTTTATTCATTCTCAAACATAAGAACAGAGACAGCTGATTTAATTATTGTCTGATTATATCAAGGAGCCTCAGGGAGGGGTGACCACACCTATTGTTCTCTTTATGTGTATTGTGTGACCAACTATGGGGGAAGAGATGAGTATAAATATTTCTGCACATAACAAAATAAAGTCAGTTCTGCTCCTGAAACTGTGTGTCGTCCAGTTATTGGATTGCGGTTGGGATATTGCTATTATTTTACCTGTTGGAAACCTTGCCTGTGGATTTACTATTTACTTGTTCCTGAGCCTCACTGGGATTATAAGCGGAGATAACCTGGGGAATATTGCCTCTCCGCTACAATATTTCTCCACCTTTTAATCAGAAATCTTTTCCTTCCCCAAGAGGTCTCTGAATTATAGTCATTAGTAATGTGTACTGATTAATCCTTGCTATCCAATGTGCTGTGGCGGTCATGTCAAAGCAACAGCAAAGGTCCCAGTTTATGAAGGAAAGCTGAATAATGTAAATCATACCCTAAATGAAAAGGATCCTCCGCAGGGAGTTTATTTCCTGGGGCCCACTAATCCTCCATAATGTTAGATAGTGACTGGCACACCAAAATAACGTTTTTTTTCAGGTTATTCTTAAAACGTATGAAAAAATGGCTCTATGTTGTGTCCTCTGTTTTTCTAAAAATTAATCAGTCCTGGGAAATTAATTTTATTGCTGTAGTTATATGCAAAATAAGCAGCTTGTGCATATTAATTAGCTGCTTTGCTGTGACCAAAATAAAGGCCTGCAATGGTATCTGGCAGGTAGACTCCACCCTCACCCTTTAGCACTCTGCATCACATTAACATTCAAGAGATGCAAAATCAATTCTAAAATGACAACTTCCTATTGGGGTTAGAGTTGCTTTAAACTGACAGTTCAGGCAGACTCCTAGGGAGTAATTATTAGTGTAATTAATCATTGCTCAAAACTAATAACAATTCAGGAATTGTGAGTGGGTCAGAAAGGTTGATTGCCAGGAAAAAATTATGTTTAAAATAAGCTGACAATGTTGTTAAATGCATTTTCGTACAATTGATAATTGTTAAATTACAGCTTTAAATTATACCATATAAAAAAAAAAAAAAAAAAAAAAAAAAAAAAAAATTATATATATATATATATATATATATATATATATATATATATATATATATATATATATATATATATATATATATATATATATATATATATATATATATATATATATATATATATATATATTTATAGTTGCAGATTTAAAAATGACCTAAATGAACGTTAAAGTCCCAAATCTAAAGTCAGTCATTGATGGAAAACGCATCTAAAAAATACTAAAAATCACCAGCATGAAACACCACGTTCCCCCTTGCCAAGTCTCCAATTTGCTGCATTGTCGCAGGTCCTCTCCACCTAAACTTTTTTTTTCTCCCCAAAGTACTTTTAATGGTCAAGAAAAGCAATGGAAGCAAAGTAATGTCAGCAATGTGCACAGCTCCTGCCCGTTTTTTTACACTGCTCCTTCCTAAAATATTATACAGATTTTACATATCTAAAAATCACAAGCAGGAACTAAAACACCTTATACTTAAGCAGATTTAGGAGTATTCTATATAACCCCTTTATAGTACTTTCTGTCGTTTTGAATGAAACGTCACATTGTGAAGTAGGTAACAAAATGAATAATAGCAGCTGCGTTAGCCATGAGCATAAAAACAGATTTAGATAAATGTTAGTTTTAGCAAATAGCCTGGAGGCTTCCATACTGGCTCTAGAGCAAAGACGAGTGCCTGGAGCCTGAGGGAGAGGAATTCCAGTTGTACGTGTATAGCAATATTGTGGGATTTAAAAGAATTATATGGAAGTGCAACTGAAATTCCTTTCCCTCAGGCTCCAGGCACTCGTCTTTGCTCTAGAGCCAGTATGGAAGCCTCCAGGCTATTTGCTAAAACTAACATTTATCTAAATCTGTTTTTATGCTCATGGCTAACGCAGCTGCTAATATTGTTCATTTTGTTACCTACTTCACAGTGTGACGTTTCATTCACTGAATACAGAGGCTATCATATGAGGGGAATTAACTTTGTGCAAAATATACACATTTAGGTACTCTCATAGAAAGAAGCAGGCAGCTTCCATGTGTAATGAGCAGTAGGGTTATATTTTATTATTAAATATTTTAATATCCCCTACTGTTTATTGGACATGGAAGCTGACCGTTTCTTTTAATTTTACATTCAATTTGAACTTGCCTGTCAAAAATGACGGGATTAAAATTGTAAGACTGGCAATGCTGTTTGCCAGACAACGTGAGGCTTTTGCTCCTCTGGTCACCTTTGGCACTCATCGCAAGACCTGCGGCGACTACCTTCGGCGCTCATTACGAGCCTCTCCCCCGTGTACTTCAACTCTCCTGCTTTGCACTGATCACCTTTGGCGCTCATCGCGAGCCCCCACTGAGCGCCTCGTGGGGCTCTCCCGAGCCTTTCCTCCCGCCTACTGTACGGGCCGCTCATTGCGGGGATCATTAACCTGCAAGTTTAGAGCTTGGGAATGCCATGTGTCGCTTTCCACCATCTCCCCCCTGTCCCTTCCCTCTGTGTCTCTGCTGAATGTTTGCGTGGCGCGCCTGACTGCCGTTGGTTTTATTTTCTTAGTCCCAAGTGCCTGGCATTGTTGTAAGTGTTTGAGTGTTCGGTGTGGTGTATTTTCTAAGTCCCGCGTGCCTGGCGTTGTTCGTGTAAGTGTTAATGTCTTCAGCATTGAATATTTTGTATGTTTTGCGAGCCTGGCGTTGCGGAGCCTTGTTTTCATGCTGCTTCTGAAGTTTTGTGTTTTTTGTCAGACATTTTTTTCCCCTCGCTTAGGCGATTTTCGAGTGACGGGGAAAAAAAACTGACAAATATGGGTATAATTCACTTGCAACCTCACTCCCAGGCTTCCTGGGTCTCCCCCAGAGCTGTGTGTGAGTGTGTTAGAAATTTTTGTACATTTTTTTTTTGGGGGGTGGGATTTAGAGTTGAGCGATTGAACAGCGCTGCGAGGCTCGCATGTGTGACGGCGCCGCTGGCTGCAATGCGCGCCGTTGGTAATGAGCGCCATTGGTGCTCATTGCAGCCTAAGTGCTGCACAGCTGCTTCACCTCACTTCGCGAGGGAGGCAACTGCGTTACCAACATCGCAAACGTTGCGAAGAGCTCAAAGAAAAAGCCCACAACTATATATATGTGATATTATCATTATTAATATTCAATAGAAAATAAATAAAACTGGCAGCTTACATATGCAATAAAAATGCAATATTAAATATACTAAAATATATACCTACATACACACAATCATTTCAGTGGCCCTACAAACTAGCTCTGTTGGAAGAACAATTATCAAATAAAACCAAATTGTTTTTCCTGAGAATTGCAAAACCAAAAGATGATTTTCAATCAATCTCAGGATTTCCCCACAATTCCATAATCAGTTCTTACAGGAAGGAAGGAACTCCGATAAATGACTTTCAGATCAGTAACAGAAACAGGAAGTTTGGATCTATACAAGGCAGGAGAGAGGAACTGAAACCTCAGCAGTGCCCGGTGCTTCATGACTGTGTGGGTGCAGGTGGCACGACAGATGCATGAAACCAGATAGGACATACAGTATTTATGTCATATTACCAGGGCAGATGGAGGAAACTGGCTCATAAATATAGAGAAAAGAAAACGATTTATTGTTCTGCATTTGTTGTTCCCTTTACTCTTATAATAAAAAAAATTCAGTATTGGGAAAAACAAGAAAATAACTTATTGTGAATGAATTCTATGAAAAAAAAAATTGTCATTTGAAATTTTCATAACTTTTGAAAAAAAAAAAAAATTAAGAGAAAATGTTTTAGGACAGAAGAAATAAAAGGGCACTTCCTTTCAAATTATGCTTACTAGCACCTCTCTTTTCTTGAATAACCAGAATAAAACCAATGTACATGAAATTTCAAAGGAAAATTATTTTGGGAAAAGCTGGTAAATACCTTCGGGTTGATTCAGAGGAATCAAACGTCTGATATCGTATTGCTTTTATTTTGTTCTCCATAAATTAATTATATATATATATATATATATATATATATATATATATATATATATATATATATATATATATATATATATATATATATATATATATATATATATATATATATATATATATATATATATATATATATATTTTTTTTTTAATTATTTTTATTTTTTTGTCATTTAAAATTATGTGTCACAACTTCACAATCTATCAATTAAACCGTTTTTTGTTATATATATTTGGGTTAGTCTGTATATCGACAGATCTTGCACGACAAATGGTTTCAGTTTGGTCCTTGATCTTTACTCAATCTCTGTGCAGCAGATTATTTGTACAAATAGAACTTTATCAGGTCAGAGCACTGACAATAAATTATCATAGACCTGCCCGCTTAGGACATTCATCAGGCCAAATCGAGCCCACTGACTAATGCTCTCTTAGCCTTGGCTGTCTCATTACTTTTCTATTCCTTTTAAAAAGCTTCATGGTTCAAAAAAACGTGGATCCTAAAATCTTCACAAAGATAATCTTGGTAAAAAAAGAAAATGAAACTGATCACTGTACAGACATGTTGGATCATTACAGGTATGTGGCAGTCTTTGTGATCTCCTGTGTGTGCGTCTGTCTGTTCGGGCGTCTCATATCAAATAATTTTATTGCGGAATTCTGTATATTGGTAATTAAAAGTACTTTTGAAATTTCTTATGCGAGCTCCACCCCCGAGGCACCTATGTAGGCAGAGCGGCCTAGCCAATGAGCTGTGCAGAGTTGCGTACCTTCCTCTGACTGGCCACAACTAAATTAGCATAAAATGTATAATTTTGCTTGGATTTTGAGGGGTGTTCCTTCACAAAACACAACTGAAACATTTTTTAAAAATGCAAACTTTAGGTAAAGTTTATAAGTGTTCATTTGGGGATTTTTCATACATTTTCAGATGCGTCAATCCATAAAACCTCCACATGCCTTTAACAGATATGTTTGGTACAGCATCACGCCTATACTTACAAATAAAGAACATACAATTATTTTCATGAACAAGTAATTGCTGACCTTTTAAATTTGGAGACAAGAAATGTTGAAATTACCACCATATGATGCTCACATCTGTCTCTCTGGCACTAGGACAATGTGGTCTGAGGGAGCAGACTTATAAAGCCAGGCGCTGCCTTTTGTCCACATGCCAAAGCCAAATAATGATGTGTCTGCAAAAACACGCGCAAACAGCCTAAATATAAATAAAGTGATATAAGGTGAAGTTATACTGTAGCAGTGCTTTAAAAAGGATGCTGTTTATACCGTTTAAAAAAAAAAAAAAGCAAATAGTTCCTGTATGAGTCTGCCCACTGCTGTGTATACACAGGCTCTAGGATTGGATGTGCAGTGTTATAGCCTATCACAAACCAGGTCTCAGCAGCATGTTGCAGAGAGATTATCACCGATTTGGTAGTATGAAAAACTACACCCAGTACTACAGAGTTTGCCCTCTGCAGCTCATGAAGACACAGACTTATACAGGGACTATTTGTTTGATTTTAGATCGTAAAAACAGAGCTTTCATTTTTTTTTTTTTTAAACACAACAATAAATTAACTTTTCAGAGGGAGCCAAGTACCCGTCAGCTAATGAGCAGCAATAAGTCATACTTGTCTTCCAAATGAGACGTATGTACTACACTATGCTCTGTGTATTTGCCATTGGTTTTAAGAAGTTTAAACAGGTTTTATTTTAATCCTTTTTCATGCTAGAATCAGCTTTTGTAATACTAAACACATGCTCTCTGAAATGAATGAAAAACAATAACATTTTACTTTAATCTTAACACAATGAACTGAACATTTTTCGGTATTACCGTAAATCACATTGTATAACTAAAAAAAAAAAAACATCATGTGATTAAGTCAGGTCTTCCATAAGTGACGGCCAGAAAAAACACACACACTCCCCCACCCTGTTAGGCAGGAAGCGCAAGGCAGAGCCTTGTAATGCAAAAATGGGAAAGTCATAGAACATCCCGAGGCAAAATAAATAAGATTCAATGGACAGTTGAAAAGGAGAAATCAGTTTATGTGAAACACAGAGTCATGTGTGTAAGAAAGAATTTTATATGAGAAAAAAAAGAAAGATACTTATAACTTTTTAGACGGGGATTGGGGAAAAAAAATGGGCTAGCCATGAACGTACTGTAATTTAGATAAATAATCTGAGTATTGCGGTATACAAGGATACCTTTTTTAATGGGCAAAAAAAAACATTTAGTTGATTTTCAAGTCAGAAACAACACTGATTAAGGCATGAGAATGGGAATATACAGAGCAGGGATTTTGAGTAATAAGGAAACTACACGGGATAGAAGGCAGGCAGCATAAATAAAGTACTTGGTCGATCAAGCGTGTGAGTTGTGTAATATAGTTACTTAGTATTTGAGGTTGAATAAAGACTTAGACCATCAAGTTAAAAGAAAAAAAAAAAAATTTGAAACATTGCCAATTGTCTCATAAGGGGGAATGCCCTTTTTATTTAAAAATATATCTAACCCCTTTTTAAAGTTATCTATCGAATCCGCTGTCACCACCTCCTCTGGTAGAGAGTTCCACAGATTAACCACCCTTACTGTGAAGAACCCTTTTCTTTCTTTAAGGTGGAATCTTTTTACTTCTAACCTATAGGGATGTCCTCTTGTCAGTTGAAAACCTCTTGGCAGAAAAAGTTCCCTTGACAAAGCCTTGCATTGACCCTGGATATATTTATATAAGGTAATCATATCCCCTCTCAGACGCCTTTTTTCTAGAGGAAATAAGTCTAATTTAGTTAGTTTTTCTTCATAACTTAGCCCCTCCATTCCCCTTATTAGTTTTGTAGCCCTTCTCTGTACTTTTTCCAGCTCTAAAATGTTGTTTTTATGAAGTGGTGCCCAAAATTGTCCTCCATATTCCAAATGAGGGCGTACTAGGGATTTGTATAGTGGCAGAATTATATTTACATCTCGTTGCTTCTATACCCTTTTTAATACATGCTAATAGTTTATTCGCATTTACAGCTGCTGCTTGGCATTGAGCACAGGTGGTTGTCCACAAGTATTTCCAGATCCCTTTCAATATCCAATACCCCTAGATTTGCTCCATTAAGAATATAAATTGCATGGCTATCTATACATAAAAGGTCATAGACAAGAGATACCGGAGTTTTCTTTGTGTCCACTGCCTTGTAAATACCCACAAATGTTATTCATTTGAAAAGCAGCAATAAAACCTGAGGAATAATGTGACAGGATCACAGAGGTTTTGATAATGTGCCATAAAAACCCAGTCCATGTCAAGTCCTGGATATTTAGTGTTGAAGAATATGGTCATCATTACAAGTGTTTTTCTTTCCTGGCGTTTTTGAAATTTCCTCAGAGTACTTTGATTTTTAGGTTTTGGATGGAGTGATCATTCTGGGTAAAATGGTGTCCAACTGGGGTATAGTAACTGTCTTCATTGTGCTTTTTGATATAACATCTGTGTAGATTCATCCTTGGATGCAGGTTTTGGCTGGTTTTCCCCAATATACCATCCCCTTTCACATACAGGGAATTACCACAGTGGATCATTAAAGGTTGACAAGGTGAACACTTAAAGCAACTAAGCAAGATCCTCTATGGTTCACACACAAGGGAAGCTAAATCTGATGGATATTTCTCCCTGTGAAGCGCACAAGAGGCTGCTCTCTGAGTAGGTTATCATTTCCACAGAACTAACCTATTAAGGTTAGTTTGTTCTTCAACTGAGCTCCTCTATTTTGTTTATTCAAATGACCCTCAGGGCTTAGACTCCCTAAGAATGATGGTAACTCCAGACGTGGACTCCTTGCTCACTATGTCTCAGGAAGTTCAGCTACACCCTACTGACGAGGCCCATTGCAGGATATTTCTCTCTGCTATAGGTACAAGCGAGATAAAAAGTGGGTAGTTTGTTCTCGGAGCGCCTCTATTTTTGTTGTTGCTTATACATCTTGGACTGCATAGTCTGACATTTTATTTTCAACTTTAGGCACCATCAACCAACTACCTTAAGTCTATTCATAAAATCCACTATAGAAGGAACTTTTAACCCAACAGTTTCAGTTTTATTAAAAGACCAGAACTTATCTGATATTTTTCCAGCGCTTGTTCAGTGATCTGAATTAGTCTGGACATGACACAGATATCAGACTTGATTATATCAACAGACGGAGACATATTGGTCATGCTTCAAAAGTTGGCACTGTCCAATAATTTTCACTGAAAGTAAAGTTAGTTTATACAAACCACTAGACCATCAAAGAGTTCAAAGGTAAACTATAAAGCGAAGGAGACTATATGTGCACCATTATATAAAATAAAAAAATCACACACACACACACACACACAACAATAAATGACATCTTGAAGTTCTTAAAGGGATATGAAAGGTCCTTGGATTTTGCGAGGCATATCTGTGGTATCCATTTTTATCTACTTTATTAAGAAATGCTTATAAGGTCTATTTTTCCTGTCTAAAAGCAAACAAATATTACCTGCTTGATTCTGCCCTCTGCAGCTCATGAAGACAGACTCTGCTGCACTTGCTTTCTCCCGAATGGCCAAAACAAAATTATGATTTTTATGCTAATCTTAGCAGGGATTTTCAGGGGTGTAAACAAACATAATTTGCAGCTTGCAAACTGAAGGGATTTAGCAAATATCAGGGTTTGCAAAATGTTCATTTTGGTATTTTTGCATGCAAAAAAAAAATGTTTGCATGCATTCATAATCCAGGAAACTTAGATATGCCTTTAATAAAATAAAGCACATAAGTAAAATCGACACACAGGGATATTATATACCTTGTAAACTTCAGAAACCTTCCATATCCCTAAAAATTGGATTACAGCATATTTTATTTCTGCTGGGAGGCAACTCCATATGAAGCCACCATATTTTATATAAAAGGTAGTCCATGCTCCTTTGTCTTTTAAAGGTCTATTCCAAGCAGTTTGATTAAAGTCCTGCTTCTATGGCTAAATTCTTAATACAGAGCAAATGTTTATATTTTTTCAGAACTTAAAAATTTCTAATAATAAAAATAATAAATAAATAAATAAAAAAAGTGTTCTACACCACAACTATTGACACACAATAATAAAGGGGGTCGCTACAAGGACACCAACGACAGTGACAAGGCCAATGTTGCATTAACATTGAACTAAAGACATCTGATACTGAAGTTTTAAAACCGCATCAAAACCATCACATGGTACGTGATAAAATCTGGTTCATTTTCTATTTTTAACAAAGATTGAGATTTTTTTTTAATATTAACCTGTGTAGAATTTAAATCTGTTCTACAAGGTATGCACATCTTCTGGACCAATACCTTGTTGTGGTGGAGGAGCTTTTGTACCTCAATGAAGCTGTGAGCCATACCATGTAGGGTCACCTAACATGGGCAGATCATAGCTGAGAGGTCAAATAAAGCATGGTCCACTAGAAAAGGAACTGGCAACCCTCTCCAGTATCTTCACCAAGTAGAGTCGGACACGACTGAAGGACTGAACAACAAGATATTATATATAAACATGATTAGATAAGTACTATTTCCCTTTAACAATACCATACGAAGAAGAAACAATGTTCTATAGTTATACCAACCACTGTGTAATGTAAATCCGAGGGTGATAACATCATGTCTTCAGGAGTTACTAAATACTCCAGATTCCAGCCAACTTACAATACAGTTTATCCATTTGGATACAAATAAAGTACAATTTAATGTAAAATGTACAAAAGTAAACACCTAAAGCATAGAACACAATGTACATTTGAAACTTATAAGTTACCTCTGAAAATTATTCCACCTTTCCATTTCCTGTGATCTCTTAAGAACTGCAAAAAAGCTGGAGTCACTAACACTTGGCCTAACCAAAAATATTTTCATTTGTATGACTGCATTAACAGGTGGGGGAAGATAGTTGGTTTTAAATGTATGTATTATAGAAAATATGTATTTAGTGCTATATTCTTATAGTATAGTAGACACACATTTCGCTGACGCGTCTACAGAGGCCCTCCATAGAAGTATCAGCAAAACAGGTGTCCAGTCCTTTTAAGTATCCTAAAAGAATATAGCACTAAATACACAAGTTGCTCACTTCCCTTTTCCCAGATTATCAGTCTGCGACTCTTAGTGCTTAACATATTATGACTCACAATAATCTATTTGATATCTAGACCCAACATTGGATTACATTTTATGGACTCATACATTTAAGAATACAAGTGGCATATAAAACACTTGTAGTTTGATCAACTATCTTCCTACAAAACATTGCATGGCCCACACATACCATCTTATAGAATATAATTTAGACCAGATGGGCTCATATTCTAGAAGTAGTCAAGATACTGCCACTGTATATCATCTAGAATATATACTGGTATACAAACATGGATCAACTGGATCATTTAGAAACAGAGCCATTACTTAACAGCAAACTCTTTTGCCAAACAGCTTATTTATTCAGTGGCCATTTCCTGTTTTCCATCCTGTTGCCATACATGTACACATAGTCCTGATTACCGCTACTGTACACTACACCTGGAGCCATAAAAATATTGTAAGGGATTAAAGGGATATGAAGGTTCTCTGTTTCTAATAATAAAATGACCTGTTTGTTTGCAGATCTCAACATCATTTTATTAAGTGCTTAAAAGCTGTTTTGCAGACGGAAACCTACCCAAATAAGCTCCTCCCCCAGCGGCTCATGCGGGTTCTAGATGTACTGTACTAGCCACCTACAGGCTGTTTCTTAACAACATATTTTGAAATGCTGCTGAGAGGAAATCTTGGTTGGTACATCTAGTACTATATCACTGTGCATGAGCTACAGGGGTGGGAGCTGTGCTGGGACTATTTAGAAGGTCTCAGAGTAAAAACAGAAATTTTAAGCACTTGAGAAAAAAAGGTGTTTAGATCTGCAACAAAAATGTAGGTAGTTATTTTAATATTAGAAACAGGGAACCTTCCATATCCCTTTAATGTAGCTGACTTCATAGTTATGTGTGTATTCTCTAACAGAACCGGATCTGGGGAAGTAGAACAGAAGAATACATATCTTTACAATTAGATTATTGAAACTAGAAAAACAAATATAAATATATTTCCCATCTAGGACCATTAATTATTAATTCCCTGACCCATAGGAGCCCAGGCTCCAAAAACTGCCCTACTAGCTCTTAAATATGTTATAGATCTGTAATGTATCCGTATGAATGAATGGACTCCATCCTAACTCATGTTGTCTGGCTCCTCGCCATATACGCAAGAATAGGCTCTGCAACACAAACATTACTATATATATATATATTTTCACACACACACACTTCAGGGTTAATGGCTGCCACATTTGTAAACACTTTCTTATATAACATTGTGTGTGTTTGTGTAATATATATATATATATATATATATATATATATATATATATATATAGAAAACGAATAATACATTAATAAGCTCATTTGCATGTCTAAAAGGCGGGGACATGCAAATGAGAATACAATGTACCTCACTCTTTTAATCCAAAAATAGCAACTTTATACATTGCTCCCTTAAAGCATATGCCCGCTGTGTGTGTGTGTGTGTGTGTGTGTATATATATATATTACACACACACATATACAGCAGGAGTGGACAGACATATCACTCACACATGAGCTAGGAAGACTTTATAGCAGCCTGATCAGGTTTCTAGGAGGGAGCCTTGACTGAAATGTATTATACTTTGGAGCATTATCTAGGAGCCTTAAGTACACGTTAGGAGCCCATGCCCAAAGAAAGTGTGCACAGATGTTATAAGTATGCACATGCAGGCCTCCGTCCTGGGTCCTACACAATCTGTCTCTCAGAACAGCTAGGTGGCTACTAAGGGATGGGCAGACAGACCAGTTCCTCCATCTTTTACACAACAAACTGTGAAAGGATGTAGAACATGTTATGTTATATATATATATTGAGCTCCTACGTGTATTTGCATAGGGCTTGTCTAGCCTGTCCTCAAGCAGGGAGTGTCCCCAGGCCTCATCAGGCCTCGGTCAGTCAGGGAGTGTCCCCAGGCCTTGGTCAGTCCCAGGCCTCGGTCAGTCAGGGAGTGTCCCAATGTCTTGGTCGGTCAGGGAGCGTCCCAAGGCCTCGGTCAAGGAGGGAGTGTCGCCAGGCCTTGGTCGGTCAGGCAGGGAGTGTCCCTAGGCCTCGGCCTTTCCCGCAGCGGTATCTCACCGTGAGGCCGGTGCCCAGCACGATCACGTCGTATTCCTCATTCATGGTGTCCGACCGGAGGTTGTCTCGGGTTTCTGCAGGCGGGTGACGGGAGCGCGCTCACGGTCTGCGCGGGTAGTAGATGCGGAAGCGCTGACGGTAGAAAGACAGAACGAGCACGCTCTGACAGCCACTGAACAGCGCGTGCACTCTCGCGTCACCAGTCAGCCAATCAGATTCGGGAAGCGCGGCGGTTGCCACATAGCCGATTGGCTGTCACTTGACTGGAGGCGGTACTATGCGGTCTGTAACCACGTGACGATCCCAAACTGGCAGATCATGGGAGGGGCAGATCTGTCCAATCACAATAGACGGAAAAATGATTCGGCTCTTCTGGTTGGTCGTGCACTCTACAGAGGCGGGACCTGTCGCCTGCAGCGACGCTGTACAGATATCAGTGGGAGGGAGCAGGGTGAGGGTGTAACCTGACAGTCATAGGCCTGGGCACTCAGACAGGCCACAGTCATGGAACAGTGGCAAATAAATAGTATAAAGAAATGCTGTGTGCAAGTCAATGTACAGTTATTAAGATAGAACCAAAAGGCAAATCTAATCTGCCTATTCTATCTACCCACAAATCTAAGCTTTGTGGATTGATATAATGGGCAGATTAGATTTGATAATTATCTTAGGCCTGCCTGAGTTGCTTTAACACAGTTTGTAATAACGTAGTTTTCTTATCACATATAATAGTTGTGAGCAAGTGGATTGTTGCTAACCCTGCGGGCTTGCATAGCGTTTGCGAGGGTCGCAGTTGCTGGCAAGGAGCGCCAAAGGCGCTCCTTGCCAGCAACTGCGGACCTCGCAAAATTGACGGATTTACGAGAAACAAATAGGAGACGCAGAACTTAGAAAAAATAAAAAATAAAGGACCTCGCAAAAATACGACCTTACCGCCCGAAACCCACGCACATCAAAACATTAAAGTTACACCTCAATTTAAATAGAAATAGAAGAGTTTAGACACCCGAAAATCCGCTAAGCAAGAGAAAAAATGGCTGCCGAAAAAAACGAAAACGAGGCTACAGGACCCTAAGGATGCAAAACGGCACCAAACACATACAGATTTTCCGAAAAAGACGAACGAGATCCGAAAACAAGGACGGAACCTGCGCAACCCTAAAAACATTAGAAACACAATAATTACGCACTACAAATACATAAAAAATCTTACCCACAGCAAGAGGGGGCACCCAGGACCTCTGCAAGTGAAGTTACACCTCCATTTAAGTCCAAATTACAGAGTTTAGACACCCGAAAATCACCTAAGCGAGAGAAAAAATGGCCGCCGAACAAAACGAAAACGAGGCTAAAGGACCCTAAACACACAAAACACCACCAAACACATACGGATTTTCCGAAAAAGCCGGCTAAGATCCGAAAACAAGGACGCAAAATCAGCCGCGTACCACACATTAGGCGCCATTTTACAACACTAACTTACACAATGCGGAAGTACACAGCTACCCTAACGCCTTTTACTCACGCACGCACACTATTTACACTACACACTGCACACAGCACTGAAAACACACATTGTATGCCGCAGCAACATGAAAACAGATTGCCAGCTCTTCTGTACAATGCTTCCTGCATATATTACTTCAAAAAGTATATTAATTTATTATTTTATTAATTATTCATTGGCATACAAAAAAAAACACACAACACTGCTCATAGCACACAAACAACCAACATACCACGCGATGAGCACCTAATGATCTTGGAACACCAACAAAATTAATTTCGCACACAAAGAACATTACCTGCCTTACAATCTTATTGCGTCATTTTTTGACGGGCAAGTCAATGCACCCCCTTATATCTCTGCTCTCATCTCTAAATATACCGTATTGGTCCGAATATAAGCCGCGGCTTTTTTCCGATTTGCGAGTTACAGGTGCGGCTTATAGTCGCGACCTTAAAAAAATGACTGCCGATTTGGGGGCTTTGAGAGTTACGCGTGCGGCTTATATTCGCGAATGTAAAATGACTGCTGATATGCGGGCTTTGTGAGCTAAGGTTGCAATTTATATTCGCAAACGTGAAATGACTGCCGATTTGCGTGCTTGAGACTGGGGTATTGTAGCAACTAAATAGCGATTTCCGGTTTTAGTGATTCTAACATCCTGTAACCTGCAAAAGACGTTACCGTACTAATTAGAAAGCCTGTTTCTTGCAATGGCTGATCACTTGGAGAGAGTCTTTTTCTCTCCAATTTTAAGGGTGCGGCTTATATTCGAGTAATGGCTTTTTTCTATTTTATCCCCTTGAATTTTACAGGTGTGGCTTATATTCGGGCCAATACGGTACTCTCCCAACCTCCCTCTTCTCTCTGCTAACAACCTTCTTCCGTTCTCCTCTCTTATCACCTCCTCTCACTCCCTCCTTCGGGACTTTTTTTGTGCTGCCCATATTTTTTGGAACTCCTTGCCTTGCTTTTTTAGATAGGTACCATGTCATGGTGAAGGGGCTTGTGTACCTCAATGAAGCTGTGAGCTATACCATGTAGGGCCACCCAAGATGGGCAGGTCATAGCAGAGAGGTCAGACAAGCTGTGAACCACAGGAGAAGAAACTGGCACCCACTCCAGTGTCTTTGTCAAGAAAACCTTCTGTATATTCACAACCAGGCAGAAGAAATGCCTGGCATGCTGCAGTCCATAGGGTCACGGAAGCCGGACACAACTAAACAACAACAACAACTTTGGTGCTTACAAATTAGAAATAAATAGGATGCAAGGTTATGGGGGATCTACTCTTCAGATGACCCTGTGTGGGGAGGGGTCCTTTCTTTATTGTGCTTATTTAATATTTGTACCATACAAGTTACCAATTGTTGGACTGGACAATTATAGAGCAAACTAGTAACTTTTCATCATAAATGACGGTATCATATACTGTAATTTTATCTTCAATTGTTTGTGCTGTCTCTCTGTCTCTGTGCTGTGTCTCTCTGCACTCTCTCTCCTCTCTCTGTGCGCCCTCTCTCTGCACGCTTTCTCTCTGTGTTCACTTTCTCTCTGCTGTCTATATAGGTGCTGTCTCTCTCTGTGCACTCGCTCTCTGTGCTCTCTCTCTGTGCTCTCTGTCTCTGTGCGCTCTCTCTATGCTCTCTATCTGTGCTCTCTCTCTCCTATCTCTCACTCTCCTGTCTCTCTCCCTTTCCCTTTCTCTTTCTCCTGTCTCTCTCTCTTTCTCTCTTTCTCCCTCTCTCCCGCCTCTCTCGCTCCTCTCCCTCGCCTGTCTCTCTCTTTCTTCCTCTCTCCCGTCTCTCTCCTCTCCCTCTCCTGTCTCTCTCTCTCTCTCTTTCTCCCTCTCTCCCGCCTCTCTCTCCTCTCCCTCTCCTGTCTCTCTCTCCTGTCTCTCTCTCCTCTCCCTCTCCCGTCTCTCTCTTCTCTCCCTCTCCTGTCTCTCTCTCTTCTTCTCTTTCTTTTTCTCCCTCTCTTCCATCTCTTTCTCTCCTCTACCTCTCCTGTCTCTCTCTTTCTCTCTCTCTCTTTCTCCCTCTATCCTGTCTCTCTCCTCTCTCTCTCCTGTCTCTCTCTCTCTCTTCTTCTCTCTCTCCTCTTCCTCTCCTGTCCCTCTCTCTTTCTCCCTCTCTCCCGTCTCTCTCTCCTCTCCCTCTCCCTCTCCTGTCTCTCTCTCCTGTCTCTCCCTCTTCTTCTTTCTCTCCTCTCCTGTCTCTCTCTCTCTTTCTCTCTCTCTCCCGTCTCTCTCCACACTCTTTCCTACCCTCACATGCGGTGTAATTATGCTTGACGCCTCATTATTGGGGTGTAGCTGGACTTCCTTGGGCACAGTGAGCCCCCTGTAACCCTTAGGGAGACAATGCCACAAGGGTCATTTTCCTAATCTAAAACAGAGTGAGAAGTGCCCAGTCTGAGAAATCATTTTCTGTTGATATGAGAACATGTGAATACTGTGAATATTCTCTCCTAAATAGAACCGTTTTTGGAAAGGTCTGGAAACGAGGAGAGAGTCTGATGAAGGGTATCAGTGAGGTCCAGACGAATGTGCAATACAAATGTTGCATGCACGGATGAAAGCAGGGTATGAGTGGAGCTAGTGGACAGATGTGAGGTGGAAGACTATATGGATACAAGGGCTAACATGGCGGGATGCGGTTTCATTGCTTGCCTTATAGATTACATCTAGTAGTTTGACTTTGATTTTAGTGGAGAAGCGTACCTCAAATGGCCAACAAGGAGCAACCATATTATTGAAGAAGTATGCTCTTTTAGGCGGTGTTACCGCACTTATTTTATGGTAAATACACCAAATTATAGAGTGTCATTACCCAGAGGAGGGATCTGATGCCACTCCAGAATTATCTTGCCTTGGCTACAGGAATCCTCTTTTGGACCATGGATGTATGGGCTTCTCAGTGACCGACTTCTATTCCAGGACCATAGAGGGAGGTTAGAAAGTGTTGGGGTTTTCCAAGTAAAGCAGTAGATCAGGAAAATAAGTTTAGCAGTAGAGTTGGTTATGGTTTGGAGAGAGAAGAGTTAGGTAAGTGGGATGCCAATCGGGAGTATCTTACAATAGTCTACTTAAAGAAGAGGTAGAGAGTGAATATGGAAATTAGTACTAGAGAATCTAGATGGAGTTGACAAATACCATTAAATGTATCTGGCAGTTTGCGTGATCTCCTGTGCGTCTGTCTGATTGGGCATCTCATATCAAATCATTTTAAGGAGAAATTCTGTATATTTATCATTGAAAGTACACTTGCCATTTTTTATGTGAGCTCACCCCCCAAGGCACTTGTGTAGGCATAGCTTCCTAGCCAATGAGCTGTGCGGAGTTGTGTCCTAGCCAATCAGCTATCTGTATCACAGCTGCTGCTTTGTCTCAACCAGTGACAACAAAACTGATACATTGTTGTACCTGCCTTTGCTTGGCCACAACTAATTATGAATTTTATGCTAATTTAGCTTGAATTTTCAGGGGCGTTCCTTCTCAATCGATTGGCTGAAAAGTGAAGAAGTTTTGCAAACTTGCATATTGCAGAAATGTTGCCTGTAATGGAAAAAAAAAGTTGTAAAAGATTTATTATATCATTTACAAATGTCAATATTATTCTTATTATAAAAAAAAACACATCAATTCCTTTCAACCTATTGTTTTCAAGGAGTAACGAGAATGATTACAAAAATCACCCCTATGATCTGAGCAAGGGCAGCTCTTTGTTTTTCACATGACTTATACTAAAGACAAGCGGTTCCCAAGCCATGATTTAGGTTTAACACTGCGTGAACACATGAGGAGCAATTAGCATTTAACAGACTCTAGTTGCCTCATCTGTACTCCTTTTTAGAAAAAAAGAGAAGAAAAGACCCTTTATATCCAGTACATTGACCTCTTAAATAATTAGAAAAAAGATATAAAACTTATACATTTATTCATACATTTAAAAACAAATATTTCTTTCTCTGATGTTTTAAAACATATTTAAAAAGAAAAGAAAAAAGCAGATCAGCAAATTCCAGTTGTAATCCAATGTCCTTATCTGTAGAGATGCAGTTTTACAGTCCCGATGGATGTGGATTGAGACCGACCGGTCTCATACAGCTCCAAATCCGCGGGTGATGTCACAACCAGGAAGTGCTGCTGCTCAACACGGCCGACGCGCACGTTTCGCTGCTTGCTTTGTCAAGGTCTCATCTGTACTCCACCAGATTGGCCAGTGAGGTATTGCAGAGGCTGATTGAGTTAACTGGTTAAGGGCAGGTAAATTAATCATGTTTGTGGGTTAAGCCAAAGTTATATTGTTCTGTTTGCCTATAATTTTTCCATCATTCATCCAATAAAAGACTCTGCTAGGGAACATAATCATGGTGGTCTCTGTTTTATTTAGAGGTTATAACCTCTGTTATTTGTAACCCCTTGATCCCTATTCTGCATCCTGATGTTCCTGGAATAGAAGCCGTCACTGAGAAGCCCATCCACTCCCCGGTCCAAGAATGTATTAATTCCGCCAATGCAGGAGAAAAGTGGAGCTGAGTTGGACTCCCACCCCTGGGTTGTGACAATGGCTCATGAGTAAAACAAAGCCTCAAAATAAGGGTGTAAAGGACTGGAAGAAACAAAGGCTGCCATGCACTTAGATAATAGGGCCTCTGGTTAATGTAATTATAGAATAGATTTATAAGCTTCAAAAACTATAGAAGAAAAAAAGGGAAATCATTGCCAGTAATTGCTAATTGCCCAGTTGGGCTCTAACTCTATTGCCTTCAATGCAAAGTCGCATGCAAAAAGAAAACACTGGGCATGCTCAGAGCCAGTAACATGGGAATCTTTGTTTAAATGTTTTATAATATTAGCTTTACAAACTAGAAATAATTTATTTGGCAGTCATTAAAACATTCTGTTTTGAAAGATATGACAAGCACTTGCCAGCTTTCATGGATAAAAATGCTTTTTTAGGACAAAAATGTAGTAATTATATTTGGTAATTATTACTCCAATCCCTATATCTGAATCCGGTCGAGCTTGTTTGGTCACTATAAAAAACTATTTAAAAGAAGCTATAAATCACCAAAATAAGTGCAGATTTTTGCAATGAATACAGTTATTGGTTTGATCAACTAACAGGACATACTCTGAATTATTATAGTTTATTTAAAACTTTTAACGCGCCAACATATTCCATAGCGCTGTACATAAATTAGGTTCAGACAATGATAAATACATATTATCATTTAGCAAAGGAAGGAGGGCGCTGTCTTTGAGCTAGGAATCCAATGTCCATGGGGAATTCCCAAAGTACTCAGGGATAGAAACTCACAGACTTACAATCTAAGGTATAGTAACAATAAGACACACTTCCAATAACTTTATGACCTATCTTTGCAAATTCCTTTTTGGATGTGATAATAAGTAACATAAAAATATTATTTATAAAGTATGTTCCAAAAAATATCACATAAAAAGAAATGAATGATAATGAAGATTTGAAAGAAAACCCAACCCATGCCCACGACTGTGGTATATATGGAATTAGATATATGTGTGTGCAAGCAGTGTCTAAAAATGTAAATGATAATTCCTATAAATCCCAAGTTTGTAGATAATTGTATAGCAGAACATCCAGAGTAGAAAACATATTTTTTTGTGCCCTATGTGGATTTGAGTTAACAAAGAAAATAAAAAACTGGAACTTATTTATGAACTTAAGCATTACTAAACTAAGAAAAAAGGTGTTTTTTTGTCAAACTGTTCAATATACAGCAGCAATAAACAAAAGCATTCACCGAAAGTAAGAAGTCTTAAAGAGCTCTCAGAGAAGAACCAGACCATAATACAATGCAAGAGCTTAACTCTGTTTTATGTGTAAACTAGAACTTGCCCATCATAAATGATGGTATCATATGTTATGTTCAATTGTCTTTCTCTGCGCTCTGTGTGCTCCCTGTGTCTCCCCCTCTCTATCTCTCCCCCCTCTGCTTCCATCCCTCCTCTCTCTTCCTCCCTCACTCCCTCTTTCCCTCCCTCACTCTCTCCCTCTTTCTCCCCCTCTTTCCCTCTCTCTCCCTGCCTCTCTCTGCCCCCTCACTCGCTCCCTCCATCTCCATCTCTCTACCTTTGCCTCCTTCTCTCTTTTTCCCTCTCGCTCCCTCTCTCCCTCCCTCTCTTACTCCTCCTCCCTATCTCTCCCTGCCTCTCTCTCCCTTGCTCTCTCTCTCCCCCTCTCTCCAACTGCCTCCCTCCGTCTGTCTCTGCCTTTCTCTCCCTCTCTGCCTTCCTCCCTCAAGAGCAAATTAGACACAACTTTGCATTTGCTGCTATTTAGCGGCAGTAACTTGTGAGTAACGCCTGCATAGAACGCACCACGCATGCGTTGCTCACAAGCTCATCACTATTATAGTGGACTAGCGACTTGACCATCAAAAATGTCGGCAAGAAAATTTTAAGACTGGGAATGCTGTTTGCCACACAATGCGAGGCTCTGCCCCCTCTGAGCACCTTCGGCAATCATCGCGAGCCTCTCCCCAAGTCTACTTTGGTGTTTTGCAATGATCACCTTCTGCTTTGGCGCTCATCCCAATCCCTGCAATGAGCGCTCATTGCAGATTTCGTGCAACCTGCCATGACGTGCTCATCGCAAAGTCCTGCGTTCCTGGCATTGTTCAGCTAAGTGTTACTGGCTTGGATTAAGTGTTACTGGCTTAAATTAAGTGGTACTGGCTTAGGTTAAGTGTTACAGGCTTTGGCTGAGTGTTACTGGCTGTCTTCAATCTGTTTTAAAGTCCTACGTGCGTGCAGCCTACGTCCTACGGGTCTCACAATGAGCCCTTCAATCTCTTTCCATCTTCCATTAGTGGAGCGTAATGAGGCAAATTACATCTCTGACAGGACAGAGGATCCTTAGAGGGACCCTAAAAAGGCACTATGGCGAGCCCTGCAATGAGCGTCTTCGGCGCTCATTGCAGCCTAAGTCCTACTGGCTTCCGGTGCTCATTGCAGGCCCGCAACTGCAGGGCTCGCTTTGCGAGGCCCGCAATATTTAACATTGCATTACCAACAAACTCGCAATTACGACAACTATATTTGTGATAATCATCAGCTTACCCTACACCATCTTAATTTTTTAATGTTAATATTTCTAAATCACTTTGTCACTTTCTAATTGTCCCGATAACTTATAGCACTGGACTAGAGATGTCGCGAACAGTTCGCCCGCTGACTATTCGCGGCGATTTTTGCACGTTCACATCGGACGGCGAACACATGCGCTTTTGGGTTCGCCCCCTATTCTTTATCATTGAGGAAACTTTGACCCTGCAACTCACAGTCAGCAGACACATTCCGGCCAATCAGCAGCATACACTCCCTTCCAGGGCCTACCATCTGAAGGACAGCATACATTTTAGAATCATTCTGAAGCTGCATTCAATGTGAGAGGACAGATAGTGTAACTGCTGGAGATTTAATAGGGAAATAGATAGCCAGGCTGTGTATTTAGCTTCCACTACAATTAATCTAATTTCAGTTGCCTGCCTGTGTCAGACTCACAGCTTATATTGTGCTCAGTGAAATAAAACAACACTTTTTTGACTGTAATAGATTGAATAGCAATTGCCTGCCTACAAGCGTGTGTGTGAAGCCTATTGCATCTACTCTGCCAACTTTTGCCAGTGCACAGTGACACTCATATCTGGTACAACCGTAGTGTACAGTGACATAAAACAACACTCCTTTGACTGTAATTGATTGAATATCAGTTGCCTGCCTACAGGCGTGTGTGTGAAGCCTATTGGATCTACCTTGCCAACTTTTGCCAATGCACAGTGATACGTCATATCTGGTGGCACCTTAGATTGCACGCGCAGTGCCCCAAATTTGAAGTAGGAGGTCCGACCAAGCATCTTTTTCCATCTCCCTGTTCCAAAAATCAATGCCATATACACGTCCCCTAATAGTGGACGTAACAGGGATTAAACCGATAGTAATAGTACTACTTACCAGTACACACCTTATAATAACGCAGACAGAGGCAACGCAGAGAGAAGAGTCTGAAGCAGAGGAGTCAGAGGAGGAAGGTGGCTTTGAGGAGGTGGGAGACCAAACGCAGCAGGTGTCCCAGGGGGCTTGTTGTCACCTTTTGGGGACCCTTGGCTGGGTGGAGGAAGAGACCTTCAATGACATCAGTGAGGACAAGGAACGGGACATGGCTAGCTTGGTATCCAACCTTGTGCAAATGGGGAGTTTGCGGTTGTGCAAAGGGACTGTTTGCGGTTGTTTGCGGTGCAGTAAACGGGGAGATTGGTCTGTTACTGTGAAGCGGGTGTAACCCTTACACTACCTGATCGATACAACATCATACCTGATGTTTTAAAGCATGTTATTCCAAACAATTTAGGAATGTTAGGTGATTTATGCCCTTTATGGCTTAAAACCAGACTCTGCATCAACTATGTAATTTTCCGTGGGAGTTTTGCCATGGATCCCCCTCCGGCATGCCACAGTGCAGGTGTTAGTCCAGTTGAAACAACTTTCCCATCACTATTGTGGCCAGAAAGAGTCCCTGTGGGTTTTGAAATTCGCCTGCCCATTGAAGTCTATGGCGGTTCGCCAGGTTCGCCCGTTTGAGAACATTTGATTGAAGTTTGCGTCCGATGTTCGCAAACCGAAAATTTGATGTTCGCGACATCACTACACTGGACATTACGTTTTAGCTCATCCGTCTCTTTGATGCCATATGCCTAATTTTCAAAGACCAGAAAATTATGAGAAATCTTTTAATGGCAACCAAGGAATCCTTGGGTTTTGTTGGGGAAAAAAAATGACAGTATAAAAAACACAGTGAGTGCTTAGGAGATTATTTATTATTTGGTTTCCTCTGGTGTAATGACTTTCAAGGTTTTTGATGCCTGAGAACCATTGGCTAGCCATATTCACTTTAATGATAGTCAAGGAGGAAGCTGTTTTATAGTCACAGCTATTTATTGTGAAAGCTTTCAGAGTTCACAGCAATTGAAGTAACTGAAACCACATTTATTCTAAGGCGCCTTCATTTAACAGTCAGGTAAATATACAGCAACGGCGGCCCGAGTGCATTTTATTATTAAAGAGCATGGTTATTTTTTACTTTCGTGATACATTTTCAATGTAGTTCTTAAAAATGCTATAACTGGAGGACTAAAGTGTCGTTATAATGAGGAATAGATAGTGACGGAATAGGATTTCTTGAGACAACGTAGAGTGCGATACTAGTTGTGATTGTAGAAAGTAAGGGGACAGTGAGTTTCAGACGGCATGATTTCTGTCTCCAAAAATGACAAGTATGGGAAGCTTTTGATTCTCGATTGCTGCCACAAGGCAACCTTTTGCTTACCAGTGCCTTTGGGTCTTGCTAAGGATTATGGGGTAATTCAGACATGAACTCCTTGCCTCAATAACTAGGGAGATCCAAGGAGTCATACAGGGATCACTGAGGCGGACACCTGTATATGTTGTGTGCGGTTTACTCCCCTGTGTCTCTCCCCCCCTCCCCTCCCCTGTGTCTCTTCGACCCTCCCCTGTGTCTTTTCCCCCTCTCCCCTCCCCTGTGTCTCCCCCCCCCTCCCCTCCCCTGTGTCTCTTCGACCCTCCCCTGTGTCTTTTCCCCTCTCCACTCCCCTGTGTCTCTTCCCCCCTCTCCCTCCCCTGTGTCACTTCCCCCCCTCTCACCTCCCCTGTGTCTCTTCCCCCCCTCTCACCTCCCCTGTGTCTCTTCCCCCAACACTCCACTCCCCTGTTTCCCCTTCCCATCTTTCCCCCCTCCCCTGTGTCTCTCCCCCCTCTCCCATGTCTCTTCTCTCCCTCTCCCCGTGTCTCTCCCCCTCTCCTGTGTCTCTTCTCTCCCTCTCCCCATGTCTCTTTCCCCCACCTTTCCCTTCCCCCTGTGTCTCTTCCCCCCTCCTCTCCCCTATCCTGTGTCTTCCTCCCCCTCTCCCCAGTGTCTTCCTCCCCCCACCCCATATCTTCCTCCCACCACCCCATATCTTCCTCCCCCTTTCCCCATCACTGTGTCTTCCTACCCCTCCCCTCCTGTGTCTTCCTCCCCCTCTCCCCTGTGTCTTCCTCCCCCTTTTCCTGGTGTCTTCCTCCCCCTCTCCCCTTTGCAGCTCGCGGCTATTGCCACAAACTGCGAATGCGCCATGCACACACTTACCACAATTATTATACTTGATTATTATTCAATACATTTCTTTAAAACAAAAAATAAAATAAAAAAGTTCATTTGTAGAAAAAAACAAGGACTCATGACGACCCTATTAATTATTTTTCTGTTATACGTTAAAACCAATGTGAGTAAAAGCACAGTATGTTGCAGTTGAGACATCCATAAGGCACACTGCTTCTCTTTTTCCTGTAACATAACCGGAGAGAGGAGGAAAGACAATCCCACACTGTCTAGATTTCATGTATAGATCAAATATTCCTCCTAATTTTTTTTGCAATGTTTATATCGTCATCTTTTCAATGCACGGCAGGACTTTATGTTACAGTGGCCCAGCATCAAATATTGTGGACCTTGTCCTGTGAGGACACAACCTAACCCTCCACAGTATCAGACATCGATATTTTATGAATGATGGGCAGCTAATGTGTCCAAAGTCTCCTCTCAGTACGAATGTGTGGCAAACGTCCACTACATTGTGTCATTAACTTTATAAGTCACTGGGGCACGTGATGCAACATATGACAAAGTCCCTCACATGTCACTCATTAGTGTACCTTGATATACTGACCGTAGGGTGATTTTGTGTGAATAAGCGTAAAAAAGAATAAAATGAGCTCCAGAAAGAGGCTGACACAGTAAAGGCTCAATTATTGCAAACATTTAAATTTATATAATTATAATTATAATTCGATTCACAGCCACAGGTGCATGTGATGCTGTAAAAATAACTTTATTGGCTCAGTTGCCAAAGTCTCATTTGCATTTCCCCGTCCAGTTTCCCAGGGTGCAGTGCAATATCTGTATTTCTTGGAAATACGTTTTTTTAACTTATTTTTAGACATTCAAATGTGAACACAGAGATACCATTTATTTGCTAAAATAACAATACATTATCCAATTGCTTTAAATGAATTGCACTTTTGCCAGTTGCTTATTGTTTTTGTGATATCAGTACAACTTCGGCACTGTCCAGGGGACAGTTATACAGAACATTTGTTATATTTTATTATAAGGGAGTTTCAACTCTGTATTTAAATGAAAAAGGTGAAGAGACACATAAAGTATAATTTTCAGTTTAAGATAAACTTTTGTATTATAAACTTTTTTTTAAAAATGTGACAGGCAAGGTAGGAAGAGACTCGTTATCCACTCACTGTATTCAACATTTAAAGGGACTCTGTCACCCCCAAAACAAGTTGCTTTTTAGGTTATTCTTAAAGAGCATAAAAAATGGTTATATGTTGTGTTATCCATTTTTTTCTAAAGTGACATTAAATGCTGTTGCTGCATTTATATGCAAATGAGCTATTCACGCCAATTAGTTACCGGTAGCTCCTTTGATGTGCTAATTAGGATTACAGTCCGCTTGTCTGTCACTGTAGTGGCCAAAATAAAGACCCCCAATGTTATCTGGCAGTTAGTGCCCTCTCCCACCCTTATCAAGTACTCTGATCCGCATATTAGCATGCAGGACATGCACAAACAATTTTAAATATTTTCAAATTAAATCAACTTCCTGTTGGGGGTGACAGAATCCCTTTAAAAATTAAGGGGTGGGACCACCATCTGCTGAGGCCATTGTTCAAACTAGTACTATAATTACTCCATATGGCAATGCAGATTAGATAACTAAGTTGTTATTCTGGAGCATAAACCTACATTGGCTGAGCATCTTCAATTAAAGGGAGTGTTCAGCATACTAGTGTGATCAATGGCCTCAGAAGACACTGTCCCTGTCAATGCATTTTTTTCCAAGCATTGGTTGAAGAAGCTCCTCTTGCCGTGGGTCTGATACATATTTAAAAAATAAAATGTATCTAATGCTTTTCAAAAATATTTGTGCACATTTAAGGGAGGTTTTCCATATCTTTGGTCATGACATGTCACATCATTGCATTTCTTTACTCTCTGGGATTGAAGAGCCTTTGAACTTCAGGTTTCCGGGCTAGTTCCTGAGCATAGGACCCTTGGCAGTCAGGAGAGTCGGCGAGTCCAGAATCCAAGAGGATTTGCACACACACCGCGTGCTGACCGGCGCACGCCATATGCAACGCTACGGAAAAAACACAGGAGTGTCACTGAGCCGTACACCCCCCACTATGGAACAAGCCACGTGGACCAGGGTCTGTTCCCCGTCATAGGACCACTATAAAAAACTCCAACATTAGTAGCTATGAAATCTATGAGCATAAAAGCATTTTCAGAGACAATGTTAAATGTAAAAGTATATACAATGTTCTCTGTTTTTAATACTAAAATAAACTACCTAATTGTTTGCACCTAAACATTATTTTATTATCAAGTGATACTCACTGAAACCTTCCAGATAGTCCATGCAAAGCTCATGCTCACAGTGTTGCAATTGGTACCAGATGTACTAGCCAATGAAAGACTGTTTCTCAACACCTGCTGAGAGACAATGTGGTACTACAGAGACACTGTGTGCATCAGCTGCCAGGGGCAGAGCTTTGCAGGGACTATTTACAGGTGGCAGTGTGGAGAGGTTTAGCACTCTGGGGATGTGTATTAGGGAAGGTGTGAGAGAGCAAGGGCTGCAAAGTGACAGCATTGTTTTTTGCACAATTCTCTAGCTCCGTCACTGCTCAGATAGGTTCAATATATCCTTACCAGATCTTCCTTTTTGATCTTTACAGTGTAGATCAGCTCCAAGGGTTAATAGCGTGGAGATAGTGCTGGCGTGTCCTTCCTGTACCATCAAACACAGTCATTAAATGACTGAAAACAGCAGTGTACATCATTATAACATGGACAACAAGAGGCCATCTGTTGGTATGAGTCTTGCAATATTCCCAATTGCTATGGTCACGGAGAGTCGGACACAACTGAATGACTAAACAACTACAACAATAGTGCTGAGGTTATGGGGACATCCAGTACATGGAATATTATCTAGATATTTTCATTTCCTTACCATCATCTGAACCGTTCTCCAGTTGCTAATTACTACAAGTATGTAGTATACAATGAGATTCAACCCTCACTTTACAATAAAGCCTCCATATTGTACGGTAATACTTGTAAATTAAAGTGAGCCATTTGTTTTTGTTTTAAATAATATTTAACTAGACTTAGCAGAATTGGAATATAACATATAAGAATGAGCAAAGGACACGTCCACAAGGGAGGGCTTTACATTACAAGTGTTGTACTGCAGCACAGGGGTGAAGCTACCGCCAGTGCATATGGTGTAGCGTAGAGCCTGGGGGGGATTTCCTCATCGGCTTCAGGTCACTGTGGTGGTGGTGGTGGGGAAATATGTGGGCACACTTGTGACAGGAGTAGCCAGGAAGAAAGCAAAGGGTGGGGAGCTGCTTTGGGGAGGGTCTTGGTGGAGGGGATCTGGTTTGGGAAGGCGATCCAGTTTAGGAAGGGGAACTGGTTTAGGAAGAGGTTTTGGGATGGGATCTGCCTTGGAGAGGCAATCTGCTTTGGGAAGACGTCTATGGGTGGCTATCTGCTTTGGAGAGATGATCTACTTTGGGGAGGTATCTTGTGAATGGGATCTGGTTTGAAAAGGTGTATTGGGGACACAATTTGCTTTTTGAAGGGGTTTTGGGGAAAGGGTCTTGGGGAAGGAATCTGCTTTGGAGTGGGGTCTTCAGGAGGGCAAGGGAGCTGTTTGGGAATGGGACTTGGGGTATAAGAAAATGAAGTGGGAACAGAGGCTTTGGAAGGGGGTATTTTATTAGGGGGTCTCTTGTGAGTGTCACCAGGGGTAGCGGAGAAGGTAATGCTGAGTGTGTTGGCACCTGGGGGAGGGCAAACCTTTTTTTGTACCGGGTCTCTCCATTCACTAGCTCTACCACTGCTGCTGCATGACGACACACAGCATGTCACTATCAGTAGAATGCAGTTAACAAACAAGAAGCGTAGAACCCCTCCCCTGTGGGCAGAACAAGAAATAAATGAGGTTTCAGGTCAGAATCTTTTACTCTGGTTGCTTCTAAGAGGTAATGAAGTATACATTTTCTGACAATGACAATTACAGGATAAAGTTAATTAAGTAAATTAGTTAAAGCATTTATATAAAAAAATATGGAATCTGTAATAAAGTTAACTAATTATAATATCGAAATATAACAAAAACACACAAATAATGAGTACTTATGACAATTAAGGTATAGACAAGAATTTGTCTATTTATTATGTAAACATGTTTCAATAAGTATATATATGTTACGGGCGATGTGTAGAAACGTTGAATCTTTTAACATGGTCATTCTGTAGAATCCATTCCATCGAATCACCGAGCAATGTGTTGACTGCGTTGTTTTATATGTTTTCTAGTAGCAGGTGCCATGAGCACAAGACAAAATTGGCTAGACTGTGAATTAGGGGAAAATGTATTACATTATGGTCTTAAATTTGGCATGAACCACCCCCAGAGGCCAGAACCTACATTATACTGAAAACAGTAAGGATCCAATTTAAGAATATTTTGTCATTATTAAATTAACGTTGGATTTAAGGGAAGGTTAAAGTATATATTCATCCTCCGACGTGGCGTAACTCGACGGCGCTTAGGGCCATCACTATGTTCGGCGTGGGCACTCGTCGCCCCCAGCTCCTTGGGTGCGCCTCTCATAGCTTTAGGCCCCATCTGTCAGCGCACCCTCTATATAATATTGGGTTGTTTTGGTAACTAAAACACAGACAAAGAATATTGGTTTATGTTAACTGTTTTGTTCAATAAAAGTTATATGGCATATTAAAATCATGCAGTGAACGAATGTGTTTCCAAAAAGTGCATGTGCAGAGCTACCCGTCAGCACTGTCATTCAAAGTGCCACAGTTCTTTGCCTTGCTCTAATAAATGATCCTTATGATTTACTATGGTTGATTTGGACTAATAACTAAAAAACGTTGTTGTCATTATTCTACACATTGCCTGGGCATTGTACACAATGCCCGCATTCAACAAAGCCCATAACATACTATATATATATATATATATATATATATATATATATATATATATATATATCTCACAAAAGTGAGTACATCCCTCACATTTTTGTAAATATTTTATTATATCTTTTCATGTGACAACACTGGAGAAATGACCCTCTGCTACAATGTAAAGTAGTAAGTGTACAGCCTGTATAACGGTGTGAATGTGCTGTCCCCTCAAAATAACTCAACACACAGCCATAAATGTCTAAACTGTTGGCAACAAAAGTGAGTCCCCCCCCCCAAGTGGAAGTGTCAATATTTTGTGTGGCCACCATTATTTTCCAGCACTGCCTTAACCCTCATGGGCACTGAGTTCACAAGAGCTTCACAGGTTGCCACTGGAGTTCTCTTCCACTCCTCCATGAGGACATCACGGAGCTGGTGGATGTTAGAGACCTTGCACTCCCCCCACCTTCCATTTGAGGATGCCCCACAAATGCTCAATAGGGTTTAGGTCTGGTGACATGCTTGGCCAGTCCATCACCTTCACCTTCAGCTACTTTAGCAAGGCAGTGTTGTCTTGGAGGTGTGTTTGGGGTCGTTATCATGTTGGAATATTGCCCTGCGGCCCTGTCTCCAAAGGGAAGGGATCAGTATGCCACAGTACATATTGGCATTCATGGCTCCCTCAATGAACTTTAGCTCCCCAGTGCCGGCAGCACTCATGCAGGTCCGGATCAAACATATATACACATATGTCTATATGTGTATTTATGTTTTCTATAATATGTTGTGTTGATTCCCCCTATATGTATTTACCTGCTGATGTCAGATGCTGCCTCCACTCTCTCTGCATCGCTGTTTACGTTCATCTCAAATCAGTGTTTTTGTGTTCTTTGTGCCTTATCCATTTATGAAATTAAGAAATTATTTCAACTACCTTTCCTCAGTATAGATGTATACCTTTGGTGGTGGAAGTGTCATGGGCTGGCCTGCATGAGTGCTGCCGGCACTGGGGAGCTAAAGTTCATTGAGGGAACCATGAATGCCAACATGTACTGTGACATACTGAAGCAGAGCATGTTCCCCTCCCTTCAGAGACTGGGCCGCAGGGCAGTAATCCAACATGATAACGACCCCAAACACACCTCCAAGAAGACCACTGCCTTGCTAAAGAAGCTGAAGGTGATGGTCTGGCCAAGCATGTCACAAACCTAAACCATATTGAGCATCTGTGGGGCATCCTCAAACGGAAGGTGGGGGGAGTGCAGGGTCTCTAAGATCCACCAGCTCCGTGATGTCATCATAGAGTGGAAGAGGACTCCAGTGGTATCCTGTGAAGCTCTGGTGAACTCCATACCCATGAGGGTTAAGGCAGTGCTGGTAAATAATGGTGGCCACAGAAAATATTGACAGTTTGGGTCCAATTTGGATATTTTCACTTAGGGGTGTACTCACTTTTGTTGCCAACGGTTTAGACATTAATGGCTGTGTGTTGAGATATTTTGATGTGACAGCAAATTTACACTGTTATACAGGCTGTAAACTTACTAATTTACATTCTAGCAGAGTGTCATTTCTTCAGTGTTGTCACATGAAAAGATATAATAAAATATTTACAAAAATGTGAGGGGTGTACTCACTTTTGTGAGATACTGTATTTGGAGTAGTCAGCCTCCATCCATTTTTGTTTCCTTAAATATTTCATATTACAAAACACCAGACCTTGGCTGCATAGTGAAGAGCACTCAGTTGGATGGATGTTGCTCTCTCATTTACGCTGACACCAAGACGAGACACCAGGTATTCGAGGGCTTGGTCTTGTCCAGTGACTGCAGCCAGGTGTAACGCCTGAGCCCCCATGTTATCCAGACTCGTGTAAGAGACCTGATACCAGGGAGAGAAACAGACACCATCCAGAGTAGCCTTTTTATGCATCTATACAGGGTCGGATTTGCACACACACACACACGCATATATTATACTGCAGCACACTGCAATCCTGCCACTTCACACCCACCTCTTTCCTCTCTCCCCCAAAAAAAATTTGCTCTGGCATCTGATAAGAGAAGGAAGGAGCTATGTGTGAAACATAAACTGACATTTAAATATATTGTGATGCAAATTAGGTGCCCCTCCCAGGAAGGCACCCATGGGTGGTTGCCTTGTTTGTCTAGTTCTAAATCCGCCACAGCATCAAACAATGGAAGTATTTATTAGCTAATTTTCAATAATTTAAATTGTGCATGTTTTCAACGTTACATTAGAAGTCTCTAAAACATGCTTTTAGTCCTAAAAAAAGGTAAGTCTTGAACATAATTTCAATAAAAATATTTACACAAATACAGCAATAGCACTGAAGTGTTAAGCAATTAGGTCCATTATACTTACTCTTACGCACCAATACGCAATTTCATATAGGAAAAACATAGGAAAACTTCTTACTATGGCAACTTGTTGGTGTCATTATAGGGACACCTCACTTTGATACTATCATTACACCATCACATATATAGTTGTGAGCATGCGAGTTGTTGCTAGCAACTGCGACCCTCACAAAATTTACGTCGTAACGCAAACAAAATACGAGACTCGTTACGACCCATTACGACCTCGCAAAAATCGGCCGCAACACACTAACCTGAAAACATCAAAAATACAACAAATACACACAACAAATACATAAAAAGCTTACTTACAGGAAGAGGGAGCATCCAAGACCTTGAAAACTAATGTTACAACTCAATTTAAGTCAAATTAACAGAGTTTAGACACTAAAAAATTCTCTAAGCGAGAGAAAAAATGGCCACCGAACAAAATGAAAATGAGGCTAAAGGTGCCTAAACACACAAAACACCACCGAACAGCTACGGATATTCCGAAAAAGCCCACCAAACAGCTACGAATATTCTGAAAAACTCGCACGACATAGAAAACGAATATTAGAAAAAACTCGCACAACATAGAAAACGAACGACGCTACATCAGCCACATTATATACACCAAACACCCTTAGCTCACTTACAATTTCATTGCCGTCATTTTTTGACGGGCAATTCGCTAGTTAGATAGAGTATCTTAAAGCAATATGGAAGGTTCCTGGGTTTTACTAGGTGTATAATATACCTATATATATATATGTATTTATTTTATTAATAAGTCCTGACAAGCTCTCTTTTTACTGCCCAAAACAAAAAAAGTCCCTGTTTGGGTCTGCCCACCAGTCATGGTCACTATAATAGATCGAGGGATGAAAGGCAGGAGGAAGGTGTTTTCTTTTCTCACATTGCTGCTGAATTGATGGAATTTGATTCCAAAGCCCTGTAATCTCCTGCGCAGAGACATGTGATTCATCCTTCTCCATCTCCCGTCCCATCCTTCCTCTCCAATACCTATTGTTGAACCCTTGCTCCTTCTCTCCATATGCCTTTAAAATGATGGCACTCAAGAGGTGCTGATTGAGGCTTTGAACACCAGCACCATATAGGGATTCAGCAACTCCCATGTGCTCATGGGATCATGTGGCCTCATGTTACGTGCCGCGCTGCATCCATACAAGGGGCTGCTGTTCTTGGCACCTTGTAAGGGGGGAAGAATAGAAAGAGGGTGAAGGAGAAAGGAAGGAGAGAGTGGGAAAAAAACACTGGGGTGTTTGCCTCCAGAATATGGGTCCGCCCTAGGCTTGAGCCTAATATGCCTAGGGGTAAACTCACCTGTGCTTTTTTCAATATAATTATTATTGAGTTCACAGGATAACAATCAGAGAACAGGTATAAACTGTATACCACCTCATTGATAATCACCACCACTCATTCCCCTGCTATACACCTTCTAAATACAACTCTATCCACCACTGCAGAACATCATTTCTCCCCTACAGAGCTGGCACAGGATAAATCACACAAAGTGTCTGTGTATAATGTCTCGAAGCAGATGAAAGTCACCAAGTAAGCTCTTTAAGGGTCTATCAACATAGCTCTATGCACTTGGCTGACTGTCCGCCCTTTAAGGGCTATACAACCAATAGCTAAAAATGCTATAAGCCGATTACTGGTCAATTTTAAAAATACAAACAGTTTTTCAATCTCATTTCTAAACCTCTGATGATGACAACCATGTCCCATTAACATACATAAATGCTTCCATAACACCTCCCCATAAAATGTACTTCTCAAAATCAACTGAGTAACAAATTGTTTTCAGAAAATTTGGAGATTATTACAATTCCACCACATTTGCAAATATGCACCTTTTTCCAAACATCCCCTCCAGCCAAAAACAGATTTACTTTTATCAAATGTATTAATCTCATCTGGGACTAAATACCATCTTTGAACTTATTTAAAAAATAGTTCTCTATATACAACATATTGAGATGCCTTTTTAACTATTTTGAAGGCTCCCATCCAAAGCTCCTCTGACCATTCTTTGGCTAATTTAATTTCCCAGCTTAGTATTTTATCAGATTTTACGGTTTCTTTAATTTTTTTCAAAATATTATGAAACCTAGCGATTGTATGATCTTCATCATCTTTTAAAACTAATTGTTTCATATGTACTCTGTTAGTAAATTCATAACCCCATTTAAATAGCTTGTGCCAAATTGCCAAAAAGTCTAGCCAAAAAAGCTTATTTAGCTGACGTATGACATCCTTTTGATATAAATCTCTTATTATCTTCATTTCATTATCTTTCAAAGTATATATACGTGGAAGTCCCTTATTATAAGATATAATATCTATAGATGCCAGAAAGAATAGAAAGCTTGAAAGTTTTAACCTGTCTCCAGGAGTATAACAAAACAAAAGCACTATTGATTCATAATAATTTTTGCGAGGGCTGCAGTTGCTGGTAAGGAGCGCCTTCAGGGCTCCATGCCAGCAACTGAGGCCCTCGCTTCGCGGTTTCAATTGCCAATTTTCCACAAAAATCCAGAAAGGTTGATGTTCGATTGAGTGGGCAATAGGAATAAATGCTAACTGAGCAGCTTGCAACTATAGCTGAAGATTCAGGCAAGAAAGCCCCCCTGGGTTCTATGCTTAAACATTATCTTCCTTGCTATCCGAGGAGGTCTGTCATGCCAGATAAATTTAAATATTTTGTTTCGTAACCTAGCTAGTTCTTTCATTTCGATTGGGATAGGGAAGGTTCTAAAAGTATTTTTGGTAGAATGTTCATTTTCACCGTGATCATATGCCCTGTCCAAGAAATGTGGAGTTTTGACAAATTTTGCATATCATCAGCAATCTTTTTAAATAAAGGGGGAACATTGGCACTATAAAGATCAGACAACCTCCCTGTAATTTTAACTCCAAGGTATTTGATAGAGTTTGTCGGCCATAGAAATCTGTTTGTGTTTTTTAGAGCCTCTAGATCTGCTTGCGGTATACCAACTCCCAGGGCCTCCGTCTTTCCCACATTAATTTGTAGGCCAGACAGTAACCCAAAGACTGTAAGGGATAATAATAAAGCAGGTATAGAGGTTATGGGGTCAGTTAATGTGCAGAGAAGGTCATCTGCAAAAAAATAACATTTTAGATGATGCAGGCCCACCTTTAGACTCAGAATTTCTGCGTTACATCTAACAGCCTGGGCTAAAGGGCTCTATGGCCAGAGTAAATAAAAGTGGATATAAGGGGCATCCCTGCCGGGTACCTCTTTGTATATCATTATTAACATTATAAGTCCCGGAGACTTTTAAGCTGCCCTGTGGCAAATGATAAAAGGATCTGATTAAATTGATGAACACACTTTAAAATGTCGTTTAGCCGAAGTTGCATATAGATAAGACCAAATTAAGGTAAGATCACACCATATGCAGAACACATAGTGGGACCTTACCTTAATTTGCTAAATGTAGAACATTTAATGTCCTTCTGATTTTATCCGCCATTTGCCTATAGGGGACAAAACCGGTTTGGTCCTTATTTATTAAATCCAGTAGGAAATCAGAAATTCTGTCCTCCATGATCTTGACCAGCAATTTGATATCTCCATTCATAAGGGATATCAGTCAATGATTTTTAGGTTCAAGAGATTCCCTCCCTTCCGTAGGAAAAACAATTAAATATGCCCTATTAAGTTCTGGGGTAATTTCATTCCTTAATTCTATCCTCCTCTTCACTGGGGATCAGATTGAGTAGTTTATGAGTAGACCAGCAGTCCTCCAATGAGTGGGCAGAGAATGGTTTGCCTCCATATTGAAAAATGATAGCTAATGGGAAGTCCCACCTGTACAAAATCTTGTGCTTGATCAGAAGCTCCAGGGCAGGCTTATTTCTCTGCGTCTGGCCAGAGTGAGGGGGGAGAGATCCGAAAAGATGAGGAGCAGCGAGTAATCAGGACCCTTGATTTACTGGCTTGTTTTTCCTCTGGGTTCCTTGTAGCTCCCAGCACCATGTGGGCCCTTTCAATTTCCAGCACTGACTCTGGCATTTCAGAAAGGAGTTTGGCAATCATGTCTTTCACATACAGTTGAAGATTGTGCAAAGATCTTGGAATCCCCCTAATCCTCAGATTGTGCCTTCGTGACCTATTCTCCAGGTCATCCTATTTGTCCTCAAGAGCTGTGATTCAATAGGAGTTTTGGTTGATCTCCACCCTGTCCTGCTCTTGGGCCTTGACAATCTGATCTGATGTTTCCTCTAACAATTTAATTATTTGCCCCAAGTCATTAATATCCTTCTTGATAACCTTCTTAATATGTGGACTGTTTATTATTAATTGTTAATTGATCCAGAGGAAGGCAAACAGAAAAAAAAAACATTGAAACTTTGCCAATTGTCTTATAAGGGGAAAAAAAGCAAAATTCATTCCTGACCCCAGAAACTGGCGATCAAATTTCTCCCTCGATCAATATTCCTTCGCTGGTTATCTAGGATAACCTTGAATGCCCTCTTTATTCAAAAATATATCTAACCCCTTTTTGAAGTTATCAAATTTGCTGTCACCACCTCCTTTGGTAGAGAATTCCACAATTTAACCACCCTAACTGTGAAGAACCCTTTTCTTTCTTTAAGGTGAAATCTTTTTTCCTCTAACCTCAAAGGGTGTCCTCTTGTCAGTTGAAAACCTCTTGGAACAAAAAGTTCACTTGACAAAACCTTATATTGACCCTGGATGTATTTAAATAAGGTAATCATATCCCCTCGTAGATGCCTTTTTTTCTAGCGAAAATAAGTTTAATTTGGTTAGTCTTTCTTCATAACTTAGCCCCTTCATTCCCCTTATTAGTTTTGTAGCCCTTCTCTGTACTTTTTCCAGCTCTAAAATGTCCTTTTTATGAAGTGGTGCCCAAAATTGTACTCCATATTCCAAATGAGGGCGTACTAGAGATTTGTATAGTGGCAGAATTATATTTGCTTCCCTTCCTTCTATACCCTTCTTAATACATGCTAATATTTTACTTGCCTTTGCAGCTGCTGCTTGGCATTAAGCACTGCTACGTAGGTGGTTGCCAATAGTAGTCCCAAATCCCTTTCAATATCTGATACCCCTAGATTTGCTCCATTAAGATTATAAATTGCATGGCTATTTTTCCTTCCTAAATGCTTAACCTTACATTTATTTGTATTACATTTCATCGGCCATTTAGCCACCCATTTCTCTAATTTATGCAAATCCCTCTGCAATGAGCAGGTACTGGGATTTAATATATTGGGTGCTCCTAGTAGTGCACCGCTTTAAATCTTTGCACACCCAGTTTAGGGGGTTTTCTGTGCTGGTGAGTCGGCATTTGAGTTATGTCCAAGTTGTGCAGTGTTATGGTACGTGGGAGCAGTCTTTTAATCAATGCCCTTTGGGCTTCACCTTAAGGCTGGAGAGTGCAGTTGGCCCTTAGGTGTCTGACCTATAGATACTGATCTGGGCCCTCACCCACCTCTCGTGCTGTTGTGCAGCAATCTGGTCCCTCAATGGGGTGTAACTCAGAACACTCCTCACTTCAGCTTCTTCCCATCGTACCTCTCTACGCTGCTCTTGCTTCTGTTCCTACAGCAGCTGGAGTTGATTCATCGGCGAGTCTGTCGGTCTGCGGAGGCCACAAATACAAGATGGTGCCCACTCCGGTTCTGAGGAGTCCCCCGTCTCTAGAGCACAGCGCTCGCTCTCTCTCTCCACCTCGCTGCCCTGGATCTGTCGCGGGGCTTTTGAAGGCCCCTGTCCTCTCCCCGATGGGGGAAAGTGTCTCCCAGTCCTCTGCAGATGATAACTCCAGTCGGATAGCAATTCAGGGAGGGTTGAAAAGGTAGGGACCCCACCTAGGCCCTGTCCACTAGGGCCTAATAAACCCACACTTATTGGGTATCAGTCTGTTCCTTTTGAGGAGGGGGATACTCTGAAGTATCTTAGGTCCCGTTAGGAACTCTCTGCTGGTCACAAATAGCTTAATAGTCGGTAGTACTGACAGTTCTGCATATCTGGTCTGTGCTGCGCTTGGCCGCATCCCCCTTCTGTACCATTTTTAATAAAAAACTTCAGTCTCAAATCCATATCCACATATTAGGTAGCAGGGTACCTTAATTGCATTGAACCAAATTGACCCATGCCACATTTTTGCAGCATTAGATCTATAAAATCCCAGCTCACCATATCAAAGGCCTTCTCGGCATCTAATGACAGGGTGAGCATTGGGCTATCCATATTTTTAGAAAAGGACAATATTTTAATTAGTTTTCTAATATTATCTACCCCTCTTGCTAATAAATCCCATCTGATCCCCATTTACTAATTTAGGAATTATTTTACTTAATATGTTCAATATTTTGGTATAGATTTTGATGTCAGCATTTATCAATGAGATAGGTCTATAATTCTTATAATCTTCAGGACTTTTTATCTAGTTATCTAGTTTTAATAGATTAGATATTTGTGCTACTGCCATATCTTGTGGCATGGTACCTTCATTCTTAATCTTACTAAACATGTCTTTTAAAGGATTAAGCAGCTCAAAATATCTTATAATAGGAATTTACAATTTACCGTCTTTTCGTAGTGCTTTAATTACTTTCAGATTTTGTATAGCCATAATAATTTAATTCAAAGTTATATCCTCATTTAACATCATTTGATCATCATATGGTGGCGGAGCCAACTGCCAAAGAGAGAAGCCGTGCCACACAGGAGCTCCACTTGAGGCACACCAAAAACACCTGTAATTCTGCTAAATTTCACACGAAACATACCCAAAAGGGGTTATTTCACCTACCAAAAACACCCTACCAAAAACACCCTAAGACCACCTCTCCTCACCAGAAACAAAGCCCAGCCACAACTTCACACTCTCCTGACTGGCAGCCTACCCTGTGGTCAGTCCACTTGGCCTGGGATCAGCTTAGCTCCCATGCGCCCCAATGGGTGGTAGACGCTGATCGGAAGTGCCCACTGGGATTCTCTCTAAACTGAGGTGCACTGTCCACCAGTGGCAACGCCACGGGAGAGAGACTGAGAATTATCTGCGATAGTCTAACAGGCGCTGCAGACCCACTCCAGCGGGCCAGTAGTTGGTGGGAAAATGCAGCGAGACACCCACTTACCTAGCTGAAACCAAGAGGGGTCCATCACCCAACTATGACCACACAGGCAGAAAATACACTCTTGGGGACATTGTCTGCTACCTTGGCGGAATCTACATAGCCCCATGTTGCTCTCCCCTTCACCAATGACCCAGAAGCCCAGACGGCATCAAAACATAATTAAAAGCAATTCTCCCTGGTTTCCTTACCAAGCAAAGATCAATTGTAAATTCATTGAAAACGTCCACCGTGACTAAGCTTGGACTGGATCCCCCCCAATGTGATCACAAGGGCTATACTCTTATTCTAATACTCCCATAATTGACCATCTATAGAAAGAAGAAATACATGATCCACAGGAGTAAAGGAGAGAGGGGAAAATAATTCTAATATTTGCATTGACTTTACGTCCCAACAAAGCAACCAGGGACACACATAGTTAACTCCCACCCCCGCAACCTGCATGCTGTTACTCAATACACCAGTGTCACCTACTGGTCACTTTCATATTTTTTGCTTCCTTGCTTACCAGCATTTCAACAGAGAGCAAGCCAACACTTAAGAATAATAGAACACCAGACCCTATTAAATTGGGTGCTTAGATCACCACCAAAAGAAACCTGGCTATAACCACCTAACTGACTGTGCCACACTCTTTCTACCCTAAACTATCATTCACTAAAAGGCCAAATCGCACTCTAACAGCAGATCAAACTGCTTCACCACGCTACATAACTCTGCGCCAATGGAGCATAACTAACTATACTGCATATAGCCTCTTCTACTCTACGTGAGTCTTGGTCATATCTACATGTAACCCTATTTAAAAAGTGTCATGTCTAGGCCACAAAGGAATCCCTAATTACTTCATGACTAATCTTAAGGTAACATCCCCATAGTAAGTGAGAATATACAAGAGTACTTCAAACTACAATCTCTGAGCCAATCACCGCCACTTGGTTCTATTTCAGGCTCTTCAGAAGTGTCAGACAATGATGAAGACCAAATAAGCCCCAGCCACAATGTGGAGCTCTCAGATCTATCCCTAGCCACATTTGAAAGCCTATTACAAGACGTTGTACAAAGCGTTGAGAGAAATCAAACACGATATCCAAGATCTTGGACAATGCACACAAACACTTGAAGCCATCACTTCGCTCCAACTACATTGCTGAAACGCAAGCAGCTCAGACCGGCTCTCTCAATTCTAACCAAAAAAATAAAAATAAAGTATATATGGGGATTCCCCTTTAGCGTTATATTTCAAGCTCACAGCATAGATGAATGCCGCACTCACCTTATTACTCTTTACCTCATCTCAGAAACCATGAAGACCATCAACAGCCAGGTCTCCCACAGAGACCCACCAGGCGAGGAACATAAGTTCCACAAAATAAAAGCCAACATTGATTTCAAACTCATGATGGAATTCTACTTCCCTCGTATTTGGCTCCTCCACCGATGGATGATGATTCTGGAGATTATATACTGTACACCACTGACAACCTTCTCTTAGGGCTGAGACACCAGTCACCCCCCACAAAACCATATACAGAACTGAGCTGATGGTGACACCTACTAGACCCCTGGTGACTCCTGAACTTTATGTTTTTCAATATGTTGACCGACCCACTTAAACATTGATTGTTTATTACTATCTAGAGATAATATCTAGAGAAATATGGTTATTTATATTTTCCTTTTAATAGAGGACAGCAATGGAATAGAAATCCCACTCCCTTACCCCTGGCTCTCAAGTGCCTTCTGCATTAATTTAAGCAATTATATGTGCTATCATGTTTAGTATGTTCTTATTGATTTATTCTGATCTCCTTTCCACTACATCTCTTGTTTCAGATATCTTCCTGTGCTGGAACGCCTCTCCGCTGCCCTCTGACCCCATGCTGGGCATCGGGCCTCTGACAACAGCATCCCACAAGGTACCCCAAGGCAAAAGCAATACCTCAGGCTGACCTCCACCCAATAAAGTACCATGACAAAAACATCCTTTACCTTCATTACCCACAATGTCAAGGGATTCAATTCACCCTTTAAAAAGTGTAAGGCCTATATTACCTATAGATCCTTCCACCCCTCAGCTCTATTTTTACAGGAAAGTCACTTCTCCCATAACAAGATCCCAAAATACATGCACAAATTATATCCCACTTTCTTCACTTCCAGTAGTAGCTTTCCTACTACATAAAGACTTTGCATTTAACATAAAGCACAAAACTTAGACCCCAATGGGAATTACATAATCCTAACAGGAACCCTCTTAGGTTCCAGAATCTCCCTATTCACCTTCTACTCCCCAACAACTATGGCCCACAAGATCCATTGACCTTGGTAAGATAATTCTGGGGAGATCTAAACCTCAAACTCAACCCTATTCTGGATAGTTCAACCCAGAATTGAGGCAACAGGTTCTCTAACAAGATGAGGCAACATAACTCCCTGATGGATGAGCTGCACCTGGTGAATGCATGAAGAATAGGACACTTGGGGAAAGGGAATATACTATCTAATTGACCACCCATAGTTCTTACTCCAGGATAGATGCCATTCTAGTTTAATCATTCTTTCTTTGGATATATAAATAGGACTGAAATTCACCCGTGCCCCTGGTCAGACCAATCACTAATCAGGTACTCTCCTTAGACCTGGGCCAAAAACATAAACCTTCCTTCACATGGAGACTAAATGAGATGCTCCTGACCAATCTGACTTATATTGATCAAATTGCCCAAGATATTGAGCTATTTTTCAACCAACATTACTCATTAATCCAACATTGGTTGAAAATGGGCTGCTCACAAGGCAGGGATCGTGCATCAAGCTAGCCACCACACAGAAAAAACAATCAAGACTCAGGGAGGATACCATCAAAAAAGACCTAAGTGATTTAGGGAAACTCAACCTAAAAAAAAACAACTAATGGCTTGCGCCAGAGAATAGACAGGTTCAGATTAGAATTAGATCTCGTCCTGTCTAACCATACAGAGAAAGCCATAAGATGGACCCATCATAAATTCTATTCAAAGGCTACTAAACCTGATATCCTCTTGGCTAGGAAACTTAAAAAGAAAATAGCAAAATCTACAATTTTCCAAATTAAGACTCCTTCTGGGGACAACATCACCAGCCCCAATGAAGAAGAAACACAAAAGACATTTCTTAACTTTTACCAAAAACTGTGTTTGGCCTCCCCACAAAACCGCAATATGCCTCCTTTCTAAATGTATGCGATTTCCCCACTCTCACAACTCAAGATAGAGATTTACTTAATTCTCCACTCTCAACTCAGGAAGGTATAGGGTTATATAAGGCTTGAAAACTGGTAGAGCGTCAGGACAAGATGGTTTGACCCTACCAAGGTAAAAAACTACAGACCTATTTCAATGTTGCAATGGGGGACATGAAGATCCTTGCAAAGCTAATGGCTGATAAAAATATCCTAATTCCTCCCCAGGCTCATCCACAAGGATCAGGAAGGATTTATTTCCTATAGACAGGTGTGTGACAACATAAGTCTGGTACTAAACTCTATTCACTGGGCTTGCCAAAACCACACTTCAACATGCCTACTAGCTTTTGACATAGAAAAATCTTTTGACTCTGGAGTGGCCACACCTCAGGGCAGTCCTGACTAAATTTGGCTTTACAGGCCCCTTTATAAACTTGAAAAATACTTACTACCGATCCCCTAGGGAGTCCTTGAAGCTACCTGGAGACTCTAAAAATTCATTGACATTCAGCGGGGCACTAGGCAGGGATAACCACTCTCACCCCTTCTCTTTGACTTAGCAATCGAGCCTCTAGCACAATCCATTAGGTCTAACTCAAATATCCAGGGTGTTAAAATTGGACATCACCACTTTAAATGCTGCCTCTTTGCTGATTACATCTTATGCACTCTTACTGAACCTCCGGCGCTCATTGCAAGTCTTCCACCTGCAGGAGCCAGGTACAAAGTCCCGCAGCCCTCCTGGTTACAGGCCACAACGGCTTGCCTCACTGTTGTGGCCCCATGGGCAGCAAGTCCAGAAGCCTAAGTCCCACGTGACGGCTCATATCGCTTCGCGAGGCTTGCAAGTGCGTTACCAACACTGTAAGCGTTCCTAACAGGTAAGCAGATCCACAACTATATATGTGATACCTCAGAATGATGATGTATCATAATCACATATATAGTTGTCAGTGTTGGGAACGCTTACGATGTTGGTCACACTTTGCGAGCCTTGCAAAGCGAGGCGAGCAGTTGAGGCACGTGCAATGAGCGCCGAAAGTGCTCAGAGGGCCCATAGCCTCACATTGTATGCCAAACAGCATTGCCAGGCTTACAATTTTACTCCTGTCATTTTTTATGGACAATTTCCTTGTCTATATTAAATCCTAGAGTCATGCCTAGAATTCTTTGTGAGACAGACAGACAGCTCTGTTTGTAAAAGTTTATGTAATATTTATGATATTGCTTGAATTGTCTGTGTGTATTTCTATTCACAAAAAATGTATTATATCATCTTTCAGAGGTTTTACAAATCTCTCCCCCCCCCCTCTGAATTGTAAAAAGAGTGATAAAATGCATTACTGATGTCCTTAAATTGACAATATAAAACAATTGTCCATTGCTCATAAGGCCGCTATTCTATTCTGGGAGTTTTGTTTTTTCAATTTAATGGCTAGAAATGTTCAAGCGTTATATACCATTAAAAACAGAAATAGATCAAGTACGTAACACCTAGGTTCCCTGATCTCACTAGAGCGCCTTTCCACACTGAAATCCAACCTTATAGTACCACTAATAGCACTTGAGATATCCCCACTACACTCTCCTTGTCGGTGATTTATATTGTGGTTATAGAAATAATTAGAATACTAATACAGTATATGACCAAAACTACATCCATCACAGATAATAAAAGTGACTAAATAGTCATAAATAAAGAGTACTGAACAATCACTATTGATGGTGATATATAACATATGATATAATCTAGTATATTAAAGTCCCAAGAGCAAATCAGTCCAGTCAGTACATCACAATAAAATCTTCAAAATAAGATGGAGAGTACTTTAGTGAATCCAAGAGTGTCACTGTGGGTCACTGCAAATGTCCCATCCTGATTGGTTCCAATCCCCTCTTATTTAATTGTGGAGTAGTTCTTTTGATCCTTCTCCAATCGCACAGTGGGGCAGGCGTCTCCAAAGCTCTGGTCACAACAGAGCAAAAACTATAATGCCAAAATAGAAAAACAAGAGAGCGCACACCACTTCTTAGTGCGAATCAATAAAATCTTTAATATAAAACACACTTAAATGGCAAGTGCACACTCCCATTTAATATCCTCTAAACAAGAGGTATTCCATATGCATATATAGGTGAAGAAAAAAAAACACCTTCCACATATAAGTAATATTTTTATCTTTAGGTTTAAAATGTCTGCATGTATTGCAGTTTTTAGTATTACACTTGTAACACCGTTTTTAAATTACTTATCCAGTTTAAGCTATTCCGGTCAATCTCACTCCTTAGCTCGCTCAGGGCTAGGATCTGCTTCAATTTGCGGTTTCTTTTGAAGGCTATTACAGGTTTATCCGGGATGATCTCCTTAAGAATATTGTCCCCTTGTAGAATATGTCAATGCTTCTTTAGGATAAGGGTTATCTCCCCAGAAGCTCGGTTAAATTTTGTTAAGAATCTACACCCCGTCTCTGGTTGTCCTCTTTTATTTTGGTTCTTATTTCTAATACTAAGGAGGTCTTCTCTTCTGGTATCTTTTGCCCTTTGGAACGCCTCCTCTATGACTCTTTCCTCATATCCTTTGGCCTTAAACTTATTCTTTATCTTCCTACTTTCTTTCTCAAAATCCTCAAAATGTATTGATATAATATAATAAGTCCACATAGTTGTAAATATTACATTCTCAACTATTATTTCTTAATAAAGTGTTCCACATATTTCTTAATCTTACCCTATCATATAAAGCAATTCAAGTGTTTACCTTTAAGATGATTAAACTTAATATAAAAACGAAATATTAAGTTCTATACAATCATTATTCTACTTTAAACAATTCCATATTTTCTCCTAAAACTATGAATTATCATTAGTGACTGTTTATGTAGATAAGGGAAAGGAATGTGATCTCCTCCCTCATTCTCAAATTACATTAAAACTATTATCATTTGGTGATTAGATGCCATTCTGGGATTTGTAATTAAAATTCTGGCTTCTCTTTACAGGATGCATGGCTGATTTTGCATTCTTTTAAACGTTTTTCCCCTCCTTAACGGTCTTTAGCGTATACCCATTTGAATCTGTAAAAAATATAAGTTTTACTGGGAAACCCCTTATTTGTATACCACATTTGTATAAGCGCTTTAGTTATTTCTGCAAAGTCCTTGCGTCTTTCTAGCGTATAAGCTGAAATGCCAGAGACCATTTTTATATTTTCATAAGGGGAATCTAAAAATGTATTTGTACATTGTTCTTGTTACGGCTTCTTCATATTTCAAAAAGTATAATTTAACCAAAATGTCTCTAGGTTTAGAAGGATCCATTTTTGCAGGCAATGGAAGTCTATGAATTATTTAAACATTTTTAGCTCCTTGATATTCTGGAACTACTAGTGATTGAAAGAAATGTATGGCATATTTTTCTGGATCCTTATTTGTAATGGTCTTTGGAATTCCTCTTATTCTGAGATTATTTCTCCTCGAATAGTCCTTCATTTTTTATAGCTTTTAATTCATAGACTTTATGTTATCCTCCAAAAGTGTTAAGGATGAGAGCATTGATGTATGGTTCAGCACCTATAATTTCCGCAACTTTTTCATGCATCAATTTCATTTCTCTAGTATTCTCCAAAAATGTTTGCTTCAATTCCGTTGCTAAAGATGATTGCAATTCAGTAAGTAGTGCTTTCATTGTGCCTTAAATAATCATCTCCTGTCAAATTAGAGGTTTTTATATCTAAGAGACTTTGATTATTAGTTTGATCCCTCATGGAGGATTCAATTTGAGAAGCATCCATAGTATTTGATTTAAACAGAAAATAAATAAGTAGACTTCTGGGTTGGATTTTTCTTATCCTTACCCTTTGCTTTAAACAAAATAGTTCGCTTTCTTCTTCATGTCAGAACTTAAACAACACTAAGTCCTATATGATCCTTGGAGACACGTCCAGAATATCAACTCACTATTAAAGCTGTAAATGTATCTTTATTAATTAATGGCATTAATAAAACCAATTTCCCAAATGAACTTGCAGCTGGTCTGGAGAGGTGTGTTGCTTGATATATTCCCTCAAACCAAGAGACAAGGATGAGTTGTTTTCACTTCAATATAACCTTTGAAAGCAATTCCAAAACATCAACTCACTATTAAAGGTGTAAAATTTGGAGGTGGAGCTAAGAGCCAAAGAGGGAAGTCACACTTCTCTGAGCTTGGCAATAGCAATCTGCTAATGAAGGCTTTTTAGCCTCCTAAATCACTTTATATTGGCTGCAAAAGCATTCACTAAGACACCCCACACACCGGCGCCCTCCCGCTGGGGATCCGATCGGGCGGCACCAGGCAACTGCGACCTACTCAGGCGGAGGGCCCTCCAACCTGCTGACACCCAACCTCGCAGAAGCGAGTGGAGGAAGACCCCATGGGAAGCAGTTTGGTGACAGATCGAGGGCCTGTGAGCGGTCCACGATATCCAGGAGTCCCTGGGGCGAATAGGATGGAGGAGGCCATAGGAGACGGCCCGAGACACCTCCAGACGGGCAGGCTGGTGCCTATCCTCCCCTTGGGAAACACCCACTCAAGATATACTCCAATCGGAGGTGGAGGTGAGATAAGGGGAGGCTAGCCAAGGCAACCAGCTGCACCACAGAGGGGAGCACGATTGGGAGCGTTAGGCCAAAGGAGGCTAAGATAACAACCTACTGGGACTGCTGTTCCATAACTGGGGATGCCATTTTACCACACAGGCGCCATTTTCAGCAATGCACACGGTCTCTGGCCATTCATAATAAACCCATTATCGGGAACTTCATTAAAGGGGGCAAAGCCTTAAATTTATGGTATTGAAAACACATGCACCCCCACGATATCTGTATTATCACCTCATAAGAGCAGCCAACTTACTGTTTGGGAGGTGCAACAGAGAACTGCACCTCAAAAGGGGCTCATCTCTAATTCTCTCCCTTTCTACCCTGAGTCTCAAAGAGCTTTGGCAAACGCTGAGGAAACTTAAAGGAGATTGATAACCACCGCCCCTACTACACTGGATACAAATTCCACTACAGTACTACGCCATCAATAAGTTATCAATTTCTACAAGACTAAACGATATACCGACTAAAGCATAATTTAACTTTTTCACAGTACAGCTATAATGTTCCTAAGTATCACAAGTTGAGTGTCAAACTGAAACCTTATAAGACACGCATAGCCTTAGAAACTCGACTGCAGTAAACAACGCAGCCTAACAAATCTGAGGAGTCTGTGACCATATTTCATGAATCAATCCCAGATATCTTAAGGGCAGCCCTGTCATCTAGTGTCTCATCCTGATTACCACAGCCTGTTGCAACACCCTTCTCTGTAGAGCATAACTCTTTCCACAATTACTAAAAGAGACTTTGCTTTATGTGTACTACATTTTAATGCATATTTCCTACTGGAAATTAAAATCTATCGCCACCCTGTCAAAATTGGGGACAATCTCCAGATCAACTATAGTGTTCTCACTTGGCTGCACTCCACGATGTAACATGAACCCTAAGTGAGTCCATCTACCGGCAGAGACATGACGCTTTAACCCGATAAACAAGAATACAAATTCAGCGCAATTCATTCTCTAAAAGTCACTGGCTTCCCATAGCCTTCAGAATAATATTCAAAATCATGACCCTAACATATAGAGCACTCCAAAATAATGCACCCCTGCATCTCTGCTCTCATCTCAAAATAAGCTACCACCGCCCTCTTCGCTCTGCTAATGACCTTCTTCTCTCCTACCCTCTCATCACCTCCTCTCACTCCCACCTACAATACTTTTCTTGTGCTGCCCCAATAATTTGGAACTCCTTGCCTTGCACCACTAGATTATCCTCATGCCTCAAATCCTTCAAAGTTCCTTAAAATGCATCTATTCAAAGAAGCCTATCATCTTTAGCCTTTACATGCTCTATTAATCTATCACTCTCCTGTACACCATCCACACCCTTTAGAATGTGAGTTTGGGGGCTTGCAATCTCGCTGGGTGCTTTACGGAAAGCACTGTGTATTGAATTGGATTGAAAGCTCAATAACAGGGCCCTCCATCCTTTGCACTGTTTGAAATTGTTTTTGACTTGTACTTATCCCCTGTATAGTGCTACAGAATATGTTGGCGCCTTATAAATAAAGAATAATAATAATATTAATAAAAGTCTCCGGAGCGGGAAGTTCACACTGGTACCTGATATCCTACTAAAGTCTCAACCAAAACTCATGAACAATACCTTACAACATGGGAAAGACTAAGAGGAACCTGGTCACAAATAGACCTCATGAACATTTTAAACTCTCAGAAGTCTGCTCCACTTTAGCCCAGGAATCTGTTTCAGACAAATCTGACTTCTCTGTTTCTGAATCTTCTATGGACACGTGTGAACTTAATGTCATATTAACAGACCATACCATGGCCAAAATTGAAGTACCTCGCCAAACTCACCTTGTCCGTGCTGTCACTGCTCTTAAGAAAGATATCCATGATCTTGGACAATGGACTCAGTTACTAGAAGAGACATCTGATCAAATCATACAAGTGCAGGAGAGAGGCAGAGCAGAGTTTGAACATAACACCTCCAGAATCTCCAACCTAGAAGATAAATTGTAGGATTTTGAAAAACAATCAAGACAATTTAATATCAGAATCAGAGGGGTGCCATCAGCAATTGATGATTTACCTCGCTATTTAAAAGCTACTTTCAAACCAACCAGATCATATATGGGAAATAGAATGGGCCCACAGAGCCTTTGGCAGAGCCAATAACCAAGATCTCCCGAAATACATCATCTTCAGACTCCTAACACAACAATCAATAGACCTGATACTGGCTAACACTCGTAAGATGAAAACTATCCAGGTCCTGATAATTCCCAGCTCCAGATCTTCACGGACTTGTCCCCAACCACTCTAATGAAACGCAGGCTGATGAAACCAGCACTGGTGATCGTCATTCGCCATAACATCAGGTACCATTGGAACTTCCTGTTCACTCTCTCTTTTTAATACAACGAATCTCAGCACACCTCCCAATCTTTGGAGGAATGCTTGGGACTGCTAGAAGAAGCCTCATCGGACTCTCTGGTTGTTCCAAGTAATCCTGCGCTACGCAAACAATGGTCAGAAGTCCTGAAGCAAAAACGGCAGAAAAGAAATTCCTTGCTCTCCAATCTTTCAGAGCCAATTCCTCACCCTGGCCTTCAACCTTCTTGTGACTTGCCAGGATCTTGAGACTAAGCTACAAACATAAACCTCTAACCAGAGAACTTACATTTTTACTGGACTGGTTATTTGCTCACTTGAATAATGAATGGATCATTATTCCTTACTTACTATGTGACATGCAAGTTAATCCAGGGTATAAACAAGGACCTAAAACCAAAAAAATATAGGCCCATATCGCTCTTGAATGGATATGTTAAGATACTGGCCAAGATTTTTGCTGGGAGATGCTCAAACTTCCTACCTAACTTGATTCAAAAAGATCAGCCTGGCTTCATACCCCATCGACAATCCGGGGATAATATTAGGAGAATTTTGAATATCATTCATCTTGCCCGAAACTCTAAGACTCAACTCTGCTTGCTTGCCCTTGATATTGAAGAGGCATTTGATTTGTTAGAATGGCAGTTTCTCTTTGGAACTTAAACCAAATTTGTGTTCTCTGGGCGCTTTATTAATCTTTGACAAACATATTACAACTTCCACCAGGCTAACTTAAAGCTTCTTGGATCACAGAAAGCCTACATCATCATAGAAGGGGGAACCAGGCAGGGATGCTCTTTATCCCCTTTGCTATTCGTTCTGGCCATCAAGCCGTTCGCCCAAGCCATTAGATCTAACTCAGCGATAGAAGGCTTTATGGTAGGACACCACCATCTAAAGTGCTCACTATTTGCCGACGACCCCCTCTGCCGTTTCGCAAATTGAGGGTAATCCCTAAAAGCTTTGATGTCTGCTATTAATCAATTCAGTGCACTTTCAGGGCTGTATCTCAATCTTGATAAAACCGAAGCTCTTAGTATAGGCTATTCCCCTAAAATGTTGAGCCTGCTGCAGTCATCCTATAACTTTGTATGGCCTAAATCCCATCTAAAATATCTAGGTGTAAATATAACTAGCACAATAACGGAATTATACAAGGCAAACTATCCCTCCCTTTACAAATCTCTAGCAACAGATATAGAATCCTGGTCGAAAATGCATTTCTCTTGGACAGGACGTATCTCTTTGATCAAACTGAATGTCTTACCGAGACTACTCTACCTATTTTGGACCCTAGCTATACCAATAAACAACAGAGAGTTGAGTCAATTTCAAAATAAAGTGTTTAAATTAATCTGCAGGAATAAGCCTCCCCGAATAGACAAAAAAATCATGTTTCGACATAAATCTAAGGGACTACAAAGCTGCCCAACTGGCGTTTATACCTCTTGCTCACTCCATTAAACACCAGCCAAGTTGGATATTTATAGAAAACGTCTCCTCAAGCAATTTAGAATCTTGTGGTATCCAGATCTTGATTCTCTTAAGTCCAAATACTCAAACCCGATGATTAACTTGATCCTGAAAGAGTGGCTCTGGGCCACATCAGAACACCAGCTAACCCAACATCTTTCATCTCACTCTTCTAATTTCCAACTCAGCATTTTGGGCCCCCCTAGATAGGATAAACTCATGGCTTTCTAATGATCAAGTCACTTTTTAATTATACTAAATGATGGCATTGGGTGGCTAAAATTTAAAAAATGTATGGTATTCCCAAGGTCTCTTGGCTATCAACAATTTGCCAACACTTACCTCTATCCAAAGGGATCCTAGGATCGCTTTACAACATATTTAACACCCCTTCACTCGTGCAAAAGCCTTCCTTTATGGTTAAATGGGAACTGGACCTAGGCCAATCTTGGGAAATTAGCAAATGGAAAGATGCCTGCTCTAACCTCACTAAAGGATCTATAAGTTATAGCCTCCTGGAAACTGCAATAAAGATCCTTCATAAAGCCTACTTTACTCCCCTACGACTACATAAAATTTCCTGTAAAGGGAACGATAAATGTTTTAGAGAGTGCCAAACAGTGGGCAATTTTCTCCACTCGTGGTGGCTATGACCTATAGTCCAGGAAGTGTGGATTAAGTCGTTACAACTATTGTCTTGGTTGCTCAAGACTACATTGACTCTGACTAAAAACATCATTGCCAGATTCTGGAAAGCCCAATCTATTCGATTCCAATAAGTAATTAACAAAATCAACTACATTTTATAAACAAAAGGATATCTCATATATTAATGAACTCCTATCCCTTATTACATCAAATTTGGGGCCCATGGCTGTCATTTCCTGAGTGTGTCTCTGTAACTTTTTAATCTTAAAGAGAGAAAGGTGAAAGAGAACAAAAGGTGAGTGGAATGTCTTCCTTGGCGGGGAGAAGGAAAGTGAACAGCCGGACCTGGGAGAGACTTCTAAACCTAAACTCTAGAAGCTATGCCTTTTTTCTTTTACAATGCCCTGTAAATGGATAATATAAAATAAAAAAACATTGAGGAGGCTGAACCACTATTTTAAACCTCCACAATTTAGATTTACATGTTTTGTTTCCCCATTCTCCCCCTCTTTTTTTTCTTTTCTTTTTCTTTACTTTCTTCTTACTACCTTTGAAATATTAGCCTAAATCTAGCTACATGAGTGGAATTATGTATATAGAACAACTCCTTCACTTTATTAGATAGCAGAACCATTAAATATACTCTGAGGTATTATACGTTTTTACAATTGAAGATGGAAGTGAAGTGAGTTAATTTTACTGCCGGTTAGACTAATGTCTTGTTTTATTTAACACTTATACATCACAGAAAAGTTGAAAAATAGAGGAGATTGCCTCTTCCTTGGCTAATCATTGTTAATTTATTACAACTTTGTCTTTTTAATATTAGAAAAATGTCTTATGCATATGTTTTTGCTTTGTTAGTGCGCTGTTAGCACTGCATAGATTTGTATCTTCTATTGTTATAAATCTTTAATAAAGCTTATTGAAATAAAAAAAAGCTGTAAAATTTGTATCTGTTAATTAAAGACATTGATAAATCATTCGCCAAACAGCCTGGGGTTGATCTGTTATTATATATTGCTTAATATTTTCCCTTAACACATTAAACAGAGAGGAACTATTATCGTTTTCCTCAAAATATCTTTTTTTGTAATCCAGTACCATAGTTTGAGTCTCTTGCTAGGGCATGTTATCCAAACAAATACGTATAGTAGATAATTACTTATTATTAAGGCTGAATTTAATGTAAAAAAAAAACACATATTTTAAGCCTGGAGTATTAATTATCCTAAAAGGAGCGTATATTTCCCAATATATAATCGTTTATTTGTAACGTGCCATCATACTCCGTATCGATATACATGGGTTAAGTTCCAGGCAAAACGTCCAGGCAAAATATAATCACACATTGCAAAGGATGGAGGGCCTTGTCTTTGGGTTTATAATCCAGTGCCCATAGAGCTTTCCCCAAAGCACGGTCCAAGTTTGAGAACTTGCAAACTTACAATCTGTAAGAGTGATTTTTAACCAGATCAAAAAGCTTGAGTACAAGGAATAACCAGGATCACCTCAATTATCATGTTATCACCTTATTCAATCTTTTTTTTAGTCTCTGCAAATTACAACTTGTCTCTTTACTACACTAAACATGATGAACTGTAATGTAATAAGGGGTGTAGGAACTGGGGGGATGGGGGGACAAATCCCTGCCCCCCATATTAAATAAATAGGGGACACAAAAAAATAGCAAAATTAAACTTAATTGTGCTTTACTAGATTTGGCCACTAGAGGGCTATGCCACATGTATAATTGTACCAGTGCGCATCTCTGCTACGCTCACAAATTTCAGCGACGGTAAGAGAGAGACCTGACCACAAATATATATATATATATATATATACGTACAAAAAAATTACATAATTATTCAAATAATTAAAAAAAAAAAAAAAAAAAAAACAACAAGAAGGTTACCTGACATTGGCATATGCTGCATTATATAACCTAAAAAATATAACTGCAAAGAAACATATCAGTTTTTGTGGGGCTTTGAACCTAAGACCTTCACCACCACAGCATTACCTACTGTGCTATCTGGTCATTAGTAATTACTACACTAACTACTAGAATGTATTGAAGTAATTCCAAATAATCCACTGCCTGATTCAACGCTTCTACACCTGATTCTAATTAATATTCAGTACATCTCACACAGTGCAAAGCTCATTACTCATTCAGGCACAGGAAATACACTGAAGTAGCCTGACTTCTATTAATCATAACTTCATGAATTCACCATCACATTAAAAATGAAAACACAGTTTCCATATGTTTTTTCACCGCCACGTCTTTCTATTGTCCTTTAAGAAAAATAGCACTTGATTTGCGAAACTAACATTAGCAGCTCTGTAATCCTTGAACATAAAAACATTTTTAGAGAAAATCAGAATTTTTGAATTTTTTTTTTATAGAGTGTTCCATTGTGTCTTTGGTGTATTACTTCCTGAGTGCTCAATCATGAGGGGGGCTGTTTTTTTAACAGTATTTTTATTGGATAGCATTTGTAAAATAAATATGACAGTTAGCAACATTAAAATTTCCCCATTTATTAATGTAGTGTAGATACATTTTTTAGTAATTAATGTTTAAATATGTCATTGTTAAGTGACGGTTAGAGCAGTTACAATGTTGCGGTGTAATATTTTGTGATTTAACAGTCATTATCAATGACTCTGATACAATGAATTTGTAAGGGGGGTGTTTTTTATTTATAAAAGAGGGGGAGAGGGGGAGGTCAGGAGTACTTATTAGATAATTGGATCTGTTGAAATTAGCACAACTCCCATTCCCCTCACAGCACCATTATCAATAGGTGCAATTACACCTCTTAACATATTTAAACACTCCTCTCACACACATGCTTCCACCAAAGTATTATGGATGCCTCCAGGTATAGCAGGGGCATCCAATATGTTACACAAAAATAGAAATTTAGCATACAATTTAGTAGAGAAAACAAATTTGCAACCAAATAACCAATGTTGTCTTTAAATATTTAATGTTGGTCTTTGTTATTTTGCAGCCTTATTAAATTGCGATTCGTCAAATTGAATAGGGCTCTATATAAGCACACAGCATTTATTTTTTACAGAAGTTTTTAGTTAGTGAACTTCTATCCAAAAGCAAGGTCTTCACTAACTAAAAACTTCTGTAAAAAAATATGCTATGTGCTTAGATAGCGCCCTTTTAAATTTGCTGAAGTGCAATTTAATAAGGCTGTTAATCTTTAAATTAGTGGTTTAGCTACTGCTGGTGCAGCAGGTGGAAAACACCGGGGCCCACTATTTATTTTAAACTGCATACTGTTTTACCTGCCCAAGAAACAACATATGAGCCTTACTTGTAAATGCACTACAGTGGTCCTCTAAAAGACCCCTAACAGAATACTTTAAAATGTCATTAATTAAAAATATACCATAACTCTTAAGGTATGTTACAAACTTACATTAGCAGCTATAGAACACATGAGCATAAAAACATTTTTTTTAATTTTAGCAGACTAATTTCCATTGGATTTGCTGTTGACTTGGAGCCTGTGGTGTGAGCTCTCAAGTGGAGGAAGCCGGATGGAGGGGATTTTTTGCCTTATTGGATGATTAAGATAAGGTTTAGCTACTTCAAACTGTAATCTTGCATGTAACCAACCCCTCGTGTCTTGCATAGGAAGGATATCTCCATGCTTTAGCAAAATCTACTAAAATGATGAATTTCTCTAAAAATACTTTGAAGCTTATGAGTTACACTGACACTAGAGTCGTAGGTTAAGCAACTAACTGATGATCTTGTGTTGATATTATCTACGCTGAAATTACTGCAAATATGTTTATAGCTTTAGGAAAACAACTAAACAAACAGATTGAAGGAGGCTCCTAAAAAGTGGGATCAGGTAAACTAAGTCTAGCTTAGTTTTTTTTTATCCAATTAAAATAAACATTAAATTCACAATTGTCTCTTACTGTGGGCTTCTTTCACCTAACACCCTGGCAGTGGCAAAGCTAGTGAACGAAGGTCGCATGGTGCAAAAAAACTTTGGGCACCCCTAAAGTACTTGTTACTGGTACTTCTAATCTCTTCCAAGTCTCCTCCGGAGCCAACATGCATGACCCTCTCTTTCTTTCTATATCTCTGTAAAAAGTATAATAAAATATCCCTGATAGGGAGGGCTCAGTTTCTTTCTATATCAATAAAAAGTTAAATTAAAAAAAGCTAATTTAGTCAGGGACGGTAACGGGCACCCCTAGAGGTTTGCGCCCTGGTGCAATGCACCACTTGCATTACTGATTTCTCCGTCCCTGACCCCTAGTGACTTATGCACATTGATGGTATGGGAGCCATGTTAGTGGGAGTGACTTTCCGCCGATAGGTATATTTTTCACTTGGGGCTGGTGATTTATACACATTGATGGTAGTGGAGCCATGTTGATGGGTGTGACTTTAATTTAGGAGTTGTCTTTGTTCTGTGCTAACAGTGGGGTCAAATAAGGATGGAGATGCCTCAAGCACAAGATCATTCATTATGTTTCCCAAAGAATTTAGGAATTATGCTTCAGTTAGTTTTCTTCCTTCCCCTTGGTATGTCCACATACTAAACTTGTGTATATATATATATATATATATATATTAAAAGGTGCTATTGTTGGGATCGATCTTGAAACTTCAAAGATGATATTAAAATCAAAGCAATAGTCACATTTGTCCATAGGTAATCATTTAGTCAGTCCAGTCGGTGGTTGCAGCTCTCAGCTTCAATTGTGCTTCTTTGGGAGGTGGTATTAAAACGTGATGATGTTAGCTTTTATATTACCAAGGAGACATGGTAGTACCAATTATAGTTTTTTGCTCACTATAGGGCTTCTTCAGTAATACAGCAGAAACGGAGAGCTGCAGGTACCAACTGCATAGACTTCAGGATTACATAAGGACAGCGGCAACTTGACTTTGCGCAAAAGATTGTTTTTAATATCATCTTAGATGCTTCAAACAACAACAACATTTATTAATATATAATTCTATTGGGATGTTAAAATTCTGCAGTAAACTTGAACCTCGCTTTTACCCAGCTCAGTGCTACCTATTGTGACAGAGTGAGACAAGGATTTTGTGCGAGTCACAGACTTTACAAAGCTACCATTCCCCAGGAGGTGGCCTGAAAGAGCTTCCCTGAGCAGTTGATTAGATGCAGCTTTTTTGGGTGAAGCCATTTGGACTCCAGCTCACAGCCTCTGAGAAGCTGCAGCCTGTGTGAGGCTGAGTTTCATTGAGGCTGAAGAAAGACACACATACACAGTGGGATGTGGGCAGATTTTGAGTTGAAGAAAGACAGAAACACAGCGAAGAGTTGTCTGAAGCTGGGAAAAGACACTGATGGAGAGACAGCAGCTTGAAGCCTATGATAGTTCTGTAACAGAGTGGAGACCTGGGTTTCTGAAGTATAAAAGGTAAGTGATTTTGAACACTGCTTTTGCGTCTGCTCCAACAAGGTTTAGCATCTTATCTCGGAGGATTGTGGTGTCACTAATTGATGATGATATAGCTGTGCTTAAACACATTACAAATGGCATTTGAAGATGGCACATTGAGACACACTATATATTTTCCTCTGACTACAACATCTCCATCCTTGTTTGATTCCACTGTCACATATATGCAGATCACATGGGTGAGTAACAACCACTAGATGAAAAATACATCTCCCAGCTGAAAAATCACACCCATTAACAAGGCTCCCACACCACCAATATGTACAAATCACTGCGAGGGAGGTGAAGTGAAATCCACAGCAAAGAGAAGATAAGCTCAAATTTAAAATGCATGGTAATTACAATAGTCTCATAAACACCTTTGCATTCCACTTATATTAATTCATTTATAAAGCACATAATCTTCAATTAACCTATTTTACAAGTTTTATTACTGAGCAGATTTCTTCAAGGGCCACTGAAGAGTCATATTTATAGTAGGCTCTAATGAAGAGCCTGAATTGATTTGTGTAAAATGTTTTTAGAAAGATTAAAATAAATAAATACAGCCTTTCATTTTTAATTATTGTATTAAATGTTGCTTTAATGGAACCAGACAATTTGCTTTTGTTGCTAACAGGTTTAGACACTTGAGATGAAACTTACATACAGATATGCCCTTTATCTGATACACTTAACACTTTGGTTACTTGACAACAGAGCTAAATAGCAGAGCAAAGCCCAGTAGATTAACTCTTTCACTTTTGGCTACAGACCAACTTGCAGTCCAAGATGGAAACATCTCTCTTGAAAAATATAATATTTTTTCTTAAAATGCTTTTTGTTATCTATTTCCAAATTACAGTGGTTCATTTATCAAAAAATGTAAGTACCAATAAATAAAATGCAAAACACCATCAAGTGACATTCTATAAAATTCTGTGTATCTGCAACTGACAATCATAGAAACACATAAACCAAATAAAAAAACACAATTAAATAAAACAGTGTAACAAGACAATTAAAAAATTAAATGGATATGGAAGGTTTCTTGATTTTGCTAGGTATTTAATATCCCTGGATATCTATTTACTTTTAATTACTTTGTTTGATTTTAGGCAGTAATACAATAAATAGTCCCCATATGGGTCTGCCTTCTGCAGTTCACAAAGACACCAGCTGTAGTATGGACTGTGCAGTGTCTTGTACTAACCAATCCAGGGGCAGATCTATCTAGTGGTGCGGTGCATTTATTCTGTTTCTATAGTGTAGGAGCCCCCTCACCCCGGCCAACCCCTAATTGCACCCCCCCCCCCCTGCCCCTAGGCCTCCTTGGTTGTACACCCCCCCAGGCTGGAAATTGGTGAGCACCCGTTTCAAAAAGAGAATTTCTATTGAAGCTCCAAGAGGTGGCAGTGTGGAGCAGTTCAGTACACTGGGGATGTGTATCAGGGAAGAGATGAGGGAGCAAGGACTGCAAAGTGACATCAATATAAAGGGATGATGTTTTCTGTGAGGGGGGGAGCAAAGTAAATAGGTACGGGTGCTATGCAAAGTGGGTGCTGAGAGGACGGTTTAGTGCTGTGTGGGGATGAATGCAGAGAGGGAAGAGGGGATGGCTGCTGAAAAGAACGGGGTGCTACGTAGAGATGGATGCTAAGAGGGGTGGTTGCTGTGTGGGGGTGGATGTTGAGAGCAACTGTCTGCTATGTAGCGATCGAATACATACAGAGAGGGGAGATGTTCTGGGAAGGGGTCTTGGGGAAGGACACAGAGTGAAGTGGTACCAAGGCGAGTTGGCTCAGTGCAAATCAAATTTTTACAACCCCCGGGGGGTCCAAAAATTATTTTTGCACAAGGGCCCTCCATTCTTTAGCTCTGCCACTGAACCAGTGATCATGCCTCAGCAATGTGCTACTGAGAGATGGTCCATGATAGGCTAGGACACTATACTGCACATCCAGTCCTACAGAGGCTGTGTCTGCTTACGCTGCAGCAGGCAGACCCACGCAGGGACTATTTGTTTGATTTTAGGCAGTAAAAACAGAGCTTATAAGGACTTCTTATTAAAATAAAGTACATAAAAGTAAATAGATATACAGAAATATTATATACCTAGTAGTATGTAAAAACCTTCCATGTCCCTTTAAGTTTGAAATTAAGAATAAAATTGGAAGTTGGTATCTGAGAGTAAGCATACTGGGTCCCATCATTTCATTTATTTGCCTTGCGTCCTTTTGCCACACGCACTTTGCCTCTTGAACGAGTCCCCCTTCTCATGTGTGGCACGGCAGAGGGCCCTGGGGTGGCTTGAGGAGGGAGTACAGAGCCATCTGGTGGTTGTTGGCTATTGCCAGGTCCTCCTGATCTGTAGAGGGCAGAGGTAGATTCCGCCAATTGGCACACAGCTTGAGTCAAACTGGCCATCTCTGCGTAATATTGTACAGTATGTCGCGTTAAAACCGTTAATACTTTCACTAAAGATCTCATGGTACGCTCCTGGTTCTGTAGACGCTTCTCCAGAGCCGCCAGCCTCCGATTTCTCTCTCGCGATGTGGAGCGGAGGATGGCATTGTTGGCCCTAGCAGTCTCTAACATGATAAGCTCGTATGGTGTCAGCGGTGGGTTTCCTTGAGAATCATTGTCCATTGTGGAACTGTCTATTGGAGAAGCTTTACAATGTACTTGAACATTGGACTGGCCTGGGCTACCAACAGAGATAACTTGCAGGCCCAAAGAGGCCAGCTCCTCTTCAGGTGTCCGCTGTACGGCTTCCTCCCCTAACAAAGGATAAAAAAACTTCCTTAAACCCAGTACATTATATCATTACCCAACTCTTGGTAAGTCAAACATATTTCAATTAAAGCATTGGTAAATTCACTATATTCCCACATTTATATCATGCTTTAAAAGGGGACTCTGTCACCCCAACAGGAAGTTGATTTCAATCTAAAGAGCATTCAAAACTGTCTATATATTGTACTAGCACTTTTTCTCTATAGTAAATCATTTCTGAAATTATTTTGCACTCCTGTATAAATAGAGTGCTTGATAAAAGGTGGGAGAGGGGTCTAACTGCCAGATAAGATTTATTTTGGCCACTACAGAGACAGACAGGAAAACTGTATTCCTAATTAGAACATCAAAGCAGCTAATTAATATGCATGATATGCTTATTTGAATATAAATACAGCAACAGCCAGGATTGATTCTCTTTAGAAAAATATGCATAACACGACATATGGCCAGGTTTTTATGGTAAAACCTAAACAAATAAATTGATATTGGTTTAACGCAGTTCCTTTAAAACTATATGTTTTGAATATTACAAAATGGTTTTGGTGCATGGAAATGAGAGACCTATAGTGTAGGAAGAGACAGAAGGGGGGGAGGGAAAGAGACACAGGGGATGGAGAGGGGAGGGAAAGAGACACAGGGGAGGGAGAGGGGGGGGAGACACAGGGGAGGGAGAGGGGGGCGGAAAGAGACACACGGGAGGGAGGGGGAAGAGACACACGGGAGGGAGAGGGGAAAAGAGACACAGGGGAGGGAGAGGGGAAAAGAGAAACAGGGGAGGGAAAGGGAGGAAAGACACATGGGAGGGAGAGGGGGGGAAGAGACACAGGGGAGGGAGAGGGGGGAAAGAGACACAGGGGAGGGAGAGGGGGGAAAGAGACACAGGGGAGGGAGAGGGGGGAAAGAGACACAGGGGAGGGAGAGGGGGGGAAAAGACACAGGGGAGGGAGAGGGGGGGAAAAGACACAGGGGAGGGAGAGGAAGTAGAGAGGGGGAAAGGCTTGCAATTAGCGCCTCCTGTCAAATAGAGAGTGGGACAGGTAAAGCGGTGGGGAGGCCAAGCATGTCTCCAGAACTAAACTCTATTGAGCATCTGCGGGATATCCTCAAATGGAAGGTGGGGGAGTGCAAGGTCTCTAACATCCACCAGCTGTGTGATGGCATTATGGAGGAGTGGAAGAGGACTCCAGTGGCAACCTGTGAAGCTCTGGTGAACTCCTTGCCTATGAGGGTTAAGGCAGTGATGGAAAATAATGGTGGCCACACAAAATATTGACACTTTGGGCCCAATTTGGACATTTCCACTTAGGGGTGTACTCACTTTTATTGCCAACGTTTTACACATTAATGGCTGTGTGTTGAGGTATTTTTAGGGGATAGCAAATTTACACCGTTATACAGGCCGTACACTAACTACTTTACATTGTAGCAGAGCGTCATTTCTTCAGTGTTGTCACATGGAAAGATATAATAAAATATTTACAAAAATGTGAGGGGTGTACCTACTTTTGTGAGATACTGTATATATATATATATATATATATATATATATATATATATATATATATATATATATATATATATATATATGCAGTGCCTTGCAAAAGTATTCACCCCCTTGACTTTTTACCTATTTTGTTACATTAAAGCCTTAAGTTAAATGTTTTGTTAATCTGAATTTTATGTGATGGATCAGAACACAATAGTCTAAGTTTATGAAGTGAAATGAGAAAAATATATACATAAAACTATTTTTTAGAAATAGAAAACAGAAAATTGGCATGTGCGTATGTATTCACCCCCTTTGTTATGAAGCCCATAAAAAGCTCTGGTGCAACTAATTACCTTCAGAAGTCACATAATTAGTGAAATGATGTCCACCTGTGTGCAATCTAAGTGTCACATGATCTGTCATTACTTATACACACCTTTTCTGAAAGGCTGCAGGGGCTGCAACACCTAAGCAAGAGGCACCACTAACCAAACACAGCCAAGAAGACCAAGGAACTCTCCAAACAAGTAAGGGACATTGGTGTTGAGAAGTACAAGTCAGGGTTAGGTTATAAAAAAATATCCAAATCTTTTATTGATCCCCAGGAGCACCATGAAATCTATCATAAACAATTGGAAAGAACATGACACAACAGCAAACCTGTCAAGAGACGTCCGCCTACCAAAACTCACGGACCGGGCAAGGAGGGCATTAATCAGAGAGGCAGCACAAAGACCTAAGGTAACCCTGGAGGAGCTACAGAGATCCACAGCAGAGACTGGAGTATCTGTACGTAGGACGACAATAAGCCGTACGCTCCATAGAGTTGGGCTTTATGGCAGAGTGGCCAGAAGAAAGCCATTACTTTCATCAAAAAACAAAATGGCATGTTTTGAGTTTGCGAAAAGGCATGTGGGAGACTCCCAAAATGTATGGAGGAAGGTGCTCTGGTCTGATGACACAAAAATGTTGCTTTTCGGCCATCAAAAAAAACGCTATGTCTTGCGCAAACCCAACACATCACATCACCCAAAGAACACCATTCAACAACCGGGACTGGGAAACTGGTCAGAGTTGAGGGAAAGATTGATGGTGCTAAATACAGGGAATTCTTGAGTAAAACCTGTACCACTCTGTCAGTGATTTGAGGCTAGGACGGAGGTTCACCTTCCAGCAGGACAATGACCCCAAACACACTGCTAAAGCGACAATTGGGGGGTTTAAGGGGAAACATGTAAATGTGTTGCAATGGCCTTGTCACAGCCCAGACCAAAATCCAATAGAAAATCTGTGGTCAGATTTAAAGGATTGCTGTTCACAAGCGCAAACCATCCAACTTGAAGGAGCTGGAGCAGTTTTGCAAGGAGGAATGGGCAAAAATCCCAGTGGTAAGATGTGGCAAGCTCATAGAGACTTATCCAAAGCGACTTGGTGCTGTGATTGCCGCAAAAGGTGGCTCTACAAAGTATTGACTTTAGGGGGGTGAATAGTTATGCACATTGACTTTTTTCTGTTATTTTGTTCTATTTATTGTTTGCTTCACAATAAAAAAATCTTCAAGGTTGTGGGTATGTTCTGTAAATTAAATGATGCAAATCCTCAAACAATCCATGTTAATTCCAGGTTGTGAGGCAACAAAACATGAAAAATGCCAAGGGGGTGAATACTTTTGCAAGGCACTGTATATATATATATATATATATATATATATATATATATATATATACACATATCTATATATATATATATATATATACAGAATATACAGTGGATATAAAAAGTCTACACAACCCTGTTAAAATGTCAGGTTTCTTGCTGTAAAAAATGAGACAAAGATAATTCATTTCAGAACTTTTTCCACCTTTAATGTGACCTATAAACTGTACAACTCAATTGAAAAACAAACTGAAAAAAAGAAAAATAATGTGGTTGCATAAGTCTGCACACCCTCTTATAACTGGGGGTGTTAAGCAATCACATTCCAAATCGTGTTAAATAGGAGTCAGCATACACCTGCCATCATTTAAAGTGCCTCTAATTAACCCCAAATAAAGTTCAGCTGCTCTAGTTGGTCTTTCCTGAAATGTTCCTAGTCGCATCCCACAGCAAAAGCCATGGTCCACAGAGAGCTTCCAAAGCATCAGAGGGATCTCATTATTAAAAGGTATCAGTTACGAGAAGGGTACAAAATAATTTCCAAGGCATTAGATATACCATGGAACACAGTGAAGACAGTCATAATCAAGTGGAGAAAATATGGCACAACAGTGACATTACCAAGAACTGGAGCTCCCTCCAAAATTGATGAAAAGACGAGAAGAAAACTGGTATGGGAGGCTACCAAGAGGCCTACAACAACATTAAAGGAGCTGCAGGAATATCTGGCAAGTACTGGCTGTGAGGTACATGTGACAACAATCTCCCGTATTCTTCATATGTCTGGGCTATGGGGTAGAGTGGCAAGACGAAAGTCTTTTCTTACGAAGAAAAACATCCAAGCCAGGCTACATTTTGCAAAAACACATCTGAAGTCTCCCAAAAGCATGTGGGAAAAGGTGTTATGGTCTGATGAAACAAAGGTTGATCTTTTTGGCCATAATTCCAAGATATGTTTGGCGTAAAAACAACACTGCACATCACCAAAAGAACACTATACCCACAGCGAAGCATGGTGGTGGCAGCATCATGCTTTTGGGGCTGTTTTTCTTCAGCTGGAACCGGGGCCTTAGTTAAGATAGAGGGAATTATGAACAGTTCCAAATACCAGTCAATATTGGCACAAAACCTTCAGGCTTCTGCTAGAAAGCTGAACATGAAGAGGAACTTCATCTTTCAGCATGACAACGACCCAAAGCATACATCCAAATCAACAAAGGAATGGCTTCACCAGAAGAAGATTAAAGTTTTGGAATGGCCCAGCCAGAGTCCAGACCTGAATCCGATTGCAACTCTGTGGGATGATCTGAAGAGAGCTGTGCACAGGAGATGCCCTCGCAATCTGACAGATTTGGAGTGTTTTTGCAAAGGAGAGTGGGCAAATCTTGCCAAGTCAAAATGTGCCATGCTGATAGACTCATATCCAAAAAGACTGAGTGCTGTAATAAAATCAAAAGGTGCTTCAACAAAAAGTATTAGTTTAAGGGTGTGCAGACTTATGCAACCATATTATTTTATTTTTATATTTTTTCTTCCCTCTACATAAAAGATTTCAGTTTGTTTTTCAATTGAGTTGTACAGTTTATAGGTCACATTAAAGGTGGAAAAAGTTCTGAAATGATTTATCTTTGTCTCATTTTTTTACAGCACAGAAACCTGACATTTTAACAGGGGTGTGTAGACTTTATATATCCACTGTATATATATATATATATATATATATATATATATATAATATATATATATATAATATATATATATATATATATATATACACACACACACAAACACACAGCTGTATGCAGACCCTCACCCCTAAATATACAAAAGGGGTGAAGCTAAGCAGCACAGCACGTCGGCCAGAACCTATAAAAGCAAGAGCTTTAAAGTATACCTACTAGCATTTCAAAGTTTAAATATTAGAAGTCAAGTATACTTGTGCATGTATTTTAATTTTAATATCTATTATTTTAATAGAACAGTGGTATTTTAAGGAACAACTTTGAGTGTCCATTTATTACATTAGTATAAATATGGGAAAATCTTTAAACTAAGGGCGATAGGATCCATATTGAGTCCTCAGAACATTTATGATTGAAATTGAACCTTTTCATAATGGACTGAATTGTCAAATTTATGGATATATAAAGAGAAAATAAAACAGTATTTCCGAAACATAATGAAAAACAAAGAAAACAGAAGATCAGTTGGTGAAGATCAACTTACCAGGTTCGACGTACACAGAGTTTTCATGGGCAGGACTTGGATTGCCTTCTTGTTTTGGGTCAATGGGCCAAATTATTTCTGATGGTGCATGTGAGTTTGTCTGGGCTGTCTCTACATGAATTTGGTGCACCTCTTGTTCCAGTTCCATCTTGGGAGAAACTTGTTCTTCCAAGGCATAAAAAACCTTAGACAATCCATCTTCCTCGTTGTCTTCTTCTAAGGGGCTGTCTGCAGAGGATTCCCATTCTTCATCAGAATCAAAGGAGTCTATCCCTCCAATACCCTGTATGAGCTCTGGAGCAAGGGTCCGAGCAACCAACTCCTCTACGCTTGTCAACTCTGTTGCCTCACCTCGGATACTCACAGTTTGCTGGGACTCACGGTGGATTTGAGCCAACTTGGTTCTTGCCTTCCTACGTAGGTCATGCCATCTCTTCTTGAGGTCGGTCACTGTACGTTTTGTGACACCCTGAGCATTGATGCGCGTCAGCACCTCGTCCCACTTTTCTTGCTTCCAGGTGGCTGCTGCTGTTGAGTTCTGGGCTCCAAAGAGAAGCTTGTGGTGTTGACTGAGCTCTTCGGCTAGGATCTCCAGTTCTTCTGGACTGAACTTCCGCTTCCTCTTCCGGGCAGGTGGCAATGGATGCTTTGCTGGAGATGCCTGAGATGACGAGGTCTGTGATTCTGAGGCTTGAGAAACCATATCTCACTATCCACTCAACCTCTAGGCACCAACCCCAAAACCTAAACCAATTCTTCCCATCTCTCATACTGTCGCCTGGAAAAAACAGCAATCTATTTATTTTTTTTGACATTACCTGAGGTTAAGAAAGAAGAGGAGCACCCAACAATAACAAATACTACATTTGAGGCTCAGAATAGATGCAGTCTGGTACCCCAGTTGTACATTGTTCTTGTGCTTACTGTACCCCCATCTTTGATGTCTTTGCTCTCAAGTGAAGAATTTGTATCTTCTATTTTTATGTTCCCTATATAATTTTGTTTACATTTGGTTGTTGAAAAAATTTATATGCATGGAAAATCTGCAAATAACAGCATAATTTGTCATGAAAAAATCATAAATCTAGCTCTTACTTTAGATAAAATATCATTTTGACACCTCTGCTGGAACCTGAAGCAACCATGATATTTTGCTGAAGATTGCATATTTGAAAGGGGTATTTATATTTCTACAGGACAAAGCTTTCATATATTTTTCTGAGCTGCCTCCTTGTGGGCAGAGGAAGTGGGTAGATGTCAAATTGCAAAAGCTCCAATAATTTCAAAAGCTCCATTCATACACAGTTTACAAAAGTTAAGACCTTCTTTCTAAAAAAATGTTTTTATGCTCAAAGCTTACACAGTTGCTAATGTTTATAGTTTATTTTTACATATTTCTCAAACATGTAAGGTGTTTCCCAAAATACAGTGGTCTTTTAAGATAAGCCACTTAATGACCTTAGAGCACAAGGAAGGAGGAAGAACAGGAACAAGGAAGAAGTACAGGATATAATACAACAATTATAATATTGTTGTAACTAAAGCGTCACTGCAATGCCTAGCACTCTACAATAGGCTGTAGTCTACAGTGATAAACAACTTTGCAATATATTTTGTTTGAAAAATGCAATTTCCTTAGAATAATCGTACTACATATTTGTTGGAGCTTTTACTCCTCCCCAGCATACTAGCTGCCATCAGTGTATCAACTGTTATTATTACTGGCACAGTGTCATCTAGACTAAACAAATATTTTATTAACAGCTCTTCTTCTTCTATGCCTCAATTTTCAAAAGTACTTATCAAAAGTGTTATTTTGGTGCTAAATGGTTATCCAAAATTAATTAAGAGTAATCTTATGACACTATTCTTTTAGCACGTTTATTTATGTGACTCTACACAATGCCTTGTAGCTATCTAATCAAAGGCCTAATTAGTTCATTCTTGAGAGGGAACTGATGTGTCCAGCAAAGGTGGAACCTGATGGACAGGTTCTCCCCCTTACTGAACCCTCCAAACTCCCTCATCTGCACTCCATCACTGGGGGAAAGAGGTCATGATCATTGTACGTTTTATTTATTAAAGTGAATGTAAAAGTTGTTTATACTGATGTCTGACATTGTTGGAGAATGACATTTTAAGCTTCAATTTGGCTAATTATTTTTAAACATTGTCAATTCCCATTTTAAGAGAAGCTACCAAATTACACAGCAAAAGAAGAGAAGATCAGATAAAGAAGAAGTGGCAGGTATACACTGAAGATCTATACAGGAAGGATCTTAACAGCAGTGATGACCTCAATAGTTTATCCAATGAGCTGGAAACAGATATCTTGGAGAGCGAAGTGAGATGGGCCCTAGGATGTCTTGTTGATAACAAGGCTGCAGGAGGTGATGGAATGCCAACTGAACTTTTCAAAATTCTACTGGTTGATGCTGTGAAAGTGTTACCTGCCTTATGCCAACACATTTGGAAAACTCAACAATGGCGAATAGACTGGAAAATGTCAGTCTACATCCCAATCCCCAATAAAGGCAGTGCCAAAGAGTGCTGCAATTATCGAACAATTGTACTCATTTCACATGCCAGCAAGGTAATTCTTAAGATTCTACAAGCTCGATTCCAACAATATATGGACCAGGAACTACCAGATGTGAAAGCCGGGTTCCCCAGAGGAAGAGGCACAAGAGCTCAAATTGCCAATGTCCACTGGATAATAGAGAAAGCAAGAGAGTTCCAGAAAAGCATTTACTTCTGCTTCATAGACTATTATAAAGCCTTTGACTGTGTGGATCACAACAAAATGTGGCATGTCCTTAAAGAGACAGAATGCCAGATCATCTCATCCTCCTTCTAAAGAATCTTTATGTGGTCCAAGAAGCCACAGTCAGAACCGAAAGTGGGACAACAGAATGGTTCAAGATCAGAAAATGGGTGCGACAAGGTGTATATTGTCGCCTTATTTATTCAACTTATATGCAGAGTACATCATGCGTAAGGCCGGGCAGGATAAATCCAAAGCCAGAATCAATATTGCTGGAAGAAATATCAACAACCTCAGATACGCCTATGATACTACTCTGATGGCTGAATGTGAGGAGGAACTAGGACTTATTGATGAGGGTGAAAGAAGAGAGCGCAAAAGTTGGCCTGCTGCTCAACGTTAAAAAGATAAAGATCATGGCAAACAGCAATCTCACTTCCTGGCAAATGGACAGGGAAGAAGTAGAGGCAGTGACAGATTTTATTTTCCTTGAATCCAAGATCTCTGCAGATGGTGATTGTAATCATGAAATTAAAAGATGTTTGCTTCTGTTGAGGAAAACTATGGCGAACTTGGACAAGCTAGTAAAAAGTAAAAATATTAAACTATCAACAAAGGTCCGCATAGTTCGAACTATGGTATTCCCAGTAGTAACATACAGCTGTGAGAGCTGGATCATAAAGAAGTCTAAGCGCTGTAGAATTGACACCTTTCAATAGTGATGTTGGAGAAGACTACTTAGAGTCCCTTGGACTGCACGAAGATCCAATAAATCAATACTTCAGGAAATCAAGACGAACTGTTCACTAGAAGGTATGATCATGAGGCTGAAGCTCAAATATTTTGGCCATATCATGAGTTGGCAGGATTCCCTAGAAACTCTGATGATGGAAAAGATTGATGGCACAAGAAGAAGGGGGCGACAGATGCAGAGATGGATAGATGAGGTCACTGAAGCAATGAACTTGATGGAGCTCAGAGGGGCAGTGACTGAGAGATGCACCTGGCATGCTGTGGTCCATAGAGTCATTGAAAGTCGGACGCGACTGAACGACTAAACAACACCAACTAAATACCTGTATTCATCAGGCATATTATTTATTTTGTTGAGTTTGGGATTTAACAGTTTTTTAACCATAATTCCCCACTTAAAATGACAACTTAATTACTAATTTGGAGAGTACAATCAATTTACTATTTTGTAGAACATGTGTTATTTCAGTTCCCGATATAAACTTACATTTTCGCCTAGCCTTGCATAATGAATGGTGAGCATCACAGTTTTCCATTAATATTTCTGAGCATTTCCATGGAGGGACGGTGCGCAACAAATCAGCCAAATGTCAAAATATTGTTATAATTAACATAGTTTCCTTCTCCTCGGCTCCAGGTAATGAAGTGTGGTTGCTTGTCATCCTAAAACATATACTAAAAATATTCTAAACGGACAGAGAACTAAACTTGGATTAGAGGTGATATATAGTATGATAATAATACTTACTATTTTGCTTTTGTAAGATTTAGCACATTTTAAAATCACCAGTCTCTAAACTACTCAAGAAATATTTAAATATTTGTGAGACATGGAATATTTAAAAATGGTGGGAAAACCACCAGACTTCATTTTCGTATTTGTTTTTTCAAAAATTAAAAATATCAAGGATTCTAATCAAAATAAATTGAAAGGTTCATTAAACTGATATTTACAATTAAAAAAGTTATGAAAGCTTTACCATTACAGTGGCTCTTTAAGGGACTGAGGAAGTATAAAAAAATATTACCTACCGAAGCACCTTGTGTGTTACAAACTAGTTTATTAAATAGTATATAAATGGAGGGGAGAGAGAGGGGAGAGGAGAGAGAGGAGAGAGGAGAGAGGGATGGAGGGAGAAAGGAGAGAGAGATGGACAGAGGGGGAAGGGAGGGAGGGGGAGAGGAGACAGGGGAGAGAGAGAGAGGGGAGGGGGAGGGGAGAGGGGGGGAGAGAGAGAGAGAGAGAGAGAGAGAGAGAGGGAGAGGGAGAGGGAGAGAGAGAGGGAGAGGGAGAGGGAGAGGGAGAGAGAGAGGGAGAGGGAGAGAGAGAGGGAGAGAGAGAGAGAGAATGGAGAGTGATATGGGAGAGAAGAAGGGAGAGGGATGGAGGGAGATAAAGTGAAAGAGAGCCGAGAGAGATGGGTAGCCCCAGGTGGCAACAGCTCTAACTACGCCACTGTGTATGTATACAGACACATATCACATATTCTAATTGTCAAACTGCGAGTTGTCATAATGCTTTGCGAGCTCGCGGGGGGCGCATTTGCGGAGGTGAAGGCTCCCACGCCAGCTGCAATGAGCTGAAGGCTTATTGCAGGCGCAAATACGGACCTCGTGAAGCGAGTGACCACATTTGCTGAGGTGAATGCTCTATGCCGCCTCACGCACGGTAAAAAACAACCCAGAGAAGCGGGACTTTGAAGAAAAAAGCAAACAGCCGCAGGACTTGAAAAAATATATATACGACCCACGGGACTTAGAAAAATACGAGGTCACAAAAATTTGAAGTTAACGGCCAAAACGCGTATAAAAAAATATACCGAAAAAAAAAAATTAACGCAAAACATAAAAAAAAAGTCACACACATCAGGGGGGACGAAAAAAATTAAAACGAGGCTAAAGAACACAGAGCCACGAAAATCCCCGCCAGGCACGTACGAGTTACCCAGGAACCTAGCAGATACAAAATATACCATTACAACAGATGGAAAATGCTCGCGAGCCAAGTAACACATAGAAAAAAGCTGCCATTTTACACCACTAACTTACAACTCAAAAGATTAGGATTGTAAAATGCTGCTTTAACCGCCTAAACAAACGGTTTGACCTCGCGCACGCAGCCTATTTACACTGAACACTTGCCACATTGCTGACACGTTCTCCGCAGACGAGCAACACTTCACTGTACATTTTCAGGTGTAGGAAAATTCAAATAGATTGTTAGCTCTTCAGGATATTGATTGCTGCATATTAACTATAAACAGGGAAAGTATATTCATTTATTAATTCATATAACTTTATTAACTCACTGTATCCACTTTTTCGCATTTTTACACTGTACTTATATATCTGGCTTCGCGATGAGCGGCAAAGGTGATTGTTGCAAAGCCGGACAATTGAAGTACATGAGGGGATACACAGAGGAGGTCCACAGAGGAACAAACGCCTTACATTGTGTTGCAAACAGCATTGCCATGGCTTAAAATGTTATTGCCCCATCATTTTTGACGGGCATGTCGCTATATATATATATATATATATATATATTTATATATATATATATATATATATATATATATATATTTATATATATATATATATATATATTTATATATATATATATATATATATATATGTCATTTCTAAACTATGTTAAGCTCATGTCAGATCTCGGTTTCGGCATTTATTCTTTAGCAGTTAACAAAGGTCTTTCTATGCCTCCTCCCACTTGCTGCCTGACATAGGTGGCAGTGATGTTATGTGAGGTACCTGTTTCTTGTCTATGAGTAGCTGGGCGATCCGGAGGTGACCATTCTGCACGGCGTCCATGAAGGGAGTGACCCCACAGCTGTCCTTGCAGTCTGGTTCATAGTTACACCTTATACAGGGGTAGAAGCACAGATAATATGCAGGTAAATGGAGAATAGGGACGTAAGAAGATGGAGAAGGAGGTATAGATAGATAAGGAGGAAGAAGGAGAGAGAAGTAGGCAGAGATAGAGCAAGATGAGGAGGCAGAGATAGTGAGAAACAGAGGAATAGAGAGGTAAGGAAGCAGAGATAGATATGAGGAAGTAGGGGAGAGGAGAAAGAATGAGAGAGAAAGATGGAAAGATAGAGCGAGATGAGGCAGAGAAAGAGAGATATGGAAGAATAAGTAGAGAGATTTTAGGCTCAGTAACAGGGCCCTCCCTTTTTTTGCAATGTGTTATAATTGTTTTGACTTGCACTTAACCCCTGTATAGCGCTACAGGATATGTTACAAATAAATCATAAAAATAAGGAGGCAGAGATAGAGAGATATGGATGAATAGAGAGATAAGGAGGTAGAGATTGATATTTAGGAATAAAGAACTAAGGATGCAGAGATAAAGAGGGACAGAGAGATAAAGATGATGTCATAGGAAGACAGATAGAGAGATAAGCAGGAAGAGAGAGAGATAAGGAGGCAGAGATAAAGAGGGACAGAGATAAAGACTATGTTAAAGGAAGACAGATAGAGAGATAAGGAGGCAGAGATAAAGAGGGAAAGAGATAAAGATTATGTTATAGGAAGTCAGATAGAGAGATAAGGAGGCAGAGAGAGAGATAAGGAGGCAGAGATAAAGTGGGGCAGAGATAAAGATTATGTTATAGGAAGACAGATAGAGAGATAAGGAGGCAGTGAGAGAGAGAGAGAGATAAGGAGGCAGAGATAAAGATTATGTTATAGGAAGTCAGATAAAGAGATAAGCAGGAAGAGAGAGTGATAAGGAGGCAGAGAATTAAGCATAAATACAGAGAAAAGGAGACAGAAATAGAGGAATAAATAGGGAAATAAGGACAAAGAGATGAATACATAAAGAGAAAGAGAAGGATAGTGAGATTGTGTAACATGAATAATAAAATATACAGCCTGTTTTTTATGCTCTTTAAGAATAACCTAAAAAAACAACAACTTGATTTAATAGCAGCTTATCAGTTGGAGGTGGGTGTGTAATACACACATGGGATAAGTACACAAGCACAAGGGACTTACCTTTCTAGCAGCACCTCTACAACCTCAAAACACCCATGCATTGCTGTTAAAAAGAGAAGAAATAAAACTGGGTTAGAAATTACAGAGTATTGCACAGGGGTGTAGGAACTGGAGGGGGAAAATCCCCCCAGATTATAGGAACAGGGGACACAAAAAATAGCACAATTAAACATGATTACACATTAAACATAATTATGACAACTATATATGTATGTATATATTATATATTTATATAAATGATTTATCTATATATATCATTTTTAATTATATTAGGGTCTGGTGGGTGAGGCCCAGGGGCATTGAGAATTTACACAAAGAAATGTAAAGAGATGAAATGCACCACTCAGGGGCACAGTTTTTTTGTCTTTTTAAACTTTATCACCCCTCCCCCCCCCCCCCAATTTTTTGGGGCTCTTGCGCAAAAACTATTGCAGTATACAGTGATATCTGTTTTATTGGACAAATATTGTATTTAGCGTAATGAGCTAAAGAGGTTCAACTGTTGTTTCTAAGTCAAAACAATACAGATTATAAAACAGAACCAAATCATTGATAAAAAATGAACTGGCCCTTATAGGATAGAAGTGACAGAATACAAACATACAACTCTATGCATGTGTAACATATGTTCTATAACCGTAGCACTATGACATATGGAGCATAAGGATATAGGTTTGTTGCTCATCATTTTATCAGACTCCCTGACAATTTAATTTACAAAATAAGTTTTTAAAGGGATATGGGTGTTACTAGATATATAATAGCCCCCTGTATATATTTACTGTTATGTACTTTATTTTATTAAGAAGTGCTTTAAGCTCTTTTTACTACATAAAATCAAACAAATATTACCTATGTGGGTCTGCCCACTACAGCATATACAGACCCAGACTCTTCTGTACTTGCTGTGCCGTGTCTCATACGAACCAATCAGTGACCATCTCTCAGCAACAAGCTGCTGATACTTGGTTCCTGATAGGCTATGGCACTACACTGCCCACCCAGCTCTACAGAGTCTGCATACACTGCAGTGGCCCCACATGTATAATCTAATGGCACATATGGACAAGTACCTGCAGTATGTAGTGGAGTCCTCTTTATTTTACTCTCTGTGTTCCAGATCCCTGGGCAAATGTCAAGAAGGTACCTAATGATGTCCGGGTCCCCCTCTCGAGTGGCTATGTGGAAGCAGTTCCAGCCATCCTTATTTTTGAGCAAGGGGTTTGCTCCATGCTCAATGAGATCTCTGATTACCTCCAGGATTTTCTTGGTACACGCCATCATCAGTGGGGTCCTACAATAAGATTTGTGACAAGTCATTTAACATTCATTTTAAATATCAGCTTTAGCTAAAGGTACTAATAGAAAACTCTGTACTCTCTGTAAATTCGCCACCAGTGGTGGCCACCAAACGCTAGATGGTGCTGCTGATTTTCAGTGGCGATACCATAGAGTTAGGGTTAGGTAGACTGTTAGGGACAGGGTGAGGGTTAGAATGAGGGCTAGGGTTTAAGTTAGTTTAAGGGTTAGGGTAACCATCTAAGGTTACAACTTGTCTCAAATATTGACAGCGCTACAAAATATCAACAGCATCATCTAGCGGCCACTTACCGCAACTGCTGTTGTCACTGGTGGAGCAATTGAAAGGGAAAGGTCCGAAAACTCCATTATTTACATAAAACAACACAAGCATGTGTAAAATCTCTCATATACAACAATTAAGGAACTAAACTAGACACGGGTGTCCTCTAGAATCCTTCATGTTTGCTTTATCTACTAAAATAATACAGAATATTTATAGGAATAGTGTTTGTGTGTATTTAAATTAGGTAACTGTAATTATACAACTTACTTATAAGTCTAATTGTGAATGGAAAAAAAACAACCAAAAAAAAAACAAAAAAATTACTTTAATCAAATATAATCATTTATTTTAGATTGTTTCAATAATCTTGATTAAGAAAACAACCAAAATATTAGTCAGTTAGGACATTTGCAGTATCACAACACATTTAAACACAATTAGAACTATTTCATATCACATTCAAAATTGTAATAAGGAATGCAATTTGATAAGGCAAGTGCATAGATAGTTAAAAAAATTTAAGGGTACTCTTTAAAGGGATAGTAAATTTAGCACAAGTCGGAGGGCACCAGTGAAAATATCTCATAAAGGCAAGTTGAAATACTTTTTTAATTACGTGTTTTTTGGAGGAAGATATGGTATTTTGAAAAAAAATTGGTGATTTTTGTGTTGACATGATTCTGTACAGCCCACAGGCAGAAGCTTTAGATTACAAACAATGTTGTTTCACGCCCCAACTGATTTAAACCAATCAGATTGCAGAGGTGTGTATGCATAGACTCAATGGAACTGTTGGTGAGTGACGGGTGAGAGTGTGAGTGTGAGTATGTGTGTGTGTGTAGCATTGATGAAGGAAGTAGAAAAATCACAAACTGCAGCTCCCAAAGCCTGATTTAGAGCAGTGTACAAGGACAAAACCTTTGAAAATAAACATATACACATGAATGAATATATATATATATATATATATATATATATATATATATATATATATATATACACACACACAATATGCATATATGAATGTAGCAATATACCCGGACATACACCTCAATATATATATATATATATATATATATATATATATATATATATATATATATATAAACTAAAACATATTTTGAAGTGATAAACTAGCTATACATTGTGCTAGTAATTTTTTTCAAAAGTTAATTATTCTGCAGAAATGCATCAGTTTTATGCAAATGAGCAGCTCCTAAATACTAATTAGCTGCCCAGGTCTGCTAATAAGGATTACAGAGTTTGCGTCTGTCTCTATGATGGGTAAAACAAGGTTATCGTACAGTTAGTTCCACTCCCCCACCCTTTATTATTATTATTATTATTATTTTTTTTTATATCGCGCCAACATATTCTGTAGCGCTGTACAGGGGTTTAGTACATGGCAAAAAACAAACTTAACACCTTATAAAGAATGGAGGGCCCTGTTTTTGAGCATATAATCAAATGTACATAGTGCTTGTTTCCAAGACACGGACACACAATTGAAAACTCGCAAACTTACAATCTAAGCTCTCCTGATGCAAATTAGCATACTGAGCCGCGCATTATAAAAGGATGATAGAGGAGCGCACAAATCTTAATGGGCCTGGGCAGCATAAAACCTAAATACGCCCACATTATTACACTACACTGTGGAATATATCATATTATTGTACACAGTGTAGTGCAGTTTAATCCTTAGCATTAATGTCAAGGTTAGCTTCTTTAATTTGCTGAACAAATTTATAAACATTAAAATATGTTAATCAATTAATTTATTAATGAATCATTCACCAATTGCATTGTCTTCCAGTAAATTCAAATTTGGTAACATTTAATTTGCCACTGCAAAGCAACATGTTGACATTTAAATCTGCCACTTAAAGGGACACGGAAAGTTCCTGGATGTTACTAGGTATATAATATCCCTGTGTATCTATTTAGTTTCATGCACTTTATTTTATTAAGAAGTGCTAAAAAATTTGTTTTATTTCTGCCTAAAATCACACAATTTGTATCTGTTTGGGTCGGCCCTCGTAAATACACAGACTGTTAAGTGCAGTGTTTCAAATTAGCCGGTCAGTGACCTCTCTCAAGTAGCATGTTACAGAAAGTTGCCATTGATTGGTTACTATGAGTCCACTTATTGATAAAAATAATGTACATAAAAGTAAATAGATACACAGGGAAATTATATACCTCGTGACATCGAGGAACCTAGCGTATCGCTTTAAAGGGACAAGGGAGACGGAGAGGATATTTTTATATAAATAGTTGATTATTTTGGTCTTACCAATCCGCCTTTTTCAAGCTGTCCACTGCAGCCCCCCTACTTAGTAGATACAATAGGCAGTCCCTATGTCCCATAGATGCAGCCTCATGAAGGGGTCTCTTGTAGTCACCATTCAACACCTCCACATCCATGTTCAGCACCTCCACCAGATAGGTGAGGATGGGTAGGTGGCCATGCCGGGCAGCATAGTGCAGTACAGTATCCCCAGACCTCCCAAAGTGCTGGGCCTGGAGCTGGCCAGACAGATGGGGGTCTCTCTGCAGCTCCCCCTGAAGCAGACCCAACTTGCCATCTTGTATCCACTTGAGGATGTGTTTGTGTTCTCCTTGAGACATTGTATCACTGATATAATGTGCATGTGTTACAGACTGATTACAGTTTTCCCATTCATGTCACACCATCCCAGCCATATGATCACAGCAGCAAATGGGCACACAATTACTGTCTATGCATGAGGCTGTATCTGGGGCTTTGCACCCCCAGCACAGACATGTGCAGAGCTGGCCAAGGTACATCCTACTGGGCCCAACATGGACTTACCCTTGGAAACATAAACCAGTTCATGTGGAAGCATCTCTCAGCTACAACCAAGCAGGATACAGAAATAACTGTAACATACAAATGGAGCAGGGAAATGTGAATTTAATTCATTAAAAATGAAAATGCGCCGCTAAAGTAATCATAAAACAAAAACTAAAAAATAGCAATAATGCATATAAACGGTGGTATCAAACAGAAAAGCAATACATTCTCAAGTAGTTATATGGTCTGTGAAGGTATACAGTCTATCACTAATATAGTTGTCGTGTGTGTGTAACGCTCGTAAAATTGCGAGTTGTGCATGCACATTGCGAGCCTCGCATTGCGCTGCAAAGGGAGAGAGAGGGAGGGAGAGAGAAGGAGGGGGAGAGGGAGAGAGAGAGAAGGAGGGGGAGAGGGAGAGAGAGAGAAGGAGGGGGAGAGGGAGGGAAGGAGAGAGGGAGGGAAGGAGAGAGAGCAGGAAGGGGAGAGAAGGGGAGGGAGGGAGAGAGAAGGGGAGGGAGGGAGAGAGAAGGAGGGGGAGGGAGAGAGAAGGAGGGGGAGGGAGAGAGAAGGAGGGGGAGGGAGAGAGAAGGAGGGGAGAGGGAGGGAGAGAAAAGGAGGGGAGAAGGAGGGAGAGGGGAGGGAGGGGAGAAGGAGGGAGAGGGGAGGGAGGGAGAAGGAGAGGGAGGGAGGGAGAGAGAAGGAGGGGGAGAGTGAGGGAGGGAGAGAAGGAGGGGGAGAGTGAGGGAGGGAGAGAGAAGGAGAGGGAGGGAGAGAGAAGGAGAGGGAGGGAGAGAGAAGGAGGGTAGAGGGAGAGAAAGAGAGATAAGGAGGGGGAGAGAGAGAGAGAGAGAAGGAGGGGAAGAGAGACGGAGGGAGAGAGAAGGAGGAGGAGAGGGAGGGAGGGAGAGAGAAGAAGGGGGAGAGGGAGGGAGCGAGGAGGGGGAGAGGGAGGAAGAGGGGGAGGGGGAGGAAGAGGGGGAGGGGGAGAGGGAGGAATGGAGAGGGGGAGGAAAAGAGAAGGAGGGGGAGGAAGAGAGAAGGAGAGGGAGGGAGGGGGGAGAGAGAGAAAAGGGGAGGAGAGGGAGGGAGGGAGGGAGAAGGAGAGGGAGGGGGAGAGAGGAAGAAGGAGAGGGAGAGAGGCAGGGAGTGAGAGAGAGAGAGAAGGAGGGAGAGAGACGAAGGGAGATGGAGAGAGGAAGGGAGAGAAAGAAGGAGGGGGGAAAGATAGAAGGTGGGAGGGAAAGAGTGAGCACAGAGAGCGAGACAGGGTACTCAGAGAGGGGTAGCATAAAGAGACAGAACACACAATTTGTAATACTATATTATACCGTCATTTTTGACGGGCAAGTGACTAGTGTTATTCATAAAAAGTTATGTAGCTAATCCGATACAATGTAAGATAATAGTAACTAACATCTGATTCAATATAGTGACTCAAAGGGCATCAAAGAGGACAACAGCAACTCTGTATAGAGATACAATGTCTCACTCAAAGATTAATCTAAAAGACATCTTCTATATCGTGAGGCAATTATAATACTAATACTACTACTACCAATTTTGGCATAAAAAAGTGTAAACTAATATAGATATCTGAATAAACCCTATGTACAGTGTAAGTATTATGTTACAAAACTAATACGCAATAAATCAAAGGTCATTTGTGTATATAAGTGGGCGCTATAAAATGTAAAAAAAACATATACTACTGAAAAAATAGAGTGTACTGAACTGGTTCTTTTCTATCATATAGCGTAAACTGACTTTTTTTTTCTTAAAATGCTTTTATGCTCCCGGCTACAAGTCTACGGATGATAATAGTTTGCTAGATAATTCACAAAAATGACATTTTTCTTACTGTATTCCCTTTTTTACAACATGCAACATGCTCTTTTTAGTTTTGATAATGAGCATTTGGTGCTTTCCTGTTTTATGCTAGCACACGTGCACGTGCATCTGTTATGTGCACGCACGCATGCTGCACTGCCCTGCGCCGATGAAGCTGTCTCCTTGTGGCCGGTTAGTGGTTAGGGGTTTTCGGATTAGGTTTACAGGGTTAGGGGCTTAGGGACTTAGTTTTAGGGGGGTTAGGGTTAGAAGGTTAGGAGGTTAGGGTTAGGGCCGCCAAGGGGTGTAGAGGGTTAGGTTTAGGGCTGGGAAGTGGTGTAGGGGGATTAGGATTAGTGCCGGGAAGTGGTGTAGGGGGTTAGGATTAGGGTTAGGGTCGGCAAGGGGTGTAAGGGGTTAGGGGCTTAGGGAGTACTTTGAAACGCAAGCGCAACCGGCAACAGGAGGCTTCCAGTGCCATGCACGCGTGCCCGACAGCATAAAACAGGAAAGGTCCAAACATTTTAGTGTTTACTTTTTAGAAATTAAATAAAAAATTATAATTCCAGCCTTTAATCATTATGATATGCAATTATTAATTAATAGGGCAGCCAATGCATTAATTAAGCTGCTTGCCTGAGTGTACCTACAATATATTATAAACTTAAAGATAAATAATTAATATAAACTAATAGTGATTTAAATAATACAATATTTGCAATTAGAATTATTATGTTTTCAATGGCAACTACTACATAAGTGAACATTACACACATTTTTATTTTCAGGTATGAAAACAATACATCTCTATTACATATAATATACAAATATATATGATATATATATATATATATATATATATATATATATATATATATATATATATACATATATAAGTATATATATACATATATAAGTATATATATATATATATATATATATAACTGAGCTTCACAACTTCCATTACAGAAGTCACATAGAAAATCCCTATTACTATCCAGTACACCATTCTGGATAAACCCTCGGGTGAACTCGTTTATGGCCAGCTCTCACCAACACTAGCGATGGAAGGGCGTGCTCTAAGCTGCAATATCATTATTGCTATACTGTATCCAGAACGAGTCTTGGAACGCAAACTTCCTTTTGTGCGTGTCACTTTGTCCTAGAACTTGAACGGATTCACTAACAGCGAAGTGGGCGGGTCTTAGACGTTTCCCTGTTTTTTCATTGGCTGCTTTTGCCGTTTTCTGATTGGATGGAGAGATCATAAGTTCCTCATACAGAGCTGAGGCAGCTTTATACTATTTGAGCGTATTAAAAGGACACTGCAAGTTGAGATTGAGAAGATTAACCCTTTCATGAGGACTTTCCAAGCTTGGGACATGACATTTGTGTGATACATTGAATTCCTGGACCTTTACACCTCAGCTGGCAGGTATATTGTTATTAATATAATTAAAAAGTTCAATATTAGACAAAAATAAGTTATTAATATGGAATTATTTAAAGTTTTTTTTATAAATAGGATAAACCACACCCACTGTGTCTAAATTGCTGCAACTTCCTGAACTTTTATCATAAAAATAATGTTTTCTCTCCAGCTATAGTGCTGCTTCCTAGGAGGGTTAGTCACATGACCCTATGGCTTGGCATTTGGGTGCTTGTCTGGAAACATAATCTAATATCTGTTTTATTTCCTGGTGTTTAAAGGGATCCTGACCACTGGAACACACTTTGTAACATTGTTACAAGATAGAAGGAAGGGTTACCTGACTGGTACCCCCCAGGATGGAGTCAGACCCTCTGCTGAGGAGCTGGTGCTCCAACCCAGACTTTGGCTCCCAGGAGAAGGACGGTGCAGGTGGTGCAGGTTTGTACTCGCTTGTGAATACAAATGTGCTATATATTTACTATTCTACTGTACGTGGAGGCTTCTGTCGCTCTTTTGCCCATCATAAATTAAATATCTCCCCACAAACTATACTGCACAGGCTAGGAAACGGGTGATGAGAGACAATAACCTCAAAACAGTGCGGTCTGTGTGTAGGTTTCCTGGCCTGTACATAATCCATCCCGGGTTTTGCGTTATGCTGTGTAATACAGCAGGCATATGCTTAAAAGGAGCCCAGTTTGAAATGCTATTGGACTAAACAGCAAAGCCTTTGTGGGCACATTTGCATGTCCCTGCCCAAGTTCCCAGAATGCAGTGGAATAACTGTATTTCTAGGAATTCTGAGCATGAAACAATTTGCTTAACTTCAAATGTGAACACAATGTACTATTCATTTACTATTTATATATATATATATATATATATATATATATATATATATATATATATATATATATATATATAGTACATTTGTGTTCACGTATGAATGTCTAAAAAAGTTAAAAAAAAACTTGTTTCCTGCTCGTTATTCCACTGCATTCTGGGAACCTGAGCGCATATATATCTGCGCACACCAACACCTATATAATAATATAAATGTAAAAGGTGTGTGTGAACGTGAAAATTTACTATTTTATTTATATATATATATATATATATATATATATATATATATATATATAATTAAAAGCTCTGTTTTTACGAGCTGAAACATTTCAAATAGTCCCAACAAAGGTCTACCCCCAGCAGCTCATGTACACAGCGTCTCTGTAGTAATAGATGTACTAACCAATCACAAATTGTCTCACCGCAGCATTTCAAAACTTGCTGTTGAGAAACAGTCTGTGATTGGCTAGTATGTTTAGTACCAATAGAAACCCTGTGTGCTTGAGCTATTGGGGGTGGACGTTTGTTAGGACCATTTAGAAAGGTTTTGTGCGTAAAAACAGGGCTTTTAAGCACTTGCTAATAAAATGTTTAACAAACACACATTTCAGTAGTTTTATTTAATATTAAAAACAGGGAAACTTGTATATGCTTTAAGCCACACTTTCAGGTAAATAAAATTAACAGACGAAATGGGCAGTTTTGGTTTTTGTCTGATCTGTTTCTATTGGTGCAGACCCTCAGGAAGAAATTAGCATAAATCAATTTGACTCTAGCACAAAGATTAAAGCAAGGGCTTGTTTGGTGGATAATAGCTGACTGACAAATACAAGTTATTATATTTTTTAAGTTACCGTAGATTGGCTTTTGTAACTGTGAGACATAAAATAATTTAGCTGTTTATACAGAAGGAATCGAGGTTGTTGCTTCTGAGAACTTGTACTTAAAGGGGATGCTTGGGTGTGTGACAATACGGGTGTGGTGATGCATAACTGGTCATCAGTCTAATGGGCTTGAGTAAGTGCATGTGTCATGGTGATACACCCTGGCACCGTTGTTCTCTAAGCTCATGGGCTTGTATGTGTTTAAAAAATAGCATAGGCAGTGGCAAAGCTATTGCGGTGCAGCAGATGCAAAGCACCGGGGCCCACAACAGGTTAGAGGCCCTCTGCTATTGGCTATAAATGAGGTATATTAATTTATTACATGAATATGACTGATAATTACTAGGAAGGTGATCTGATCTGATCATCTCGATATATTTTTGGCTTTTTATTGACTATAAGGGGATGATAAAGAAGTTGCAATGGTGGCCACATATTTCACACCACAGCCCTCTGTTTGCTAGCGTGTGAAGTGGAGGACCCTGGTGCAAAGTCATTTTGAGACCCTCCTTTCCAGCTCTATGTATTGTATATACTGGTGCAGATAAATAAAAAGGAGGAAAATAAGACTACATGTTTACCTTCCCCCTCCAATTCATTTATCTTGACGAGAAACACACACCTTTAGCCACATGTCAACATCCTGGAGCATCTATGTGTATCAAGTGATTTAAAGGGATACGGAGAACAACCTTTTTTGTTTCTTCAAGCATTTAAAAAGAACATGTTTTAAAGGGATATGGAAGGTTTACAGATGTTATTGGATTTAATGAATCCCTGTGTATCTATTTGCTTTTATGTACTTTATTTTCTGTTTTTACTGCCTAGAATCCAACAGTGTCCCAGCCTATTGGGCTTTTGAAATATGGTTCCTAATAGGCTAGGACACTACACTTTCCGTCCAGCCGTAAAGAGTCCAAACCTACTGTTTGTATGGTAGGCAGTAATAACAGAGCTTGTAAGTACTTTTTATAAAATAAAGTACCGTACTGGTCCGAATATAAGCCGCACCCGCATATAAGCTGCACCCGTAAACTTCAAGGTGAAAAAATAGAAAAAAAATAGTACTCAAATATAAGCCGCACCCGTAAAATTGGAGAGAAAAAGACTCTCAAAGTGATCAGCCATTGCAAGAAACAGGCTTTTGTTGCAGGTTACAGGCTTTACAGGATGTTAGAATCACTAAAACCATAAATCGCTATTCAATACCGCAGTCTAAAGCACGAAAATGGCACCCTTAACTCACAATAGCGCAAATCGGCAGTAATTTTGCATTTGCGAATAGAAGTCGCAAGCGTTACAGGCAAAGTTCGCAAATAGACAATGATTTTTTTGAAAAAAGGTGCGGCGTATAATCGGACCAATACGGTATATAAAAGTAAATAGATACACAGGGATATTATATACCTCGTAACAACCAGGAACCTGCCATATCCCTGTAAATATTACAAAAGTGTTTTTGGTTTTGTATGTTTGTTGTTGTTTTTATTTTGTTTCCTGAAAGCGGAACCCTTTTTTAAATTGTATTGACATGCACAGAGCATTCAGTCTGTAGATCTCATTGGCTGGCAGAGGGAAAGCCCTACTAAACTTTTGGATAGGTATTCTGTTTTTGTTTCATAATGTCAGTGTTTTTTTGTTTTTTTTACCCAAATACCCTCTTTCTAATGCGACAACGGAAAATTATTATATAAAAACTTTGGACTGTAGCCGTTCAGAAATCTCTACGTGTTCTTTCTGTCGCCTGCATTGACAACTTCCCACTCTCCATGACCACTTTGGGCCCATATTTGTAACATTTCATACTGGATCAATGAATAATTAACAAGCCACTAATTACAAGGATTAGAGGAGAATCAAAAGTTGTTTTTTTTGTTAACCTCAATAACTCTGTATAACCTGTAACATAGTATCTCAAGTGATGTAAAGGGAAATGGAGCACAACTTTGTTTCTTGTCTTTCTTCAAGCATTTAACAAGCATGGTTTAAAGGGACTTGGAAGGTTTCTGCATAATATACCTATGTAAAAGGTAGACTCTACTGTAGTGAGTCTTTTTATTTAAAAGAACCATGCAATAGCCCCGCTTCTGACATGGAATTATTTTTCTTTCTTTAATGCATCATGAAGAAGGTATTTGATAGGTTAGTGTGCGTTTTAATATATGTCTGAAGGTTCAGAAGCTTAAAGGGCCATTTACCTCACAAAGTGCTCTTTGTGGTGTGAAAGAGCACATTATTCTATGTTAAAATGACCTGTTTTTTTTTTATTACACGAATAACCTCTAACAATCTCCATCATATGTCTGTTTAACATGTGCTGACAGTGGTGAAGGCTCTGTGATCAAAGATTTATGTATTTTCTCTGCTTCAGGATTCCTGAATGTAATCTGTTAACCCACAAGTAACATATTTAGTAGTTTCCAATAGTCATTTCTCTGCACAGATACATTTGTGAAGGGTTACATCTTTCTGCTTCTGCTCCCTGCAAAGAGCTCTTGCTGTCAGTCTGCCTGGGGGACTTGCCAGAGTCTCATGTAAACATTTATGACTTTTTTTATTTATTAAGTATTTTAACATGTTTTTACGACAACTTTACAGTGGTGTGCTCCAGTTGTGCTGAATTATCTGGCCCTCTAACTGCTCCTGGAGGCTTGTCATCTTTCAGCCAATTAGCTCCACACACACACACATATATATATATATATATATATATATATATATATATATATATATATATATATATATATATATATATATATATATATATATATATATATATATATATATATATATATATATATATATATATATATATATATACTTTCTGCAGTTCCTGTTCGTTTCAATAAAGTTTAAACCGGTTTTAAATTCTAATTTTCATGCTTAAAACAAAATATGTAATTTATAAAATCTGCTATTTAAAATATGTATAGGGAGAGTGAGAGAGAATGCCATGTTCAGTGTATTGTGATAAAAGGTGGACTGAACACTACTGTCCGTTTCCCCCTGACCTTCAGGCTGTACTAGGACGTTCCTCAGGTTCCCCCGGTCTATGCAGTAAACAAGCGGCTGCAGGATCTGCCACTGTTTGGGGAAAACTGGGCCGAGCTCTTCTAGCACATCACTAATTCTGGTGTCATTTTTCTCCCAAAAGATCCTTTTTTTTCCCTTCTATTCCCAATTAACTGAATTGTTTGAATCTTCACTGCTTAAAATTGACTAAACCGGGACCCTTGCAGTGACCTTTAATGAACTTTGTCAGTAGATGACACAAGGATGCAAAAGACTTAAGATTAAAATAGAACACCTGGCTTTTGTAAATGTTGTTGTTGTTGGCGACTTGCACGTCAAAAAATGGCGGTCAATAAAATTTGAAGCCATGGCAATGCTGTTTGGCACACAATGTTTTTATACTCTAAGGTTCTTCGGCGCTCATTGCGAGCCTCTCCTTGCGTGTCCTTTGGCTCCTCTCTATTTTTTTAAATACTAATTGATGAATTCATTGAATAATAAATTAATATAGTTTACCTTTTTCTAATTAATATATGTAACAATCAATAGCCTGAAGAGGTAACAATCTTTTTATTGTCCTGCAGCATATAATGTCCAATGGGACTGTCCCAACTGTGCATTAGAAATAGGCTGCGTGTGCAAGGTCAAACCGTTGGCTGAATTGTGTTAAAAGCGTTACTGTAGATGCGTAATGTTGTTAGTGGCAAGTCAGGATTGTAAAATAGCGTTGTTTGTCTGTGCTACGCGGTTTGCGAGTATTTGCCATCCTTTGTAATAGTGTATTTTGCACCTCGTACGTTCCTGGGTGAAAATGGTACGCTGTTGGCAGAGTTTGCGCGGCCCAGGGTCGTGTAGCCTCGTGTTCATTTTGTTTGGCTGCCATTTTTTTTTCTCGCTTAGCTGATTTTCGATTGCCGAAACTAGTCAGAATCGACTTAAATTTGCGTTCCACCTCACTCCCAGACTGTTCCCCCGTCCTGTTTGTGATGTTTCTGTTGTATTTTTTGGTATTTCTGTGTTTCTCATGTCTTTTGCTTTGCGCGGTTTGGCCGTTAATTTTTAAAGTCCCGCGTCTCATACTTTTTTTTTTTTTCACGTTAGTCAACGTCTTGCAGCCTAAGGTGATCTCGCGATTTCAAAGTGTTTGGAGGCCAAGTCCCGCGTGTTTCAATGTGTGATCGGCTCACCTCGCTTTGCGCTCTTTGGCGCTCCTTTCGGGCTAAGTCCTGCGTGTTTCATTGCCTCCACTGCTCGCCTCGATTCACAAGGCTTGCAGTCGCTCATCGCCCAAGTCGTACGCACCAATCCAAACATGACGACGTCTCGTACTTCGACAATTTTATAATATGTGATTTATTATTATTATTATTATTATTATAATGATAGCTCCTTGTCAGATTATAATTATGATTGACACATTTAAGTTGGTTCACTTTAGTGCGTGTTAACACTAGCGAAATTTGCTATTTGCCATTGGGATTATGCTTTAATTATACACGGATATGATATCGGGAGAGCTTTTCCTTTTGTGCTATATGTCTCTTCTGTTAGAGACCTACTTGCTTTTGCAGGGTTCCACAGTGCTATATATTTTGTTTACTATTTTGTTTCTGAATTTCCTACTGATTTTATAGCATTAGGGATGATTAGCTTTAGGGCGCTTTAGCCTTCCAGATAGGAGGTTCCATTTGAGGGACATAGTGCTTGCATTACCTTTTTATCTGTGGCTTTTGTTACAATACAGTGTTTATTTGTGGCACTTTCACATTTTAAGGATTTACAATCTAGTTTGTTCCAAATATTTAATAATAATATTATTATTATTGAGCAAGTTCAGTAGCACATAATTCCTCAGAATCCTATGTACCTTGCAACTAAAATGGTCATTTGGAGAGAAACGGGTATGAAACAATATGCTTGTACTGCAGAAGGTGGAAAGCATTTCCCAATATACTGCTCTGACAACTGATGTGTCCAACACATAAACCACAACCTGCACCTTGCAGTGATTAAATGAATGCATCAAAGTAAAGTGCAAGTGTTTCAAGTAACTTCATTCGTGCATTCAGAGGCCAATGGAGTTTAGAATCCATATAACATCAAGATGGGACATGCAGACAAATATATTATTATATAAATCTCCAAGCTTTTTGGGCGGACGGATCAAGGGCAATCTGTTTTATCACAGTTGGTCAATCCTGGTAGGATTCTTACGCAAAGGGCTCAGTGACTCAAGGCCTTCAGAAGATTATCATGTAACTGATAAAACTTGGTGTGAAACAAGAGAAACTTTTCATGGAGTAAGAATATTATATTGCAGTATTTTTTAATTAAAGGGCCACAACAGTCATTCAAACTGTTCATCACATATCAAGAAAGAGTAAAAATGTAGTTGTATCTATATGATTTTTTGATGTGTGTCCAACAGAGGTAGTAGTTGTTGCAGCCAAGAGGCCGTGCTCCACACAGTGCATTAGACTCTATGGAGTTGGCTGTGATTAACCGCTCAGTCAGTTAGAAACTGCCATCCTGCTTAGAGCAGTGGTGACGTCACTGCTTAAGGCTGTCCTTGTCTCCTATTGCCAGTGACGGGCAACCTATTTCTCTTGAATCAACTTATATCTGACCATTGAGTCTTTAAAAGGACCTCAGACCTTTTAAACCTTTTTATTTTATCTATACCAAAATGGTAAAAACACGTTGAGAGTTGGTAATAGATCTAAAGGAGAATAATATAGTATAAAAACTGTGTTTTAGAGAGCAAATGGTGTGTATTAAGAGGTGTGTCCTCTCCCACTCTAGAGAACGAGCTGGTTGCATGGGTAGCATGTGCCATTTTTTTTTAATTGTTTCGATTTAATAATCTTTTGAAGATACTGTATCTAGTTGAGGTGTAAATAGGGACCTATAGAATGGCATTAGTACCTCTTTCTCTGCTGCTATTTCTTGGATGAATACTTCCCAGCATCGTCCTTGCTTTTTCTTGGGGCTTTGTTGCATTATTTGCCTACTTTTTAAATCGTGGTATAATTACTCCAGTTCCTTTCATTAGTTGCCATCATCATTTTATCATTGAGTAAATAATCTACTTTTGGATTTGTGTCCTACGTCCAAAGTTTTGCATTTATCAGTGTTCTCAAGTACATTTTGCCATAATGGCATGTGCACTACCAGCCATACGCTGAAGATTTCTCGGGTTCTAGACTGCAGAACCAGTCAAAAGGGCTGTTTCGCATATTTGCGTTTTTTTTTTTTTTTTTTTTTTTTCAGATTATAAATTATTATGTGTTTAGTTTAGAAACACCTAAAGCTTCTTCAAAGACCAAACTTGATTTTAATTATTAGGTGTGAACTACTGCTATATGACCTACCATCAAAATGAGAATGAAACCAGCTTTGCTTGTAGACGGATACTCCAGAAGACCTGGGTAGTGTTTGTTTATATAGAAAAAATACGAGCAAGGGTATAAGTCACAAGTATTAAGCCAACAAGTTTGAGATAATACAAATGGTCTGTGTCTGTTGATATATTCTATTTGCAGTCATGCTGACATTGTTTAGGGAATAGGGCAAGATCTATCTGTAGAATATAAAATATTGTCTAAAAAAACCTATTGACTCCAAATGTATCCAGAAATGTTGTCATTTATTACTTTGTATGCTTGGTACAGGCATGAATAAGAGATTGAAGGAGAATTGTACAATGAGTCTGAAATATTGTAGCAAACCTAAGCAGTCAACACAAATATCTGACTATCTCTTACCAATCTACTTCTAGCACATACTACTCGACTATTCTCTAATCCGATGAATGAATAAGCATATAGTATTCCGAAACTTTTAGAATTGATACAAGGAAGAGAAGGAAAGGCAGTTTAGCTACCCAATTAAAGGACTTAAGGGCCCCAGAAGACCCCTATATGTCCTCTGCTCCATTCTATAGAAAGGTGAAAAGGCATGTAGAAAAGTGTTTTCATTTTTAAAGTTGATGCTGAATTAATGGAGTTGTGATCAATTGAAGTCAAGCTATTTCACAGTTTAAGAATAGACTACTTTCTAACAATTTTTCTTAGAGGGGGTCCTTAATATAGACATAGATAAATCTTTAAAACCTATTGCTACCATTAAACCACCACACTGAGTGTAAATCCACAATACAATGTATAACAGACTTATTTAGACTTTGAAGATGTCCCAAAAGAATGGGCATAAACTAAAATGACAATATTTAAGCTAACGTTTGATTAATTTTAAAAAAATAATTCCATATGATTTTCCACCTTCTAACTGATGGTGCAGAGCATATATGGTGACTTTTGTGGTCCTTTAAAACCCCTTAGTTCTTGCTAGTCTCTCCTGTGAATCCATTGCGTACAAAGTATTTAATATGACGTGCCTGCTGCAGGTAGCTACTGATGTTACCTGTTCAACCTGTTCTGGTATAAATGAACTTGTAAAGAGAGCTCTGAGACAGAACTGTAATAAACTCTGGAAGAAATACAGCATTGAAACGTGTATTACAAAAAACAAGCTAATTGGGGGGACGGTACCGGAAATGTGTTAATCATCAGCATGTGGCTGGTGTAAAGGTAGTAGGGAGATCTTGAGGTGATCCTGAAAATATCCTTCTCACTACATATGTGCTACCATTGAGAACGTGGCCCTAACTTTGGCGTTGAGCTTCCAGCAATAGTGAGGTACAGAGTTGAAGTGGTGGAGGCATTCGCGGGAAAGTGGTGGTCTGACCCAACTGATAGGGGAAGCAGTTATCTGCACAATCCAGATCTCGCAAGAGGAACAGCCATTGCGCGCCAAACTGTAGCTAATGCTAGTTATGGGAAATCGCAGCAAACTGCCGTTCTGGAGGGACTATCGGTGGGAAAATGGGTACGTGAGAGTGCCGAGCGAAGAGAGGACTGGCAGAAGAAAATAAAACAAACACCAGTCCAGAGGATAAGCCACAGTAAGGAATTAAAAAAAAAAAAAAAGTAATCTGCAAGATAAGCAATACAATCCTTTTGGTTTATGTGTTTGAAGATATAAGGGGGATAGGTTAAAGAAGAAGTTTGATAATAGGAGAGGGAAGGAGGGAAGGAGTGAAGGAGAAAAGGGGAAAAGGCTATTCATAAAGACTCTTGATAAAAAGACTCTCTGGTGAAAGAACAAACATAAAAAAGCCTGCAAGTGGTGGGGTATTGATAAAGTGGACCAGAGAACAGCTCTACGATATAGTAAGCTGTGGTGTAAAGTAAATTTGGTGGCTTTAATAGACCAATGTCTGCAAAGACAAAAGTTAAAGAAAAATTGGATCTATAAAATCCACTGACTTTTTTTTTTTTTTTTTTTTTTTTTCTGAAGGAAAAAATAAATAAAAATTATCTACTAAAAACAATTATGGAGAAAACTCCTAATCGGTCACCTATAAAAACAAAACAAACCTCCAATGTGGATGAGCCCCTTTTGATTGAATTTCAGACCAATCTTACAATGGAACTTAAACCTCAAATTATGGATAATACCAAAGCTATTAAAGAGGTTAATTCCATAACAGAGGAATTGATGGTGAAGTTTGACAAACTAACAATTGACCACAATACCCTATTGAAATACACTTCCTCACTGGAAAATAAAATTGAGGAGTTAAAAGAAAAAAAAGTGTTTAACTCAAGGAGGTATAACCTCAGAATCGGTGGAATTTCAGAAAAAATAACAGATCGAGATCTGGATAATTATGTAGGAGACCTGTTCCATAGATTGGTACCAGATTATCCCACTGAGGAAGTTATTCATAGGATCTCTTCCAAACAATATGGATAAAGCAATACCAAGAGATGTTATTGTGAGGACAAATTATTTACCATATAAGGAAGCAATTGTCTAATCTAGCTTCAAGAAAGTCTTGAAAATCTTCTCAGATCTAACCCCCTACGCAAAGATTAAGATAGGAGGAAATCCAGTACAAATGGAAACAGCCCACCGGTCTTATGATTTTCAGGGACTCAAATTGGCATAAAGCCAACACCGTACAAGATTGGTTGGCATTGCTGTTGAAGTGGAATATGATGCTGCTTAAAATACCAGATTGGCAATTGGTAAAATAAGGGCCTGATAAGTAAAGGAAAAGGGAAAGTTCAGGCTAGAGAAGAGTGTGTTAGGAAATTGAAGCTTAAAAAGATATTGGTTTTGATTAAGCGGTATACACAAACACTTCTTCACAATTAGTAAAAATACATGAAAAATGTAGAAAAATTATATTGGTAATAGACAAAAGTAACAAAAAATATCATCGCTAAAAATAAGGGATCATTAATTGGATTGAAAACATTAAAGTTTTTTCTTTTAGACTCAGAATATAGAAGTACAAAAGAATTGAACCACATAGTGGGAGTAAAAATGTAGTCACGTTTTTATACACAGAAACTAGATACCGTAGTAAAAGATATAGAGCACATAAGTAGAAGAATTAGTAGTAAGAGTAAATACATAAAAAATATATTTAGAGTACAATCCCCTACCATTTCTGTAGATCGGCTTTTACAGCCCTGTATAAATAAGAATGCCCAACGTGATTTGGACATTTTGGTGTATGTTTGAATGGGGGGTTGAATTTAAGATGAGTATGATTGTTGGTTAAAGCAAAAACAAGAAAGGAAATTTAATATTGTTTTTTAATGAAGAAATAGCAAACTATGGTGATTAAGATAATTTCACATAATGTCACATAATGTCAAAGGGCTAAAAGAAAGGTTGCATTTACGAACTATATCAAATATAAAGCAGACATCATGTGCTTACAGGAGACGCATTTAAAGAAAGAATTACGTAAATAAACATTTTAATATAATGGTTGACGCCACATAATATTATTATTATTATTATTATTATTATTATTATTATTATTAAATCAAGAGACTGGCTTCAGTTTTCTTTAATAAAAAAATTAGAAGAATATAAAAAGAATAGATGATCTAGGTAGTTATATTATTTGGCTTGGCACTCTAAATGGTAGAGGTATTACTCTTTTTAAATATGTATCTACCTAATAAAAACCAGATAAAGTTTCTTGGGAAAACCCTCAAGGTAATACAGAAAGTAAAAAAAAAAAAAAAAAAGTTTTCTAATTCTATGTGGAGACTTTAATATGGTTATGTGATGAGGTCAGAAAACGTGGTATCAAATATCGATGGGATTTATAAAATGAAATGAATAACTGGGATCCTTTTGATACACGGAGGTTGTTGCACCATTTTGAAAGGGAATATAATTTTTTCTCTAATCGCCATGGTTCATACTCCAGATTAATTATTTTTATAGTCTGTGTATCCACAAATACATAAACTAAAGATGTAAAAATAGACCTATCTCCTTGGTCTGACCATTCTGTGGTTAGTGTAACCATAAATGATATAAGTGAAGTGTATATAGAAAGAAATACTGGAGAATAGAACCATTGCTGTTTAAAAATCAAGAACAAATGGATTGTTTGAGAGGAATAAATACATTTCTTTAAAGATCATGAAGATTCAGTCTTATCACCATCAGTTTTATGGTGCGCACATAAAGTCTACATTCGTGGCATTATGATCTCAAGAGTGGCAGAAATGAAAAGCAGAGGAAAACCATTTAGACAACTTTTATATCGATTTAGAAAAACTGCAATGTCTAAATAAAATAGCACCCACTAAAGCTATCTTGAAAGAAATTAATAAAGTAACTCAGCGAATTATTATTATTATTATTATTATTATTATTATTATTATTATTATTATTTTTATTTTTTTTTATCATTATTTTTTACAGTGCCAAGCAGATAAGTTGATTTGGAAATATCAAGAAAATCTATTTGCTTTTGGGAATAAAGCATGAAAAGTTTTGGCTAATAGATAAAAAAATCAACAAATACAAAATAAAACCTTGAGATTGGAAGGCCCAGATAATTTAGCATACACACATCCAGATACAATTAGTGATATATTCTTTAATTTGTATAAGGCCTTCTATAATTTAGAACAGGACCCTAAACATGTGTTACCTAAGAGAAATTAAATAAGGGATTTTTTTTAGATCGAATTGACCTTCCTAAATTATCAGAGGAAGGTCTAGAAGTTCTAAATAAGTTGATATCTAAAGAGGAAATTGAGAGCATAAGAAAGGGTAAAACAAACAAGGCCCCTGGAGTTTATGGATTTAATCGAATGTATTATCAAAAGTTTTCAATGGTTCTAAGTGAATATCTATGTAATATGTTTAATGAGATTAAAAAAAACAAAAAAAAAACAGGAAAATGATTACCAGAACTTTCGGTAGCTAAAATATTGAATTTATTAAAACAAGAGAAAGATCCGGAAGAATGTGGAAGTTATCGCCCCATATCTTTGATAAATGTAGATATAAAACTGTATTTGAAGATTCTGGCGAATAGTGTAAAACCATTTTATCCCTCAATTGATTCATTACAATCAATCAGGCTTTAAGGGGCGACGGTCTTAAGATAATACATTGCATTTGGTAAATATGTCATACGCCGGGGGTTGATCTACCCATGCGGACCCTGCCACTTGATGCTGAAAAAGCATTTAACAGGGTCAGCTGGAATTTTCTTAAAGAAATGCTCCAGTAATTTGATTAGCAGAATTTACATCAAAGGTGATCTAAGCTTTATATACTAACCCAAAAGCATTTATATTCGGCCCTGGATTTGAAACACAGAAGTTTGCCATTAAAAATGGCACACAGCAGGAGTGCCCCCTATCACCTACTTTATACTATTTATCGAACCCCTAGCGTCACTGATTAGAGAATCCAAAAATATCTTTGCGAGAGAGTGGAGATACCAATTATAAAAGAATGATGTTAGCGGAAGACATAGTATTAACCCTTACAAAGCCTGAAGTGTTTTGTTCTTACTTGTCTCAATTGTGGTCCGAATTTAGTAAAGATTCCTATTTTAGAATGAATTATCTAAAAACAGCTATAATCTCCAGAGGAATTAATACTTAATAAACAAGACCGCACATTTTATATCCATATAATTAGAAGACAAAATATATAACTAATTTGGGGATTAATCTAGTTGGGGGAAAAATAGAACACAAATTATTATCAGTGGTGCCTATCCCATCTATTTTGTGGCTGCCTGAATTTATGCCCTCAATATTTAAAAATGTCCCTAGGGGTGTAAAATCCTGAGTCATATTTTGGTATAAGTCTAAAACAAGAATGAGGTTATCACAATTTCCATCTTTGACTGCACCAACAGAAATTGACAGCCAAAAATAAAAATCTAGATATATAATTTTGGGGAAAAAAAGGTATTTAATATAGGTGATTTGTACTCAGGGGGTACCTTATTAGAACTAAAAATTCGATTTTAAGTGGCGTTACTTTGTTAAATTATAGAGCCTTGGAAAAATCCTTGTATTGGTACTGGAAAAATTGATAATTAAGGGAGACAACCTGCATTTAATCTCCAAGTGTAGTAAAATCATAACTAAGAATTGCCCATTTGACAAATCTAGAGGGATAAAGGAATGGGAAACAGATCTGGAAAAAATATATAATGTAAATAACAGGAAGGCGGCCTTTAGATTGGTTAAACAGACTGCAATTAATTCCTCATACATGGAATTATTTAAAAAATATACAAAGGTGGTAATTAGTCCCAGATATTATTAATAGATCGGATTTAAATTCTAAAACTGCTCGTTGGAAGGGTTGTGGAAAGCAGGGTACAATTTTTCATGTATGGTGGGAATGTGAAAAAGTAAAGCCATTTTGGTCTCCATGCTGTAAGCTGATTTTATAGGATAATTGGGAAACAGATCTTATATACTCCTCAATTGGCAAATTTTTATATCAAAGTGTAATAAAACCAGCCTCACAAGGTGTATATTTATTATCACACATATTATTGATAGCAAAATGGCTATTTGTAAAATATTGGAAACTTACTCAAATCCCAAAATGGGGCAAACTTGAAAGTACAGTAGTAAAAAAAAAAACAGATTCTATGAGTAAGGACCACGCAGGTGGTTTAATGAAAAAAGGCCTCTCTGCCAATTGGCACTTGTGGAATTTGTATGTGAAAAAGAAATGAAAAATGTACCTTCATGACATAAAATAGCCCATGGATAGTTTGCTTTTATAAGATTTTTTTTTTCTTTTCTTGTATTAATATGTATTCACATGTTCTACAGCACACATACCCACAACACTCAAAACAGATATTGTTTTGCTATTTCAAATAAACTGTGGAGTGATAATCCAATAAACTTGTTTGTTTTGTTTTTTTACATTTATTTTCCATTTTAAGTCCAACTAGGTGAAAGTATCTTTAAAGATTATTATATATACAAAGACATTTATATACTATGGGCCTAAATCAACACACAAATAGATAAACGACAATGCCTCTGATAGCCTTAGCCTGGCTATTGAATTAATCCGATTTGGGAGAGAATCTAATGTCCCAATGACCCCATATCTGTGTTTACTATCCTTCTGAAAGCAAGAGGAGGAAACTCCCACCCTTTTTTTTTTTAAATCTTTTTTTGAAAGTCCACCCAAAAATTTGGTCCACCTACATATTAGAGCATCTTTCTTCCAGGTCTTGTAACAATTATAGTGCTCTATGTAATGGAGGACACTGTGCAATTCTAAACAATCACATATGATTAGGAACCCCAGTCTTTGAATTTCAGATATGACAAAATTGCATCATAATGAGATTATGAATTTAATTATGGTGTGTCTTGGTGGTGGGTCAGTGAGTAGGAAGTCATCTTTGTCTTGTTCCAATAATCAAATATTGAATATTTTAATGTGATTCAATTTTTTATATACAACAGTTTTGAATTCTTAACTAGTGTGTTTTTTTTTAAAGAATGTTTTTGGATTAAGAGAGGTGAAGAATATAGTTGTATCAACCTCTGCAAAGATGGTCTCAACAACACTGGTTATATTCATTCATAGAGAGAAGAGGGTGTTGCATTTTTTTTTTTTGGATGAATAATCTGAGTATTGCAGTATTTATATTTTTGGATTGTAGTAGTATTTTAACAGTTATCGATATATATATTTTTTTTCCTTTGTCCAGGCCATGACTATTTTTTAACTCCATAGCTGTGGTCAGTAAGTTTTCGAACACCAGACAATCCAATAATTTTTCCAGTGGCATATCTAGTCACTACTGGTCATGCTTCCTTTTGGAAATCGTGATCTGCTTGAGGAAATGGACTGGGTAACGTCCAATAATTTTCTGATGACCAGAGCCTTTGAGACTGCTAGAGATGCTTCAGTATCAAACTGCTCTGCTGGCACGGTTAAAGTATTTTTATCTTGCATCAAGACTAGGCTCAGAAAATTGTTACACGTTAATCACTAAAAAGGAACTTGGCTGGTTTCTAAGTTTTGCTTGTTAATCTGGAAAGGAGAGCATTTATTGTCAATAATATCACACTGCAACCATTTTTCAGCGTCTTGAAAAGATCAATATGAATGTGTTAATAGGAATTTAAAGGGAAGTTCAGTCATCTATATAAAATTGTTTTTATTTTATATAGCAAGTTTATGCAGACTTGGGGCAGCCCTATCTAGGAGGCTTGTAGCCAATAAATGGGCAGCTCATAATGGATTTTAAAAAGTTTAGCTATGCATATACATTGTAAATAAAATATGGAGAAGAATCTAAAAGGACAGATATTAAGAGCTGAAAAAAGGTTAAGGATGCAATCTGGAGGGCGATATCTATTTTTTTTTTGAGGAGAGAAGGAAAGGGTCCTAGCTTTTAAGGATGGAAAGGGGAGCTGAAACTAAAATCTTCCTCAAACACCTTTTAGAGCCTTGCTTGGAAAGAACTTGGGGAACCACTAGCTCCTAAATTATTACTTATCTCTCCTAGAGATTTAGACTGCTTAATAGAACCCCTTCAATGGGAAGTCCGATTAATTTTATATTGGGCTTCTTTGGAATGAGTTGCTGTATTGTAAGTGGGAATGAAATGGTGTGTGCTGGTTCTGCTACACTGAAGTAACTTTCTTTTACAGCTGGAGATGGTGACGGTCTGCACATAAAACAAGCTGTCGTGTTCATTGAGGATGCAATTCAGGTATGTGATAATTTACCAATAAAGACATTTTCATCCTTAAATGACCACTGTATTGCATTTACAATATGCTTTTGGGGCATAGACTATTAAAAACTGAATTTTATAATAAATACATTTTATAAAAATTTTCTTTTTGAAATTGTCAATTTTCCCCTCAAGCAGAGTTGCTTCTGTCCACCTACGTCTGCCTCAGGTGGTATGACGAGCTCTGCCTGTCTAGATTCTGGTCCAGAGTGAGCATGCTCAGTAAAGAGGGCAACACTATGGCAATGAGTATAGTCATTTGCCCTGCCCAGTGATCTCGATGGACAGAGCCAATTAGACAGCTGCAATTAGATTTTACCTTTAATACCACTGTGTGCAGTGTGGGTGGAGCCAGTGATTTCACGGTGTGTAGTGAATGACATAATAGCCCTTCCTTCCAATCTACATGGTGGTTCAGCCCCCAAGCAAAGGTGGAGAAAAGCAGCACTGCTTAGGGAAAACAGACAAAGTAAGAAGAAATATGTTATTTAAGTACATACTGCTTTTATTAATCAAACATATGAGCTTTACTTTTAAATGCATAAGTGGTCCGTTAACTGCAAAATAATTTGATTGCTAAGTGATTTCCCAGAGTAGGGGCATGTATGAACTAGGTTGGGCAGCTAAATGTTCTATGTAAATCTATGCATATCAAAGAGAGAAAAGTGAGGATTTGGATTTCCCTGGGTGTTTTCCACCCCAAATATACAGTGTACAAAATGGCGGGATGAATATAAACTAAATAAATTTTATTAAATATATGACAGCGACGTCTTTAAAAACAAGGGATATTAAAAACACTAATAAAGGGAATAAAACAAGGGCAGATGTAAGGGATAGCAAGTAACCCTATAGCACTGATATTGTGCAATGTAGGACTCTAAAGTGAGTGGTTATTGCTATTCACACCTAGCGGGCAGGCCAAGACACTTACAAGAAGTTCCCAGGGCAAAAAAAAGCCCTATAATATTATAAATGATGTATATACAAAGCACCCTTATGCTGAGATGAAAATCCTCCACATATCTAGAGGATGACTTAAATAAAGCAATATTTATGCAAAAACATAGGTAAAAAGATGCCTTACTGATAGACTTATTGTGCTTTTATACAGGTAACAAGAAGCTGTACCTATATAAGCAGGGTTGGCAAAGAGCTCAACTTGGAGCACAAATGAAGTTATCCTGAACAGCTATATATTACACAGCATAGGGTTCAAGCTGTGTCTGTGTGCACAAATAGGTAACTAGCTGCCATATGGTACAACAAGTACCTAAAGATGTGTGTGCAACAATAGAAGCTGTTCCCAAGCTTAAAGGTCGTACAGGAGGTGCTATCAGGTATTTTCAGACATATTATGCCACTAGTGGGATATAAGGGGCTTTAAGCTAGGCCATAACTGCAGCAGATTCGCGCTTCCTGGAAAGCTTGGCCGCTAGGTTTGCAACGCGCATGCGCACGTCTAACGTGATGACGTACGCAGCGTGGTTGCTAGGAGCCTGACGCGTTTCGACGTATCACGTCTTTGTCAAAGGGAAATTGTATAACGCTGTCTCTGAGAGCTTTATATAGGGAGCTGTCACCAAGGCAACGTGAAAGTAGTAAATGCATTGCCCGTGCAGGGTCACAAAAGTGCAAATGGCATAGAAATGACGTTAGCATATGTAAAAGGACACTGAGAAGGATTTAAACATTAATGAAAACCAAGGCAATAGTATAGTATCAATATATGGGTCCTATAGACTGGTTTGGGAGGCTAATAATAAGAAGTATAATGTGAAAAGGGTATTACATATAGATAAATTAAAGATGACACCAAGGTTAAAAGGCCGTAATATAGGTGAAAAGTGAGCTCCATAGTATAATAAAGAGTGGAGGATCAAGGGACAAAAACTATATAAGGAGACTGAAGTCTCAAAGTGTAAAATTATATAAGATGTGTAGATATAGCTGGAAAGCTAGTGTTAGGAGGTAAAATATGTACTATGAGGCGTGTATGGACTATAGTGATAAGTACCTCTAGCATATTGCTAGTCTAAACGTAAAATAGAAAAGAGTAATAAAAAAGGTGCTAATGCACTAAAAGATTAACTAATGAAATGAACAATTACTTGCTAGGGTGCATATACAAAATGGTGAAACAGATTAATATACTGTGGGGGTTAAAGTGTACTCAGTGTCTACCAAAAGTGGACAGAAAAAAAGGGGTATAGAAAAGTATAGCAAACTGAGACGTTGTGAGGGTTAAAGTGTGCAAAAAACAAAAAGGCCTACCAGAAGGTAGGCAGATGAAGTTATGCACATAAAAAAAGGAAGGGACAAAGTGCTAAATAAAGGGCGTAAAAGTGAACCCCTCATTGAGTCCATAAGGTGCTTGAGCCTTCAATTGGTATATCCAGCGTGCCTCACATTGTAATAATTTTCTCTCCAGGTCACCCTGTCTTGGGCCTATATGGACCTGGTCTATTGCACAAAAAGATAAAACTTCACTTCTATTGTTGTGGCAATACTTAACATGGCGGGCAATTGGTGTATCCAATGTATTCTTGATACTGTAGATATGCTCACCAATCCTGCGGCGCAGTTGGCGCCTCGTTTTTCCTACATAGATCTTCCTGCAAATACAGGTGGCCACATAGATAACCGCCGTAGAACAACAATTCATAAATTCTTTTATCTTGTATTTTTCGCCAGTAATAGGATGCTCATATATTTTCAAAGGTGTAACATACCTGCAGAATTTACATCTGCTACATTTGAAACATCCTGTTAGGGGTTTTAACCAGGTCCCTGGTTTCTGTTCATTAAAGGAACTATGGACCAGTCTATCTTTCAAGTTCTTGCCCCTACGGTATGTGATGGAGGCCCTTGGTGTTAAAACATCTTTTAGATCCTCGTCACTCCTCAATAAATGCCAATGTCTAGATAGAATATCTCTGATAGCCTCGGAATCATAGCCAAAGGTCATAATACAGCGAGATAGTTTGCTTTCCTTATCTGTATTCTTATTGTGGCCATTTAAAAGTTCAGATCTCTTGCAGTTAGATGCATAGTTAAAGGCAGACTTGAGACATTTATTTGAGTAACCTCTGTCTCTGAATCTAGTTCTTAATTTATCTGCCTCTACTTTGAACTCTGCATCAGAGCTGCAATTCCTCCTTATTCGAAGGTATTGCCCTCTTGGTATCCCCCTTTTAAGGGGTTCGTAATGCTGGCTATCCCAAGTCAACAGAGAGTTCGTGGCAGTGTCCTTCCTATAAGTACTGGTTGATATCTTTCCTTCCTCGTCTTTGGTTATCAACAGATCTAGGAATGTGATGGAGGATAGGTTTAACTCGTAGGTGAATTTAAGGCCCAGGTCATTGGTATTGAGGTCCAAACCACTAACACATCGTCAATATAGCGCCGCCATATTAATGCGTGCTCAGAGAGTGAGGATGTATATTCATGGAAAACAAACTTCTCTTCCCACCATCCCAGGAACAAATTGGCATAACTGGGAGCACATGGTGTACCCATGGCTGTCCCTTTTTGCTGGTGATACCATTTGTTGTTATGTGTAAAGTAATTATGTTTTAACACGAATTCTAAAAGTTCCAAAAGAAAACCATTGAATTTTGTGTGAGTAACACCTTTCATACTTAGAAAGTAACTTAGGGCCTCTATACCGTACCCATGTGGTATGCTGCTGTATAATGCCTCCACATCTATAGAGGCTAACCATGCTGATTCAGGTATATGGAGGTCATCCAGCTGTTTTAAAATGTCATTTGTATCTTTGACATAAGAGGGAAGGCTTTCTACCAATTCTCTCAGATGGTGGTCAATAAATATGCTGACGTTATGGGACAGGTTATCAGTGCCGGATACAATAGGCCTACCAGGAATTGGTAATTTCTTTTTATGAATTTTAGGGAGGGAATAGAAAATCGAGATGGTAGTAAACTTGGGGTATAAAAACCTATAGGTTTGCTCATCAATAAGGTCCTCTTTCATTGCATTATCCAAAATAGTTTTCAAGAGTGTCTTATACTCGTTAGTTGGATTTTTTTGGATCACCTTATATGTGCTAGTATCTCCCAAAATTCTGCTACACATATCTCTGTATTCCTCGTTATTCATGATGACAATGTTACCTCCCTTATCCGCAGGCTTAATTTGTATCTCCTTGCACTTCTCCAATTCTTTTAATGCTATGAATTCATTATTAGTCAAATTGAATACTTTTTTCAATTTGTAATAGTCTATGTCCTCAATCTCTAAAGTGGCTTGCTGAAGAAAGACCCAGATGTTAGCATAGTCTTTCATTCCTGGTGTGAAAGTGCTTTTATTTCTCCAGGTTTTAGATTTATTCATGGAACCAACTGGTTCATTCTCTTTAAGCAAGGATAACAGAGATTGTAAAGTTTCTATATCTTCCTTTCCCACACCCAGATTCATACATTCTCTCTCCTCCTTCAGTTTATAGAATTTGTGCAGTGCTAACTTGCGGGCGAAGAGGTTTAGATCTTTTATATGTGTGAATGTATCTGATCTGGATGTTGGGACAAATGTCAAACCTCTCTGTAACACTGAGGTGTGATGTATATTGAGGGGAAATTTGGACAAGTTGACTATCTGTGGATTCATAGCTGGGGGGTTAGAGGGGTTGGGAGTCAGGTATTCCTGTTTCCCTTGGATCTGAGTGTCCTCTCTGGCCCTTTCACAGGGATCCTGCCTCTCTCTAAAAAAGATTGTTGTGGTTCGTTAAATCTAGGGTTCTCCCTGGTCTGAATATTTGCTCTTGTGTCATAATTCTCTCTTTTCTGAGGGTAATTTCCTCGTCTGGGCCTGGTGTTATAAGGGTGAAAGTCATCATTATCAGAGTTCTCAAACTCTGAGGAACTAATGTCAGAACTTCTTTGGTTAACATTCAATTTTGGGAATCTTCTAAATATCCTGCCAGTTTTAAAGTCAGTCTGATCCCTCCAAAATTTCTTTTGTTTACGTTCTTTAATCTCTTTCTTAAACCTGTCTATATTGTCATTCAACCTTGTGCAGAACATATTGTACTCAGATATTTCACTGAATTTACCAAACTCTTGTTGATATAGTGTCAACTTGGGTTTGATGATTTCTAAGTTCTGCTGTTCGGTCTCAATTATAAGGGACATAAGTTCAAATGAACATTTTAACAATATTTCTTGCCACTTCTTTGTGAATGTCTCATTTGACAGGTTACTTGCTGGACTTATATTTATTCTCAGTCCTCTAGGGACAATTTGATTTTTTAGATAGTTTTGCAGGCTACTGATTTCCCATATAGATCTTAGCTGCTTTTTAGCAGTTTTTAACAGTTCACCAAATTGATCTTTAATGTTCCTCTCATTAGCTGTGATGGATTGGGCCCTAGAGCCAAAGCTCTCATCAGCTTCCTTTTGAAGTGAGTCCACATCTATATTATTTATAGCAGAGTTTGCCATCTTAAAACGGCTTGGTACACTTTACTTGCTCCTTAAACTAAGCTCAGATGAAAACAAGTGTGAAAACAAACCAAAATTCTAAGTAAGTAGTATAGTTCCTCTGTGTGGATTAAACCACTAATCACTATCAAAGAGAGAAAAGTGAGGATTTGGATTTCCCTGGGTGTTTTCCACCCCAAATATACAGTGTACAAAATGGCGGGATGAATATAAACTAAATAAATTTTATTAAATATATGACAGCGACGTCTTTAAAAACAAGGGATATTAAAAACACTAATAAAGGGAATAAAACAAGGGCAGATGTAAGGGATAGCAAGTAACCCTATAGCACTGATATTGTGCAATGTATATGATATTGTGGATGTTTCAAATGTAGCAGATGTAAATTCTGCAGGTATGTTACACCTTGGGCCTCCATCACATACCGTAGGGGCAAGAACTTGAAAGATAGACTGGTCCATAGTTCCTTTAATGAACAGAAACCAGGGACCTGGTTAAAACCCCTAATAGGATGTTTCAAATGTAGCAGATGTAAATTCTGCAGGTATGTTACACCTTTGAAAATATATGAGCATCCTATTACTGGAGAAAAATACAAGATAAAAGAATTTATGAATTGTTGTTCTACGGCGGTTATCTATGTGGCCACCTGTATTTGCAGGAAGATCTATGTAGGAAAAACGAGGCGCCAACTGCGCCGCAGGATTGGTGAGCATATCTACAGTATCAAGAATACATTGGATACACCAATTGCCCGCCATGTTAAGTATTGCCACAACAATAGAAGTGAAGTTTTATCTTTTTGTGCAATAGACCAGGTCCATATAGGCCCAAGACAGGGTGACCTGGAGAGAAAATTATTACAATGTGAGGCACGCTGGATATACCAATTGAAGGCTCAAGCACCTTATGGACTCAATGAGGGGTTCACTTTTACGCCCTTTATTTAGCACTTTGTCCCTTCCTTTTTTTATGTGCATAACTTCATCTGCCTACCTTCTGGTAGGCCTTTTTGTTTTTTGCACACTTTAACCCTCACAACGTCTCAGTTTGCTATACTTTTCTATACCCCTTTTTTTCTGTCCACTTTTGGTAGACACTGAGTACACTTTAACCCCCACAGTATATTAATCTGTTTCACCATTTTGTATATGCACCCTAGCAAGTAATTGTTCATTTCATTAGTTAATCTTTTAGTGCATTAGCACCTTTTTTATTACTCTTTTCTATTTTACGTTTAGACTAGCAATATGCTAGAGGTACTTATCACTATAGTCCATACACGCCTCATAGTACATATTTTACCTCCTAACACTAGCTTTCCAGCTATATCTACACATCTTATATAATTTTACACTTTGAGACTTCAGTCTCCTTATATAGTTTTTGTCCCTTGATCCTCCACTCTTTATTATACTATGGAGCTCACTTTTCACCTATATTACGGCCTTTTAACCTTGGTGTCATCTTTAATTTATCTATATGTAATACCCTTTTCACATTATACTTCTTATTATTAGCCTCCCAAACCAGTCTATAGGACCCATATATTGATACTATACTATTGCCTTGGTTTTCATTAATGTTTAAATCCTTCTCAGTGTCCTTTTACATATGCTAACGTCATTTCTATGCCATTTGCACTTTTGTGACCCTGCACGGGCAATGCATTTACTACTTTCACGTTGCCTTGGTGACAGCTCCCTATATAAAGCTCTCAGAGACAGCGTTATACAATTTCCCTTTGACAAAGACGTGATACGTCGAAACGCGTCAGGCTCCTAGCAACCACGCTGCGTACGTCATCACGTTAGACGTGCGCATGCGCGTTGCAAACCTAGCGGCCAAGCTTTCCAGGAAGCGCGAATCTGCTGCAGTTATGGCCTAGCTTAAAGCCCCTTATATCCCACTAGTGGCATAATATGTCTGAAAATACCTGATAGCACCTCCTGTACGACCTTTAAGCTTGGGAACAGCTTCTATTGTTGCACACACATCTTTAGGTACTTGTTGTACCATATGGCAGCTAGTTACCTATTTGTGCACACAGACACAGCTTGAACCCTATGCTGTGTAATATATAGCTGTTCAGGATAACTTCATTTGTGCTCCAAGTTGAGCTCTTTGCCAACCCTGCTTATATAGGTACAGCTTCTTGTTACCTGTATAAAAGCACAATAAGTCTATCAGTAAGGCATCTTTTTACCTATGTTTTTGCATAAATATTGCTTTATTTAAGTCATCCTCTAGATATGTGGAGGATTTTCATCTCAGCATAAGGGTGCTTTGTATATACATCATTTATAATATTATAGGGCTTTTTTTTGCCCTGGGAACTTCTTGTAAGTGTCTTGGCCTGCCCGCTAGGTGTGAATAGCAATAACCACTCACTTTAGAGTCCTACATTGCACAATATCAGTGCTATAGGGTTACTTGCTATCCCTTACATCTGCCCTTGTTTTATTCCCTTTATTAGTGTTTTTAATATCCCTTGTTTTTAAAGACGTCGCTGTCATATATTTAATAAAATTTATTTAGTTTATATTCATCCCGCCATTTTGTACAAATCTATGCATATGGAAAATAAAAATAAGCAATACATTTATATATTAAATGAGATTGAAAAGGATTCTGGAGTGCTTGTGGACAACTGCCTCTGTAACAATGCCAGGCAGCAGCTTCAAAGGATAGTAACACTTTAGCATGCATCGAGGACTATTTATTCAAGGAAAGTAAGTATAATTCTGCCAGTATATACATTTTGTGTTAAGAAATATGGAGTATGGTTTTGGGCACTACTTTTTTATTTGTTTTAAGGACATTGTAGATCTAGAAAAGATTTAACAAAACATTGGCAGGAAATTTGGTAATGGAAATAGGAATAGAGGGTTTAATCAGGAGAGTTTAACCAAATAAGACTTCAGTAAATAGAAGCTACATGATGATCTGTTTATATTCAATCTGCTGAGAGAGTACCTCTCACTATCGGGAGTAGAGTAATCCTATGAACATGTAAAACCTGGTCATGAGATATAGTAAAGACTCTATATTCTAAAGTAAAATCACACAATTTAATTTTATTGAGAATGATAAAAAAACAAACTATAAAATAAAAGCAAACTACAAAAGTAAATGAATGGAACAGAGGAATAAAAATAAATAAATAAATAAATAAAGCAGATGGGGAAACCCTGACAAGCCTGTAATAATACATAAATAAAATCCGTTATCACCCTACTTTGTCACCCCATACAGTTTAGTTTACATTTATTTTTGAGGAATAGAGCTCTAATTTAGAAGTCTGCAGCGTTTGTTATTTATGCTTCATGTTCTATAAGGCTACAATGCTTTGTTATCTTTTTGTAACCAGTGTTTTTCCAGACACTTGTTTTCCATGATTGTTTGCTTTATGAATAAGTTTCACATTATCAATAAGTGGCTGCAATTCTACTGTAGTCTCTATCCTGTTAACTGGCTACAACTAAAAATAGCCCTCATGGGGTAACCGTTTGATGGGTCTGCTAGGTAATAATTTCTTAATATTAAGATGGTATTGTGATCACCTAAGATTCGCACATATTTAAAATAATGTCCATAAATGCTGGAAACACGTCTGACTCATTTGTAGACCTGATGGAGGTAAATAAGCGGAGATAGATGGCGTCCGAGGTCTGGTTGCTTTAGAAGGTAACAAAGTAAAGACCGCTCTTCCCTTTAAAAAGCCAGCTAGAATTCCCTTAGGGAAACATCCATAAAATTCCTCCATAGAGCATATTATACAGCTGCAAAACTACACACCATTAACACGCGAATCCCCCCACAATGTTTCAGGCACTGCCAGGATAGGGGGACATTCGAACATATATGGTGGGAATGCCCCATAGCCCTAAACCTCTGGAACAAAGTGCTAAAACTAGCCTCAGAGACACTGCATACACCAATCCCTTGGTCAATTGACACATGCCTCCTAGGAGGACCTATTACACATATTTCGAAAAGCCAGAATAAATGGTTTCAGTACCTGATGCTATCAGCAAAAAGCCACATAGCTCAAAAATGGCAAACCCCAGACCTCAGGATACAAGAGGTAATACACAAATTAAATGGCATAATGTTGTTTGACAGATTCACACACACGACTAACACATACCCAAAATTTCTAGAAATATGGGGGGCATGGACAACCTCCACACAGGCAATAGAAATATAACAAACATAAACACAGATAGCAGACAAACTAGGAGATAAACCAATTCAAGAAAAGTGAACTGGGCCCCCCCCCCCCCCCCCTTGCCGGACTCCACAGACCAGCGCCAAACGGCAAGACTCAGAGGTGAGTGACCTACTTCAAACTACTGTCTAGTATACATACAAACACGGTCCCTCGACATGAAAGGACGGAAAGAAGAATCATTAGACACAAGCACACGAATGACACTGTAGTTAAAGTTGTTATATCCAGTTAATTTTATTTTTTATGTTAAAAAAAAACTGTAACAAGAGGTAGCATATCATACTAAAACCATTAGAGATCTCAAAACAGGCAAACAACCATGCTACCAGTTTAATGTTACTTAGAAAGGTTAAGAAAAAGGAAAAGGTAATGGAACTGTCACTAAATGAAAATGTCACCATCATATAAGTTTACGGTTAAGCAATCTACAACATAAATTTGGCCTGCGAGCCATCGCTGAAACATTAATACTGTATAAGATTTACAACTCTGTGACAATAAAAACTATTGAAACAAAAAAAAGCCAGCTAGAAGTTGAGAAACGCGTATGGGGAAGGATAGTGGTGGTAATAGATGAGAGCAGCTTCTACATGAAGGATTGATTACCTGGTAGAACCTGAAGTAAAATTAGTCGGGGCTGGAACTATATATAAATCTTGCTGCCTAACCCATCTTGTCCATCTAGAGTAATGACAGCACGTGATGCAGGAACCAAAATAATACCGTTCTGAAAAGAACGATAATTATACCTGAAAAAAGAAATACAGCCTGCAGTAGGTATCCTAGTCCTCAGATAATTTTATTATCTCTAACCAAGAGCTTATATACATTTTGTTTGCTTTGTTACAGTACCGCTCGATTGACCATCGTGTAGACTCTAGGTCCTTACAGCTATATCGATGGTATTACTCCGAAATATGTCAGTGGTAAGCACTTTCTCAATTTTACTTGTCATCAGTTCTAAATATATTGGCCAGGGACACCACATAAAGACTCTATATTCTAAAGTAAAATCACACAATTTAATTTTATTGAGAACTATAAAAAAATAAAATAAAACAAACTACAAAAGTAAATTAAAGGAACACAGAGAGGAATTAGTGTAATTTAAACAGATTATTATTATTAGTATTATTAACCTTTATTTGTAACGCTCCAACATATTCCTTAGCGCTGTACAGGTGATAACATTTTAATTTTCCTTGTTCTTAACAAACTGTCGAAAATTTAAGTCCCGGTTTTAAGCTTAGAATTTTTTTTCCAAAGCACCCTACGATTGGAAACGCTCTACTTACAATCTAAAGGGAGTAGAAGAGGCAGAAAGTGCCTATTAACTCCTAGGCTTTGCATGTGATGGTTACGCTACTTACACCCTAGGGTCTACATATGTGTTTTCTCCTCCGTGTCCTATTCTTTTCAACTAAAAACCATAAGCCAATCTAGGAGATAAAATTGGCAAATACTGACAATCAGAACTCATAAGAATATGATAACTGATGATGTTGGGTTGAATGTGAAAAGCCAATGAGCAAATTTCAATGTCCGTTCACTCTAACAAAATACAATAAAACATTTAACAGAGTTTTTTTTTTATTAACTATAGTTTTACATTATACATAACTGAAACTTCCGTGTAAGACACTCTTTTATATTGCATTTGAATATTTTATCTATGTATTGTGCAGATCTAGTTGTAGAAAAGGCCAGACTATTATAATAAAAAAATAACATTGTTTTTTTTTTTTTTCTGTAAATCTCAAGTGTTTTGACTATAACAATATTTGTGAACTTGGCCTTGGCCTTCATTGAGAAGCCGTCCTCGCTGTCTGCTACGTCTGATGTGCGTTACCGTAAAACAGCCTGGCAGCCGCCCTGTGGTCTGACGGAGAGTGTGGAATTCCTGACGTTTCTTCTGTTTATTGCGGACGTCTCTGTAAAGGTGATTTAAAGTAAACATTGCAGACTGAGTGTCTATTGAGGTGCAAAATTATCTGCACAGTCCAAAAACCTTTTTGAAAATTTTGAGTCTGAAGAAGAGAAGAAATAATCCAGAAAAACTTCAAGTTGGTAAAATGTTGATAGCTCTGCATGATCCTGGCAGGTTCTGATGCATTGGTGGCAGTTGTGTATGTGAAGGGCGTCTTCTATTTCTGAATGATGCAAGGTGTCTGGTAGGATAGATGTGAAATTGATACCACACCGCTCCCCCCCTCACGTCTTCTGCATGGTTCCATTCAATGGACCAATTATATGAACAATTTTCTGTACCCTTCGATGCCCCTGATTTCCAAAAGACAGCCTTGCTTACCCTAGGAAACATGGTCAGGTAAACCTAAAAACAAACAATTTTTTTCAGTGGTGAATATAGAATAATTTGGAAGGAACTTGTAATATTTGGTCCCTTTTGGACATGTTAGTTTCCATCTTAATCTCTTCATAAAACTCAATATAACTTTTTTTTTTTTTTTTCTTAATTTGCAGTAAATCTCCCATTTAGGTAAAATGTGGGGCAACATTTCTCACCCACAGTGTATTTTGGATCCTTCCATTAGCCAAAAGCAATATGGTCTTACTCTGCCCCACAATGACTTGTCATTTAGCCCTGATTTGTTTTGAAATGTGCTATCCTTGTTTTATGTTCACATTGCTGCTATGTACTATGTAACCAGCAACATCCTGTTTTTTTGTTTTTTTCTTTTTTTTGTAGAGCTATTTAGTTGGCTGGAAGGAGTTTGTGAAAAACAAATGGTTAATCTGCTATATCTTGGCAATTACAGTCTCCGTTGTAGATTGGTCCGTGTCTGTGTCCTTCATGTGTAAAGAGGTAAGGAGTGTCATGTATAGGTTTATGCTGCCTAGGTACATTTAGGTTTGTGTTGCCTTCACGCCCAGTTACTACCCCTCCTTCCTCTGCAGTATTCATTAGATCGCCCCACACCTAATATATGGTGTGTGTAAAAATCAATAAATAAAATATTATAAAAAAAAAAAAAACATTGTATACTCCTTTCTATTGAACATTTATTCCTAATTCTTGTTCTCCAGACACATTAATAGTCCAGGACTTAAGGATATCCTAACCCAGCACTGTAATTTTGTATGATCACACTCAGAACAGAAGGCATAGTCAGGGATATCCTCAAATGCTCGCCAATTAGTGCATCAGAAATGGCAACCAATTTTCTAGAGCAATAGTTTCAAAACTGTTTCCCCAATGGCAATGTGGAAGTCCCGTGGAGCCTTTGTGCGCATGTTTTCCTGAACCTTTTAATGACCTTTTCTGTTGTCAATTATATTGTGTTTGTGCTTTTTATTATTGTACCAGGCAGATTTATTTGAATATGAATAAGCCACAGAAGTAGCAAAAGGATTGTCGGGTAGTTATGGTCTCAGTCTGATGATGTCATAATATGCAGATGATGGTATGCTGGTCAGTGTGCAGCATTCTAATATTCAAAACCGCAACCTTTTAGATGAACAGTGGTTAGTTTCTGAATAAATATTTAGATACTTTCAGTTGTTCAGATAAGAAATGTCTATTACTATGATATAGATATTATATATATTATGTTATTATATTAATAAAGTGAACTTTGTTCCAGCCAGATGTTAGTTTGGAGCATCGTATCAACTTCACTCACAAATATCAAAATGGGATAGGATATAAACACATTTAAAAGACTACACATTGTTGTTAATTTATTATTTATTTAAAAAAAACACTAAATACCCATCTTTGCAAAGATGAGGGCTCATCTATAGTATATTCTAAAACTATTTTAATGGGGTTTAACCTCAATATGCAATATGACCTAGTTTGTGAGAGAACACTTTGAGTTTTTCAAAAATGTTTAAATAGGTAAAACACAATTTTTGATTTCTCACCCACCCGAAAAATACTTTTCCTCCAAGTTAAACCTTTTCTGCTTTGATCCTTGTAATATGTGGATTAATTGCTAATTGAACTAGAGGAAGGCAAACAAGAAAAAAAACGCTGAAATATTAAAACTTTGAATTGAATCCGCTGTCATCCCCTCCTTTTGGTAGAGTTCAACAGTCTGACCACCTTTTACTGTGAAGAACCCTTTTCTGTAAGGTGGATTTTTCTTTTTTTCTTCTAACCTTAAGGGCTAGTTTGCTATTCGTACATATCAGCTATCCTGATTAAAATAACTATTTTCTGTTATTAGGGCACCTCAGGGGTCCCTTAGTGTTGGTGGGATTGTGTTTGGGTGTTTCTTTTTCATCCTTCCTTACTTTTCAGTGCTAATTTATTCTCGTTCACTTAACAATTCTAAGGTTGTTCCCTTCTCTTGCAGTCCATAAGGATAAGACGTCTCCTCCGACCTTTCTTCCTTCTTCAGAATTCATCTCTAATGAAAAAGACTCTAAAATGCATCAAGAGGACACTGCCAGAAATGGCCAGGTACAGATACAAGAAGCCACATAAAGAATTGCCTTGGTCAGTCTTAAAGGTATATAGAAGTTTCCTGGATTATGAATGCATCTGATAGAGGAAAATCCGTAGTGTATGAAAATATAATTTTACATGAAAAGACCCCAAAATAAACCTTAATAAACTTAGCCTAAAGATTGCAAATTTCTTCAGGCAGTTGATTTTTAGAAGGAACATTCCTGAAAATCCAAGCTAATTGGCATAAAATGCATAA
>CM050167.1:389363129-389380629 GCA_027410445.1 Discoglossus pictus | reverse complement strand
GCAATTAAATTACGGGCTTGCTTAAATATTGTCAGATCATGTGATCACATCCACTGAAATCTGACTTAAAAGGGCAGGCTTTAAGAGTTTAGGCTTAAGGAGGTAAATTGCGAGCTGGAGTCAATAGAATACATCTAAACATTTATAAAAAAACAAAAAAAAAAAACACCCACATCCAAAAGTATGTGTTTGAGGCATTGCAAGCTGCTAATAGAATAGGGCTCGTATTTACTAGGTATTTTAATGGTTGTATCCTGACCGGGTTGAACAGTCTATTTATTTTTTACTTATATTTTCATTAGCGGTCTTTCAGTTTTGGATGTTTGTTATAAGACTGTTTCCATAGCAAGTGGTTTATTGTGTTTATAATGTATCCTATTATATAGCATTGTGTACAGTTATATTGATTTAATACATTATTTATATTTAAATTAAGTATTGTTATAATAGACTGTTTATTTTGTTATTAACATTGAGCTTTCTTACTTGAAAAAGCTAGTCGGGTGTGTCCAATACAAAAGGTATAGTTTTATACTGCAATTCTCTAATTAGTCTTTGTGTTTGGCCATGTTAAAAAATGGTTTTGGATTAAAGAGTGAAAATGCATGTCCCCGCAGTTCCCAGAGTGCAGTACAAAAACTGTATTGAGTTTCTGCTCAGGAAATGAGTTTGACCTATTTTAGACATTCAAATGTGATCACAAATGTATTTTTTTATTTTTATTTCTATAAACTTATTAAATATCTTATAAACATGTCACTTGTCTATATCTACTTATAATCTTACATACACTCTGTTATATACTTGGCTTCTCGCTAAATGTGTATGTGCTGTTAGTGGTGTTACATGTTTGTAGTAGTATGTCTTATTCCATGCTACATTTTACTCTATTACAATAGCTTCTTTTCTCTGGACATTCTCCCCCCCCCCCCTGTTTTTCTGTTTACATGAGTTGTTCTTCAGTCGTGTCTGGTTCTCCATGACCCAATGGACCGAGCACGCCAGGCACATCTGTCAGCCACTGTCTCTGAGCTCCTTCATGCTCATAGCTTTAATTACTGCATCTTTCTCCGCCTCTGCCGTCCCCTTCTTCGTGTGCCTTCAATCTTTCCTTGCATCAGAGTCTTCTCTAGGGAATCCTGTCTTCTCATCATATGGACAAAATATTTGAGCTTTAACATCATGATCAAACCTTCCAGTGACCAGTTTGGCTTAATTTCCTGTAGTATGGATGGATTGGATCTTCTTGCAGTCCACATATTCCTTATAAACAATTGGCTTCATTATCATTTATCTGGTCAATCTATTGTCCTTTTTCCCAACAGTGATGATGCCTGCATACTCGGTAAACAGAGCATATTCCTTGTTCTTCATAATCTTCACATTTATTGGTAAGTATGTCTTGGAATTGCATTTTAGAAATGTTGTCCTCTATTTTGATTACTCCTCGCTGTTCTGGTTACAATATGTAGAGCAGACATAATCATTTGGAGAAGCTGTAAAAATGTCCTTTTGTTATCTTTCTCGATTTTTTTTTTTTTTTAATAATTGTTTTACCTACATCACCTTTTAAAACCCTCAAAGTGCCTAATTACATTGGTGTTAAAGGAGTACTGTGGTAATAAAAAACGCCTCTTATTTACCATTTTAACAGCTTTATATCTGCACAATAAGAATATGGCATATACAACTACCATTGCAGGAAAAATAGAAAGCACATTAGTTTATAAGGAACCCTCTTAAGACAGAAGCAGCGTTATGAAAGAAACTAGTCTCCAGTAAATTATCTATGAAAACAAAAAAAGAGTAAAGGAACCACAATGGTGTAGTGTAGATGGTGTTTAATATTACAAAAAGACTGGCAATAAAAAAATCTGACACATTTTGTCCATAAAACCAGATTTCCTCTAAGATAACAATTTTATATGTATCAACTCCTATTTATAAATTAAACGTACCAGAGATACAACATAAGAAGCCACGCCACTTTTCCCTTATTACATCTTGGCTTTTCTTAATTTTGACATGCCCAATAGATAAATACATGAAAATAAACTATTCAATTAAAAGTCAGATATGACATTCCAATACTATTTTAATTAAAATAAATATGCTAAACCCAATACTGTACATGGCTAAAAATAAGGAACATATTCTACTTTATTCCTATTGGTGGTAAAACAAAAATATTACTGGGCTCTATCAAGCTTGTAAAATTATGAAATATATATCTATTTAAAAAATGTTTTACTTTTGTTTTAAATATTGTGTGATTGTTTTTTCTCAATGCGCAGCTTAGGTAGAGATTGACCAGTGTTATAATCAAATATGAATATTGTGCAAAGTCTTTGCACTCACCTATATGGTGGGCGGATCTAAAAGGCTAATTGACAAATTGCAACTTTTTATTTATTTATTTATTTTTGTTGTGAGAGAATGCAATTTTCTTTTAAATTATTTTAATTCATGAGGTGCCACCAATGTGCAAGGAGTCCACATGTGGATTATATTATAACCCTTAGAGAACACCTGTCACCTACATACTGCCCAAAACAAGACGTATAGAAAATAAAGGATCTTTCTACAATATTTTTTTGACCTGGGAAAGATATTGGATGGTGGTAAGATCCATTTTAGTTCAGTTGAAAGGGCTGTCTCAATGTGGAACTTTTAAAATTATTATATGTTGTGAAAATTCAGACAAGACCAGGAAACCCACAGTAACAGTGTTTATATATACAAATTAATATATGAATTGTATCTTTCTAAACATTTTCCCCATTGTAAAGACTAACTCTTTAATAACAACTGAAAATCCCAATTTTATAGTATGCTCTTATGAAGAGTTTACTATGGGTTGTTATCCAGTCCCAAGAAGTTTTAGCTTGTGCCACTTGTATCTTATCAGTCTGCTTGAATTTATATAACCCTCAGGGTATTCGGGTGTGTGTCTTATTCTTATTTATGGACACTATGGTGATATTTACCTTCTATACTAACTTACTGACTTGTTCATGTATCCATCCTACAGGAAGCTTCATATTAATGAACCTACTGACCGCCATTATATACAATCAGTTTAGGGGTTACCTCATGGTAAGTGTATGCAAAGATTTCAAAATGTTATAGATCTTCTTCTCTTTCTTTACAAGGATCTTGTCTGTTAGATTAACCTGGATTAATCTAACTTTCTCCTCATTGATTCCTAAAAAACAAAAAACAACTTTATTCTGTCTTTTCTGCACCTCTCTAACTCCATGTCCTACCTGCACCATGAATTCTTGGTGTTGCCTTCATTCCTGCCCTCTCCCTCTATAATCACATATCCTTGGTCAACATTCCTTGCCAAAAAAACTGCTACTTCACTTTCTTATCTTGAACTACTGCAACTCCCTACTCCTCAGTCTTCTAGTTCATGCATTCACTCCACTTCATCCAATCCATTCACTTTTTTGTATTCACTCAGTAATATCATATATCCATGCATGGCACAGTAGGCATAGCATTGTATTTAGTTTTCAATTTAGCTCAGAGCCAACCCTGTGTTATACATGTATGTAACATAAACCCACCTGTTACGAAATCTATAAAATGCTGTGCGACTTAATGAGATCCGACCACTGCATATAACGTTCCTTGATATGTGGGGTGCTTTCCAAGCTTGAATAAAGAAACATGATTGACGTCCTTGCTTAAGTGTTTATGAAAGCACTGAAAAAAGGATATTTTCTTCAATGCAACCCAAACCTCACTCATGGCCAAACACCAATGGCTTTCTTCTACTACTACTACTACTACTGCTGCCTATACATCCCTACAAGACTGTTCATTAACTTGCCTCGTTAATCTCAACCTAAGTATTCAGATGTTCTCTGGTGTAGGAAGGCCTCTTGACACGTGGTCCCATTCCCAACTTGGGCCCAGTCCTTCTTCTGTTCTTTCTTCCTCCTCGCAACTCTTCATTATAACAAGCTCTCTCGTCCTATTATACAGTCTCCCGATTTTTAAACCGTACACTTTGTCAATCAACATACATTTTTTTTTTATAACAGCCAGTTGCAATTATTTAAGTTTGGTTTTTAATTGTAAAACTTTCATCCTTGCATAAAAGGCCATCAATATGTCTGCCCCACCTACGTCTCTAGACTCTATGTATGCCTTTATCCTCCCCGTTCATTCAGTTCAGGACCTCTTTCTTTCCTCCTAAATTACTTTTCCACCTCCCATCTACAAGGCATCTCCTTTGATTGTGTGCTTTGGTAATTTCAGATTTCTCCCTAACTTTCTGGTTTTAAGTGTTTTTTAAAAACCACCCATTGAACGAAGCCCCTTACTTACACCCTGTACAGCTTGCATATATGAACAGTCCTGCTAGGTCAGTCTTGTCCATGATACACCGCTACCTCCTCTCACTGCTTCTGATTATTACTCCTCCACACTCCTGTATCTTATCCACAATCTCCTTTTGAATGTTAGCTCTCAGGGGCAGGGGGTCTGTACTGTACTATGTGTATTAAGATGGTTTAACCATTAAAGGTATACGCAAGTGAGCTGGATTATGAATGCATCTGATAGAGAATTGGTAGTGCATGAAAAAAAATGTTTGTATGAAAAAATACCAAAATAAACATTTAAACAGTTGCCCTGAAGTTTGCTGAATTTCTTGTATTTGCAAACTGTTTTCTATCAATGTTGACACCCCCTGAAAATCCTAGGGAAATTGGCATACATAATACATTGTATCGTTTTGGTTGGTGAATTGAGCTGCAGCTTTCCTTTAGATTTCTGTAATACCCAGAACAAGGTCCATGTCCCATGATTCACTGATTGTTTTATCTACATCCCAAGTGATACTCTTTTACCTTTTATATAGTCTATGTAATATACATTTCTTTACAATAAATTATCAAAATATCTTGTGACCCTCCGACATTCCTTCTCATGTCTTGTGGTTTTTCTACTCCGTAATGTGGGGTGATATTTACAGCCCTAACTTATATCCCTCTTCTTTCCCCAAACCGTGTGTAGAGACTTGCATACTTGACCGAACAGTACATTATTTATGTTCTGTCGCTTTGATTCTCTGCTCTTATTCAGTATTGCTCTGACTTTATACTTGGGTACAACTCTCAAAATCTTGTCACTCTCTAAAATGTGTATCCAATTAAAAAGGTATCGCTATATACTGCTGCACCCTAAATCTAAAATGATTTATATTTTACAGAAATCTGTTCAGACCTCTCTGCTTAGGAGGAGACTTGGTATTCGAGCAGCATTTGAAGTCCTTTCTATCAACCGGGAAATCAGCTCTCGGGCCCTTGCCCAAACGTAAGGCTCGGTGCATAATCTGGATTAATTTTCTTGTAGTGCAGCCATGAAAGGGTTTTCTGCATGTTCCCCAAACCCTAAAACTGATCTCTCTCTCGACTTGCTTTTTACTTACTTTTTCTAAAGGTGTTTTTTTATTTTATCCAGGGTTTGTGTTGATGCCAACATGGTGTTGAAAGTTTTACAAAAAGTAAAAATGGATGAATACTGTAAAATGGCAATTACTGAGGTAAGTACAGTTTTGGAAACAGTTAGACACAAACAATGGTGTGTTAATCTGTGTGACCTGGGAATACATAAAAAAAAAATGGCAGAGGATCTAAAGATATAGGGTTTTGTAGATTTGGTTGAAGGGGTTATTTTTACTTTTTCTTGAAATGTGTTTTGGCATCCTGGAGATCATCTTTGAGGAAAAAATGGGATGTGGTGCTCTGGGGAAATATTTTGGTTTCCTTTTTGAATGGGTTGTATTTTTTTTTCTTGGTGAGTGATTGGAATCCCATTTTGGAGCATTTTTCCTCCATACTTTTTTCATCACTACTATTTGGGAGCCTAAAAAAATGTTAATTAGATGAAGTGGTTTAAATAAAATGCTTGTCTGTATGAATTGCAGCAGAAGTCTTTAGTGGCTAGTACAAGGCAGAATATTTGGGCTAATGAACTGCTAACAAATATTGTTACTGTGTAGATACAACACTTCCAGGCTCAATTACATGACTCGCTTAGGAAATCCTGCGAGTGAACTAGCCACATAGGACGCTGCGTAGGTATGAACTATTATCTGCCCTACGGGAGATTTAACCTAAAGTGTGATTACATGGCTTCTGTAAGAATTTACTCCTCTTAAAGGGCCAATTAATTTAGGTGGCACGTGTGTGTGTGTGTGTCCTCTTTCAAGTTGATGGTTAGGAGACGTGTGGGGTTATTGCTCTGTGCTGTGATCCAACGAACATTTAACCTTTACCGCACATCTCTGCAGGAATGGAATACTGGTACTCACCTAAAACAGGAAAGCTGTGAGTTAACTGGTCAGTGCAGTGTAACCTGAGTCCAGAGGGAAGCTATGCTATTAGTCACAGCCTTCTACCATAGAGCCTCACACACCATGCACTGCACTCTGCTAATTACTCATGCAACAGCAAGTGGGCAAAATAGACTTTTAAAGATTTAAAGCTTTATGCTCTTTTTTTTTTTAAGTGTAATTTAAAACATTTAGACCATTATACTATAAAATATTGTGCTCTTTTACACCACAAAGAGCACTTAGTTAGGTAAATGGCCCTTGTAAGGGTCCTCTTAAGGTTCTACAAGTGCTCACTGGGAGAAAAATCATTGTGCAAAATTAACCTCACCCAAAAGTAGATGACCCCCTAATGAGAAGTCCTATGAGATGCATAAGGAGCTCTGACTTCATGAAAACAAAGCATAATAAAGCATTTATCAGGACTCTGATTACATTAAATTGAAGCTTACACGTCCTAAAGCGCCCATCCAAATGGATAACTTGGTCTTTACAACTACACTAAAGAACAATATGCTAAATCACAATGTCAATGCCAAATATCCGATCACACAAACCTCAACCTCATTAATACAGAGCCCCAGGGGGTAACTCACACCCACCTACCCTACAATTACATTTACAACCCCCATCAACAATAATCCTGTTTTAGCATTGTGTGTATTCCATGACAATTAATACCATGTAGGAAGTGTGAAATAGATATGTAATTTATATATTGTTATAAAAACAATGTTCATATGCAGTAGGAAATCTCAAGTGGGAGAAATTAGTAATGTTGTTATCTTTAGGGTTGCTGCATGAGTTGATTGCCTCTGACTTGCAACTTCATACTCAAAGATCTTGAAGTAACAAGTAAGGGCCCTTATTAGTCTTATAAGCTATTTGCCTTGTTGACACCCTGGCTGTGTATCAGTAGAGTATTACAAGAAACAGACTGTGGGAGCCCCGTAGCTACATATCAGCCTAGCGGGAGATCTATGGGAGCAAAGTAATAGAGCCCTTAAACCAGTACAGACCTTCATATCCTAGCCATGTCCTTGCTAAGCAATAATAGATAGTAATTATAACACCATCAGAAGACATGCTGAATGGACTACTGCAATGCTTGTCCAATCACAAGCTGCTTAGTGATACCCTCACAATCTATTATAAAAATATATAATTGTAACTTTACTTTTGTCCTGAAACCAAAGAAAATGGTTCTAACATATACTAAAGACTTTTGTTGACTAAAAATATAAAACAAAAAGAAAAACCAGAAGGAATGTAAAACCTAATTTGATTTGGTTAGGTTGGGGAACCTGAAATTGCTAGTTTGATAAATTATTAGGTAAATTCCTATTTTTATCTAGCAGCAAATGCAATATGTTTATATTACCCTTGTTATCCAGTTATACATTATTACTCTGTATCCTTTATTACTTGATTTTATGCACCAGTTGCAACATTTCAAGTTATGCATACAATATATCACACGCCAATGTACATTATCCATCAAATTGTTACACATACTGGTTACTAACTTTAAAAGGCTGCTTACAGCACAGTAAAGACCTCCTAAAACAAAGTTGAAATAATTTTTGATATTTTGAATTTGAAGTTAATAAATTACGTGTCCCTGACAATCCCCCAGACAGACCCACAGCTACAGCTCTGTTCAGTAAGCATAAACAAAAAAGCTAACCATTCACAAATTGATCTGTACAACGAAAGGGATGCTAGAATCAACTAAATATGAGAGTTGAGGGTTAACATTTCCTGATGCATTTATATAAATTCAAGTTCATGAAGTTCTATAATTATGATGAATCTATGTTGGTTATAATAACTTGTCAAATTTTAAATGAAGTTTACTAAAAAAAAAGAACTTATTTATTATAATTCAAAGTAGTCAAATAGTGTAACATGGTAAATTATAGATTAGCGTGACATAAGTAATTTGTTATAAAATATTTTGGGGTGTTTTTTGTCTGTATGTATATTAGTCCGCGTAGTAACATTAAACCTATCAGTGGTGTCATAAACCGCAAGACTAAATATATTTCAAATGTTCAAAGACATCAGCCAGGATTGCAGCAGATGAAATGCGTGTCGGGTGTTTGCCTGATGCGCTAGTAGTCAAATATAAACAAAATAAAAATACAAAGTTAAGGGATCAATATAATTTGCTTCAGCAATTTAAGAGTGATATGGAAGCAACAATCATAATGTTTTATTGGGGTCTTCCCCCATATACCTGACCAGTAAAAAATTTTTTTTTTTATCTTTGCAAGCGTTTATCCTTCAATTTAAACTAAAATCGGCAAAATTTTTTTCAAGTGATTAATAAAATCCCTGTTTCAAAATGTAAAAAAATTTAATATTTCTTTCATAAATTATTAGGTTAGAATATTAGTCTCCAGCTTGCAGTTTCTTCACCCTTATAACGGCATCAAAGGGAAGTGGGGAGATTGGTTGAAATATAGATCTAAATTTAGTTTAAGAACCATTAGATTTGATAAGAGAACAAACAATTGATAGGCTAAACCCAACAGCAAAAAAACGCTCTGCCAAGGGAAACCTCCAACACAAGTCTTCAGTCAATGAAGACTGTTATGTTGGTACATTTTGTGTCTGCCTGCTAGACAAAGTCACATCCCCACTGAATAGTGGGTGGATAGCATCAGCAGCTGAGCCTGGACTTTGAAAGCAAAATAATTTTTGAATATTGCTTGTTTAAATAGGCATTTTTTTTTATTATTATTTTTATTAAAGGGCCACTTAATTCAGCACAGAAGTTCAGTGCTGTTCAGCACATCTATTGGTACAGGCATGGAATACCGGTACTCGCCTAAAACAGTAAAGTTATGGGTTAACTGGTCAGTGAAATTGCAACCTGAGTCCTGCTGTACTATACGTCAGAGCCTCCCACAGCGCATGATGTGCTCAGCACTCTGCTAATTGCTCATGCAACATCCAGTGGGTAGAATAGACTGTACGTAAACAAAGATTTAAAAACTGCTTTTTCTAGTTGCTTTTAGTGTAGTTTAAAAAAGAAATATAGATAATTTTAACATTGACTTTTGTGCTCTCACCATAAAGAGCACTTGCAGTGGGTTCAGTGACCCTTTAATGGTGATCTAGCTCATGATTTTTAGGGTCTTATAGTAGTCCTTTTAAAAGACTTATCACTGTAGAATTAGAAGTTAGAAGTATTTTTTTATAATGGTTATTTGTTTTACTAGAAATGTGTGTACCTGTATTGAAGAACTTGATAAGTCCTATAATGGGAGAAACAGAAAGAGGAGGTGAAGTAATGTTTGCTACAACTTTGCAAACCTTGGTAGGTCTTCTTATCCTCTGTAGAACCGTAGATAAACCCAACATTTTAGTACAGGCTTTGGCAAACCTCATAGGTCTTTGTCCATTGTAACATGCTTGCAGAACCTCATGTAACCTATATATCTGTGCCTATCCTACAAGATCTACACAGGTCAAGTACTTTTTTCCATATACTTTTACAGAAAGTGAGGTCCTGCGGTGATGGTGCGATCTCTGCTGAGCACTTCCAGAAACTCTTTGATGAACTTGATAAAGATCCTGTAAGACAGGTAATGTAAATGACATTGCAAATAGCCACCCCACAACAGATAGCAGTTTAATCAATTTGTTTGTAACATCATTATTTAACATTATTATGTTTGAAGGGCCTTGTTATATCAATTATTTAATATTAAACAATTCCTATTTGGAGATTAATGTAATATTTAGCATTGATTTTATACATTTAGGCCGGGAAGGAGTTAAAATAAAAATGAAATCTGTTTGGGCTATGATCAGTCTACCTAGGTCTCGATATCCCCTCATTTATAATTAATCCAGATATTCCTCTGGGGTTAGGGAGAAAGGAGGCTAAAATGAAAGTGGAGAGAGAGAGATAATGAGGATGTGGGCATTTGGGAGGGATTTTAGAAGACATGTGGTTTGTAGAGGAAATAGAGTTGGGGTTAGGATGGAAACGGAGATGGCTATTGCGTAGATGAGAGATTGGAGCAGGACTGGGTATGGTGGAGAAAGAGAGCATGGTCGATTGGGAGATAGAGGGGAATGTGTGCCCACTACACACGGCTCAGGTCTTGTATGAATGCATTCCAAGAAGGATTGAAGCTGTTCTGAGGGCGAAGTGTGGCCCTACTTCTGATTAGATCCTTGATAGGTATATATTGTTGGGTAATTTTGTCCAATCCTGTTAATTATCAAACTCTGTGTTTATGGCAGTTTTTTTAAAATCCTTTAATGTCTTGATGCATTTAAACCATTTTGATGTTCCACCTCTTTGTGCAGCACCCACCTAAACCCGAGTATCAGTGGCCAGTTCTTCAGTTCTTGCAAACCTGTGGCAGCCACCGTTACTTTGACTATTTGGGGAATCTTGTGGCTTTCGCAAACCTTCTCTCAATCTGTGTAGGTATAATCACCAATGGGCATTCCTGTAACATCTCATCCCTGTATTAATTGGAGTCACTGTTACAATAGGTACTAATTTGTATATTTACAATCAGTTTTAGGTATTTCTGTTAATTACAAATATTGATCTTTCTTCTCTTCTTAATATTATAATACTAATAACTAAAATATTAAACATATTAATAATAATAAATAAAACATGTTTTTTATCTAAAATATGAATTTATTATTATTATTAATGATTATTGTTATTAATTATTATTATGCATTTATTTATAAAGCTCCAATATATTCTGGACTGCCAAGTACATGGATACAGTGAATACATAAGGCAAACATGAACAATGTCTGCTTATTGGTACAGAATTAGAGGGCCCTGCTCTCTAAGAGCTTACAATCTATGCATGTAATCGCATGTATAAATAATCAATAATAATATACATGGGGCCTCATTCAACTGAGATTTGGCCAATTGAATAGGGCTCTATATAAGCACAGAGCATATTTTTTTTACAGAAGAGTGTAGTTAGTGAAGACCTTGCCTTTGGATAGAAGTTCACCAACTAAACACTTCTGTAAAAAAAATATATGCTCTGTGCTTATATAGAGCCCTATTCAATTGGCCAAATCGCATTTGAATGAGGCCCATGGTTGCCAACTTAAACACAAGTTGCTGTTCTAGAAGTTCCAGTGTGTAAATGTAACTTTTTTTTTCCCCAGTAAGTTATCGTATCAAGTTAAAACCCAAAGCTTTATTTTCAAGTATATACCAAATGCAGATTTTCACTTTTTATAGTGACACAGCAAAGATTCCAAATATAATATGTATTACCTATACTAAAATTTATATCATTTTTATGCCATTCAGTTAATATAATTACATTTTCCAAAGTAAACAAACGTTTACCATTTTGATTTTATAATCTTTATTAGAAGGCATACAAAAATAAAACCTATTGATCAGCTGTATTTGTCAGTCAAGTTGTGTAAATTTTCACAATACAACATTAACCAATGATTAACTGACGACCTTCTTATTTTACATTTTTAGTTATGGAAGTATCATATCTTAAGATTTCAATCTAAGTAGAACATAACACATAATGAAACAAACAAGAATGAAAGAAAGAAAAGAACATTGGAATGATTAGCGAAACCATAATACTGATAACCAAATATATAAAACAGAGTAAGCAAAAATGACCACCCCTAAGTTGGCCCAGAACAGACTTCAACAGGATACCACAATTTGCATTGCCTGATATTTACCTTCATAGTGCAGCCGAAGGATTTCCAGGGCTCCCTTACTACATGCCCCCCCCCCCATTATCGTTATAGCAAGATATAGGTGTTATATTAGAGGGACACTTAATGAGGAAGCTACCTAAGGATCCCAAATTGCCTGAAATTGGGGTACGCTGTCCAGAATAATGTGGGTTAATCTCTCATTGATAAGCCAGTAATTGATCTTTCTAATTACCTCCTAAAAGTTTAGAGTCAACATTTTCCATCTGCTAGCTATGTGTATTTTGGAAGACGTTTACCATTTTGAACTGTTGGTTGGCCTTTCTGAAACAACCTCAAACAACATTCAAATGTCTACATTTTAAGATATGGACTCTGTATCTGGCTAATCACTGATTAATGCTGTTATGTCATTATCAAAGATTAGAACTTGGATCAAGAAAGACTGAATGACCACTAAAAATTGACAACTACAATGATTATTGTATGAAAAATGCAATTTACTCACATATCTTTTGTCATACTTCATTTCTTGAACAGATCGTCCTTATGATTGATGCAGAGAAGCCAGGCAGTGACAGAGATGACTTTCCTTTGGGGGTGAGTTGATGTCTTAAATACTTAATAATAAATAATTAATTGCAGCTTCATTTATAGTTTATGGATTCCTTCTTAATGTCCTGTGTGTTCCCTGCAGGCCATCAACTGCTTCTTTATCCTCTATTACCTCCTGGAAATGGGACTGAAGATTTTCTCCCTAGGTTTCAAGAGCTATATCTCGTACCCAAGCAACATATTTGATGGGCTGCTGACTGTAATCCTGTTGGTGAGTAGCATTAAGGACAATGAGGCATAGAGTTAAAGGGACTCTGAACTCATGGATACTGCTCCGCACTATCATGTAGTGTAGTCAAAATATAGTGGAGAAGCTTTCTGACTTTTTATTTTTTTCCTTTTTTTTTTATTTTTATTTTTTTATTGGTGAGTATTTTTTTTAACTTTGGCGAATATATTGAACATATGGAGACAAAAGGCTGATAACTCAGGTCCTGAAAGGACAAGTTCCCCAAAAGCATATATACTCTCTTCAGTGGAATAATAATCTTCATGTTTGTTTGTTTTTCTTTTTGGAAATTGTATGCCTGAAGAAGATAGGCAAAGTAAAGTGCATGGGAGTGGGTGATTTTGGTCAAACTGCTGAGTAGATGTAGATGTAGCTCCAGAAAACAGTGATGAAATGTAGCTGGATGATCAACCTGGTTTTATATTTATATAATATGCAGCTATTTATTTGTTTATTTTTCCCAGCTGACTTTGTGCTTTATTTGATGTGAAGAAGCACTGATGCATTGTATGTCCATTTATTGGTAACACTACCAAGGCTTTTCCTTATCATACAAACACAATAGTAGGGTAGGTTTATATATATATATATATATATATATATATATATATATATATATATATATATATATATATATATATATATATATGGTGAATTTTGTCATCAACAAGTAAACTACTTCTATACTGTAGTCCCTAAATTATTTATTGTAGGTGTCAGGTTTTATAATGTGGTACAGGGATGGTGCAAGTGGCTTCTGCTGCATTGCCATTTGGCCCAGTTTTTTTAAATCTTTTTTTGAATTTTCTGGGCACATCAAAGGACCCATTCTTTCAGAAATGAAAAGTTCACAAATGTATATGTATGTATAATTACAGTTGGCTGTTGTTAAAATTCTTGAGTAGAAGTGCTAGATATTTATGCTTAACAGTTAGGCATTTTAAGCATAAACTATACAATGTTTTATGCTTGTGCAACTAGTTTATCTGAGCTGATTTAATTACCTCTCATAGTTTGGGATGATAACCAGGAAGTGCATGCCCTGTTAGTATAAATAGGAAGCATTAAAGAATCTCTAAATTATCACTTTATAAGGAAAAAAAGATAAAGGTTTGAAAACGTTGAATCTGATTTAAGAATAATTAAGCAGGAAAAAGGGCATTAAGCAAGTTTAAGTTTGATGCCTTTCCTAGACCATGGAGGGATCCATTATACATTCGTGGACATTGTGTGAAAGGAGAGTATCCTTTTCAGGAGAGCTGAGGTGGCATCTACTGAAGTTCACTGGTTACAAATACTGAATATTCATGATTCCTGGATATGCCAACATTTCTATTCAAATTTATGTAATAACTATTCTGTGAGATTACATCATGAGACCAACAATTACTACCACAAGTTTTAAGTACTTAAATTCATAATATAGAATGATCAGATCATATCATGCTGTTATTGAGGCTTCATTAACAAACCTACAGCCACCAAGTCAGCCTGGTAACTAGCGCTATAATGAAAATATTAATTCATATTCTAACATCGGGCATTTGTGTTTAATGAGCATTCAGTTCTTCTGTAGTTGTAATGCCTTATAACTGATGATGCAGTAACATCATTGACGCACAAAACGACTTTATTATGTACAGCCTAATACTATGTTGGACAGAGGTTTACAAAATCGACCACAAATACACTTATTCAATGTATTAAAGATAAATAGCGTAACATGCTTTTCTCATGCTGCAACAGATGCTCTCAATTTTAATTTTTATTACTGAATTTTTTATAAAAATGATGATGCGCCATAAGCTACAGAACAAAAAATGTTTCAGTCTTAAAAATCTCTTAAATTACCAAAACTCACTTAGACCAGGCTTAAGATCTAGCAAAGCAAATTGGTTAATCGTCGATCATTGAAGCTGTAAAGAACTTAAATTGGTAAAGCTCCAAAGGCGCTCCTCGCGAGGACTTTGAAGTAGAGCATTGCAATGTTTGTCAAACAGCATTGCCATCCTTCAAATTTTATTGCCGTAATTTTTGATGGGCAAGTCGCTAGTTACATCTAAAACTAAAGACTGTGCTTATTTTTTTTCCACTTACCAGATTTAGTTATACAAAGAGCCATATAGAAAATAATCAACTCCAGGTCCTTTTAGGATGAAATAAGCTTGTTTTGGGTAAGAGTCAGTTTAAGTGTTACTTAATTGTAAATGTCAAATTGTAATCCGTTTCTTTTTTGTTTTGCTTAAGGTTTTGGAGATTGCTACTATTGCCCTCTACAGCTTCCCGCACCCTGGCTGGTATGTTTTATTACTTTATTCTAGTACTGGTCCAAAAAAAATCCTTTCCCTGTCGAGTCCTTTCAGACTTTTTTTCTCTGTTTTTTCCTTGTGAATAAATTATCATTAAAACCTCTGTTTATGCTGGAATTCTTTCCAGATTAGGAATGTTTTTTTAAACTTTTCTTAAAAGTTCACATTTAATATAGTTTACATTTCTACAAAGATTCTCTCCAATATGTCTTGGGTAATATTTGCACTAAGCTCTGTCAATTTGTCGATTTTTAAATAATAATTAATTCATAGTGGCTATTGAGTGGATGGGCCCAATGCAAATCATGAACTCCACCCCTCTGGGCTCATTCTTTCTCTCCCCTTTTCTATATTTTGTCCCACTCAGATACGTTTTATGTTGCCTGAGGCTGATTTTTAGACATATGTTCCTCCTCCCTCCACCTGCTCCACCTCCTCCTCCTCCTCCTCCTCCACCTGCTCCACCTCCTCCTCCTCCTCCACCTGCTCCACCTCCTCCTCCTCCACCTGCTCCTCCTCTTCCCCATCTCCTCTTTAGTCCATGTCCTTGGCCTTTGCTACATCTACATTCAGGCATCTAAAGAGCTGCTCTCTTCATTGGACTAGTCTTCAGTCATTCATATGGTCATTGAAAATCCAAATTTCAGCAAAACATACCACTAACATACCTAACTACAAACTTCAAACAAGGCTACCTATTCTGGTTTTCTCACCTTTCACTGTAACATCTTTCTATCAACCAGTTCTCTTATCTCCTGAGTTGATCACCCTTATTACTACTTATATTGGTATGGAGAGCTTACAATCTGTACAATTATGCTGTCTTTTATATTATGGTTATAATAATAATAAATGTAATCTCTGGCTCGCCATTCTCTCGATGTCTTTTCCTATTATAGCCTTCCCAACTCTTTCTTTAGTTTTTTTTTTTTTTTTTTGCTGTTTTCTGCCATATTACAAAGAATAAACTGGGTACTGTCCTAAGTTATGAGGAGCCGGGCTCCACACACCACACGATGGGCCCCATGTTTATCCACTAGGCTCCCACCTCTGAGTTTCCTCTCATACACTCTTGTTTTCTAGGAAGCCAGACATGCAGGGGCTGCTGTCTCTATGGGAGATGGTTCGTCTAGTTAACATGTTCATCGTCTTTAGATTCCTGCGCATTATCCCAAATATGAAGGTGTGTTGCAGTTTAATGTAATTCTTTTTAATTTAGTTTCTTTATTTAATTTCGTTATTTTAATTTATTTTTTTTCAAATATGATTATCTTGTCTCTCACTTATTATACCACTGATGTCTCTTTATTTAGGTGATGGCTCTAGTGGCTGGTACAGTACTGGATCTGGTGAAAAATCTACGGGCATTTGCAGGAATCCTGGTGGTAAAGCCGCTCTCACAACCTTCATGAGCTTGGTTACATTGGTTGATTTATGTTTTTTGTAAGGTTTTATATACAGCATCCTGGTTTTAAAAAGATATAAGTTATAATAATTCAAAGTAGGGTGACTCAAATGGCTCATGGTCGAATAGACAAAGCTGATCATGAAAGACTTCATGACCTTATTATGTGTTTGAGGGGATATGCGAGAAACCTGCAAATATATCAAATGGTTTAAAGGGATATGGATGGTTCCCAGTTTATAATGCATCTGATAGAGGAGGATACGTAGTGGGTGAAAAAATGTTTTGCCTAAAAAAATCTCCAAACATGGAAGACATTTTTCAAACTTTAGGGTAAGTTTATCAATTTTCAGATTGTTTATTTTTAGTGAAAGACCCCTGAAATCAAAGCTAAAGTAACATAAAATTGATAATTTGTTGTGGGAAATCATAAGCAGGTACAACAATGTGTCAGTTTCCCACTCAGACAAAGCTGCTCGGAAGGCAGTTGTGATACTGACAGTTGATTGGCTAGGACACAACGCTGCACTGCTCCATTGGCTAGGATGCTCTGCCTGTATAGGTGCCTTGGAGGTGGGGCTCACACAAGTAAGGCCAAATGTACTTTGAATTACAAATATGAAGAATTCCTCAATAAAATTATTTGATATGAGACTCCCAATCACACACACACACACACACACAGGAGATCACACAGACTGCCAGATACCTTTTTTATAAAATTCAGGATTGCAATATCTCCACACAAAAAAAATATGTAAAAGATGTCATCATTGTTTAAATTGGTAGATTTGCCTCTTGGCCAAACCTAGCCTTCACTCTTGAAGACATTATGTGGGTGGAGACAATCAGTTCAAATGGAGGCTGATGGTAATCCCTGAAAGTAAATGTAATATTTT